>OY728123.1:874119916-874711030 GCA_963277665.1 Viscum album | reverse complement strand
AAGCTTTTCTTGGGAAAACCATTTACTATAAGAACAGATAGTTCTTATATAAATAATTTTATGAGAATTAAATTGAAAAGGTTTACCCAGGAATGACTTGTACGGTGGAGGAATGAATTGTAATATTATAACTTTAATATAGAAAATATTAAAGGAAAAGACAATATCATTCCAGATGCACTAACTCGCTATTTTGACTCTTGCAGGTGCAATGGCAGAAAGTAGCAAATCAAGAAGATGTCCTGTTTTCATAGATAATCATTCTGTGGCAGAATGCCCGGTTATCAGAGCAATGAATGAAAGGGTTGATCAACTTGAACAAATAAAGGGGATTCTAGCAGAGAATAACCTTCAGAAGAGGGGATCTTCATCCAGAAAGGTTGAAAGATCAGAAAGCACAGGTTCCTCAGCTAGAAAAGCTGAAAAACCAGGAAATGCATCGAAGAGACCTCTAGACAGAAAGTATAAGGATAAAATCCATATTGAATTCTTTGTATGTGGTCAGAAAGGCCATTACATCACTCAATGTGTGGATAATCCGAGAAAAAGAAAGGCTCGGAAGAACCAGAAGGTTGAGACGAATGAAATCTCTATAGGAAGAGAGAAAACCATTAAGAGTTGGGATGATCATGTAGATGAAGAACTTTAGAAGCATCAAAGGTCTCAGAAAGAACCTCAACGACAGAATGTTCAGGAAGAACAAGATCAAGAAAGTCTGGACGATGAGCTAGATGAAGAGCCCAATCCAGCAAAGGAGATATGGAAATATTTGCAAAGGATTCCAAATATTTCAAGAAATAAGTCCACAGCTTTTTATAATCTGATCCAGAAAAGTAAAGATGATGGGATATTAAAAAGAGGTCTGAACCATGTTTTGGACATGCTTGAAGAATCTGAAGATCTTATGGAGGATTATAAAAAGATTGATCAAGATATGATCAGTATAATTATCACTGAAGAGATTAGGCTTAATGTCCATGTTTCAGGACTCCTTGACAAAGTTAGGAGAATCAAAGAAACAGGAATGGAAGAATATCCAGTTTTGAAGAGGTTTTGGAGAATGTCAGGAATAGGGATTCCAAAACTCCATATACCAGATACGACATTAGAACCAGAAGAGTTCATTGAATGCCAGAAAGCTTTCAGCATGGGAGCAGTATAGTTTTTGGGATTTAAGAAAATAAATTCCACATTCAATTGGGTACCTAGGATGGTCAGAACAGTTCTGAACAATGCATATCCAAGTTTGTTATTGTGGGTTGCACATATTGAACCTATCAGATTAGCGGACATAGTGGTTATGCTATGGAACTTGTACCCAGGGCACTGGACTAAAGGACCTATCCAAAAAGCATTCGAAGACTCGCAGTTTAGCGATGAAGATTGGCTAGAGTTCAGTTTGAACAAAAGTAATTATGAACGTATCCAAATCGCCTGGATTATTTATCTAATTGAATCAAAATCAACAAGAAAAGATTGTATATTCTCTGTAGGAGACAATGTGTTGGTCTCTATCAACTCTAGATACATGCAACATGCAGAGATGACACATCTGACAGACTTCGTGGTGGAGGCAGACACGATTCTTGAAGAACTCAAGACGTGGAAGGGACATAAAGAAGATATCTTTATTGTCAGAGATCAAATCCAACGCGCCATCAAAGAATCGATCAAAATGAAGGAGTCGGAGAGAGAAGTCTCAGTTGGAGAGATGATTGATTCTCTATACGAATTGGAAGGATTCTAGGAGCTGATCCAGACACGCTTCATACCCAGCATGGACGAGCGGATCACATCGAACATGTCATTTATGTAGTTTGTGTTTATTGTAAAAGTGTGCAGTGGAATTTTCGCAGTAGTGCGGTCCAGCTTTTTCTTTTTCTTATGCTTTTAATTTTGCTTTTGCATGTCCTGTATCGAGTCAGCTTCTCGGGCAAGTTGATCCCAGAGGCCTATATAAGGGACCTCCGACCCATTTGTTTCAGAGAGGTGATTTGAAATAGAAATCAGAACGATTTCAGAAATTCTCTCTCTACCTTCTCTTTAAGCCTTTGTGTTCTTCGTACGAAGCGATTCCCAAAACAATCCTGCGAAGTCATCGACAGGTAGTCCCCTTATCCTCTTCATGGATAATGTTTTGCTGCTGTTTGTGATTTTTGCAGCCTTTTTGGACTCCCAAACCGGGATCTCGTCGGAGACCTCGTCGGATACTTCAACCACTAGTGGTATAATCATAATACTCGTAAGATATGAATGTTGTAGGGAATAAAGCAATATTTGATCTCTACTGCCCACGTAACAGACTTGAGATGGTAAAAGTTGTTCAAAAAAGGAAGGATGATGATGGTGAGTCTCGCCGCCGCTCTTCACCCTCGCAGAGACAGCTGGTGGATCCAAAGATCCAGAGACGAGGTTGGATGCAAGTTACCGCTGGCCGTCTTTCGGTGGAGTCCAGATTTAGGGTTCTCCGATGTGAGCGATTTCTTCAAGGTGGAGCTGGTCAATGCAGAGCCATTCACAGCAGTGATGGTGGCGGAGGACTGGAGTTCTCTCCGATAGCAATTTTGGTGAATTGTCTGTGGCCTTTTGGTAGCGGATCTGGATTCGAGTATCTGCGGTGGCGTCGGGCTTCGAGAAGGAGGTTGAGGTACTTAGAGGGTTGCAGCTTGTCTTGTAGTGCAGGACCAGTTTCGGGTGACGGAGCAGGCCGACGAGAAGACCCCGGCGGGGCCGTTTGGTTATGGGATCCTGGTGGTGGGACCCAAGCGAGTATCTTTAGAACCTATGGTTGTGGGGTGTCGTGTTGAGGTGGGCTGGAAGGGTCGAGGCAATCGGTGACGATGCAGACGAGGGGGATCCCGGTGTCTTTGGCTCTGGTGACGGCGATGCAGGAGATCGTTCCGCTTTCTACTGCTCCGGCATCTATGTCCATGATTGGTTTCTTGGGAGTAGGTGCAGGTTTTGCTGGCTATGTGACGATGGGAGAAATGATGAACGTTCTGGTGGTGATGCTTCAACAGTATGGTGGTGGCGCGTGGATCTTATCCGGCGAGAAGAGGATGAAACTTTTCTCGGAATGCGGGCTGGCAGTCAATTTGACCTCAAGACACGGGGCAGGTGACAAACAGGCTGGAATGCATGTTTTTTCGCAGATCGTGATTCTGAAGTTTTTAGTCTGGTGACAGGCGGGACGGTAGCTGGGTCTTCAGGATTTATGATACTTTCTTGCTCTGTCTAAGTGTGGGTTTTCTGGCCATGTTGTGCGTGTCTGTCCGTCTTTACTTTTTAATAAAAATTTATGTGATCATGGATTTGGGTTACCAAATTCAGGATCAGAACTATTTGCATAATACTTGTAAGACTACATCATAAAAGCATTCTTTTCACCCATAATAAAAAATTTCACATCTTGATATATACCTTTTATTTAAAACCCAATTTTCAAAACTAAAATTAACAAAAAAAAGCAAACGATATTTTTCATTGAAGAAAACATAGATTATCATAATGGGAGATAAAAATCAAATAATGGTCTCAGTGGTGGGAAATGTTTTGGGCCCATATATGTTAAAATTTAATATACTTTTTCTTTGTAAATAAAGTCAAAATGTTATGTATAAAATATGTAAAAAGAGTCATTTTGAAATTTTTTGATAGAAAGTTAAAAGAGATAAAATATCCTCTATAATTCATAAATATAAATATAAAACAATTTTAACAATATGGAAATAGAATAGAAATATTTGGAAAATAAATTATTAAAACATTTAGAAAAAGTATTTTAAATTATTGTTCCTCTTACCACGAGTCTCGTCTCCATATGTGATATTTCATTAGAACATTTAAAATAAGGTTTTTAAAGTAAAGTGCCTCTTACCTCAAGTACTACTCTCCATTTGTGATATTTATCATCATAAATAATAAAAATATGTTAAATATTTAATAGATTAAAATTTTCCATGTTTATTATTTTCTTTATTTCAATTATTACCCTTTTATATAAAACTACTTAATAAATTAAGTTAACATCATATGTTTTGAAGATATTCAGCTCATATGTCCAACATTACATCGGTAGTTTGGATATGGAAAAAATGTCATTATTCCATCATATTAAAAATAATAATCCTGGGATAATTATCATTTTTAAGAATAAATTATACTATTAAAACCAATAATGAAATATGGTTATGAAAAATGATCTACATTGTGATCATGGAGATGATTGGTCCAACGTACAGATGCATAATGTTTCCATTTCACAATGATCATAATGTAAATAAGGTAGGTATTATTTTATCATTCTATAATGATCATAAATATAATATTATTTATTTAAATAAACTTATATATATCATCCATGTGGTGTGGTGATGAAAAATGAATCCAGTCACTTCGTGGAGGTGGTAGTCCACATGTAAGAATGAATGACATTATCACTTTTCAATGGAAGGTAATGCAATGAATTAGATGATATATTTTTTTTTAAATGAAAAATATGTCATTAATATCATATATAAATATTAAAACCATCATTATAACCATATATGAGAGGTAGTGATGGAAAATAAATTACATCGGTTTGGGAGACAGTAGTCCACCATACACACAAACGAAGGTTTCATTTACCATTTAATGTGAGAGTAGATGGATAAAGGGTGTTAAATTAACAAAAAAAATCATTATATAGAATATAATGGTTTTATTATTTCATCATGTTTTGAGATGGTTTGAAGGAGTTAGAATCAGAAATAAAATGAAAATGCTTGGTTAAAAACTATACATCTTCTTCGAAAAACCTATGTTTTACACCTTAAGACCTATAAGGTTGGTTTTATGCCCAAAATAATACCCATATAGCATAGGAATGGATTTTATAAAGCGATTTGGGTACGTCTCAGCTGAAAAAATTGACTCTTGAAGTGTGTAGAGAAGATGATATGGGTGCCATTTTATAATGAGGGGAGGGGAATTCTACGGATTTTTTAAATTATTTAATTAATATAAATTAATTTTCTTTTTCATAAGTCACAAAATTAAATTAATTTGAAGATAAGATGAGTATGAGTGAAAATTATCTCATAAAATAAAATTTGGATAAGTTTAGGTGATTTTTTCATCCTCATCGTTTTGTTTTAACCCACCATTAACCCTTTTGATGATTACCACAACAACAAAAAAAGTTACTCTTTAGTGGCCAAGATAGTTATTATAAAATGAAAATTAGTCCATAAATGGAAAATGGGTTGATATTTTTAACCACATCCCAAAAAATTAGACAATTATAGGGTTTTTAGGATTTTTTAAAATCATTTAATAAAAAATTATTTATTATAAAATATCGTTTATGTCATTTTATGAATTACATGAAATATTATAATATAATATGTATCTAGCTTGAGTAAAATGGCTACAAAATGACATGTATTTTTAGATGAAGAAAATATGGTATTAATATAATAATAAAATAAAAAATTTATAGGATTTGATGTCATTTTAAACCTTATTATTTGAATTAACCCCTTTGTTAACCAATTTTAACCTTAACCATGATAATGAATTTTTCAATATTGATGGTTTATAATTTTACTTATCAATTGAGAATTGGATCATAAATGTAAAAATGATGAAATTTTATTGCATTTAACATACTATTTTTTATTATTTAATATTTTTACGAAATTTGAATAATTTAATAAAATATTATTTAAGATAAAATATCATTAATGTCATTTCTCACACTATTCATTTAATTTCACTTTGAAAAAAATATGAAAAAATAGAATTAAAATATATTAATTTAACAAAAATATAATTTTTTATATTTATCTACAAAATTCATCAAACACAATAATTAATTCAAATTATATTACTTTTAATATTTTTAAAATCAACTATTTTATTTTTCTATTAATTGAATAAATATTATGTCGGCTTTGTGTAAGTATTTATGGTAATTATTTCATCACTAAAAATTAAGAATAAGCTACCATGATAAAATGCATCATTCTTATTTAGAACAACCCTTTTAGAACCTAACATTTCATCTTTTTATCCCTATGTCAAAAAATTAGAGATAATAAAACAAAGAGAACGACATTTGGACTTTTCTTTACCTAAAATAATGAAAATATAAAAAACAAAGAAATATAGTACCAAGTTGTCATATTTGAAAAAAAAATGATGGAAATGGATAATATAAACTCATCTAATAGGATATAGGCAAGTCTTATAGTCATTTTTTAGCCCTTATTAAATATTTTTAACCTTAATTTCCCGATTAACCCTTACTATGTTGATAATTATTTACTATGATTATTATTCAAAATGAAAAAAAATAAACATGATTTATTTACCAAATTTATACCTCAGGATTCCAAATATACAATCCATTTTTCTTGATTCAATTTCTTAAAGTTCTATAAATTAGTTTTAGACTAATACTCTAAATGTTAAGAAATTGTTTTTCCAAAGAAATGCATTTTTAAACCAAAAATGTGTCTATACCAAATTCAATTAAAAAATTAATTAAAAAGACTATAATTGTTTTTTTATTAATAAAAAATAACTAACTAGATTTTAAAACTAATCCAAAATATAATTTTAAATTGTAAATATTTTAAAAGAAGGTGATTTTCAATAAAAATCATTATTTTTTAATATTCATTAAAAAATAAAACTTTTTCAAAAAATATTGAATTTTCACCGTAAGATAATTTTGATATTCTAATTCAAAAAATTATATCCTTTTTATCGAATAAAATTTATAAAATTTGATATATTAATTATAACATTTCTCACAAAAAGTAATAGAAACCATTTTTGAAGAAAACACATTTTTGATGAATATTATAACTTTACTAAAGGTTGAGTAATTATTTACTAAGAATTTATATATAAATTTATATTGACTAAGACCTTTATATATATATATATATATATATATATATCATAATATATTTATTCCATTTTCATACCTACCAACTTAATGACTAGATTTTAATGATTATATATTAATAGTTACATTTAAATAATAGTATTTCATAGTTCATTTTGGATCAGTGTTGCATGTTGTATATGATAACGACCTAAGTTTTATTTTTAAAATATTAGGTTATTACCATTTATCATTCATTAATCAATGAAGACTCAAATACTATCATCTACCTTCTTAGCAAACAAGACTAGTGCATCTTACATTGAAGTACTCAGTCTGATAAGCTTTTCTACTCCAAGTCATTGAGCTACACTTAGAGGCCATTCAACTTGACTTGAACAATATAATGGGGGGGGGTATCGAAATGGGATAACCACCTAGAGTGGACACTATATTAACTTGACATATATATCCTTCAAAGTCGGTACTTTGTCAAAGATTCTCACAATGATTTAAACCCATTCCTTAACATCCTGAGGGATTTTGATACACATAAGGATAAAGAGCGTGGGGGTTCAATGTCATGACATATTCAACCATAGTTCTAAAATACTACACCTAGGATAAGAACTAATTGAAAGGCTTGTCACTGAAGTGGACCTGCTACCTAAACCATGGAGTAGGTGTGTGAGCATACTCTACTCTATACTTCTATATATCTTGTGGAAAATAAATTACTTCCTCCCTCACAGGTGTATTATATCCTTACATTATAGGTAGTCCCATAAAAATAAATTGAGTTGAAACCTTATTTAATGTATATGTGACACTTAGGAAAAACTAGAGTCATTGAGATAAACCCTAATTAGACTATGATATCACAAATAGTTCTCCTATAAGTCCACCCATTACTAAAGGTATACTCCTCCTTGCACTAACCAATGTGTCATCCCTATACATTATTCACAATCATATATAAAAAATATAACATAACATCACGCTCAGTTAAATTAGTTAATTCCCTAAAATATATATCATAATATCATGAAGAAAGATATATATATATCACGTAATAAAAAACTATCCCCAACAGATAGAACACATCAAGGAACTAATTTTAGAACTAATATGTAGATAAATAATAGGTATATATATGGAATGAGAACACACATGCCTAATAATGATTCATGAACATACTCAAAATCTCAAAAAAAGTAACAATAATCCCATCCATGGTAACTTGGAGGTTCATTAAACATGTTCTATCCAGGAACATGGAAACTCCCCTACCAATGTCCCACACCAATATCTCCTTTCATCCATGTTCTAGGTTGGTATAAAAAGAAATTTAGAAAAATCCTCTGATACCATTTTGAAATGCCTTACCTGAACCATCAGGTCTTAACCAAACATCCAAATGACATCAGACAAGATTCTCTGTATGCAAGAGGATGACAACTAGTAGTGAGGGTCTAAGTCTATCATTGGGAACACTATACCCTCAATATCATGTCATATAATAAATAACAATGTAAAATAACATATATAATCAAAAAAATAACCAAAGTTAACATGTAGAAAATAAATAACCATAATTTCATATGGAATACATGTAATACAATAAATAAACTAGCTAACAAAGTGGAAAGTCAAACCAGAGTATATTATATATGGAAAAGTGAATGAAATAACAATAGAAGAAATATGTCGTGATATTACCTCCTTATCCAATCCTATGTGTCTTAAAATCCCCATCATATTCCCCTATCCCATCATTGGATCTCTGGTCATGACATCTAAACATGCACTGAGATTCCCTAGTAGGGAATGTGTAATAAACCATGTAGGACACCACCAGTGAATCATTAACATAAGTTCACAAAATATATACAGTTTATGATTTGAAATAAATAAAGGCTCAAACAAAAATATAGTCACACATTAAAATGAGTCATAGTGTGCTAACTAAGCCTCCATAAACATTGGACCCACTTTCTTTAGCTCAATCTTAGTAAGGATTTTAATTTTAGTCAAACCCAGTACAACCCATCAGGAAAAAATGCATGCCCTACCTTGACGGTGGACATTATCAATAACACCACGCACCCTACCTTAATGACGATCATTATTTATAACACGACACACCTCACCTTGATAGTGGTCATTATCTGTAACATTGAACAACCCACCCGGATAGTGGTCATTATCTCTAGAACACTACACCACCTATCAATCATCCATCCAGTCACTTATAAACTTCCCTCTATAGGGATAACAATTATTTCCTTGAAGTACATTTAGACCTCATCTGATTTGTTAATTGACTATCTATGCACATCCCATTATAAAGATATCCACCCCATCCTTAAATGAAAATTAGTCCACAAAGGCCTAACCTAAAGTCTCCACCTACACACCCATAACATCAGTGAGTCATTGTTTATAGAAGTTGTCACCACTTCAATATCACAACCCTCCCTCTCTAAGGGGCCTTCAAATGAAAATTGTGTAATATTTATACCTAAAGATATATTCCATAGGATATGAAATACCATGGTAAATATATTTTGTAACAAGGAACATTAATGCATATCAAGAACAATCCAAAAGAGGCTATACAATATCACATGATCACAATCAAGAAAATATCAAGGCCAATATCACACCAAAATGTAATACATAATAAGAACGTGTTATCAATAATAAACAACATGTCATAAAAACTTCATATACAAGTCATTAACTTGTAAAAAACATCCTAACTCAAAGTCAGTGATGATTAACATTAATATTCATCAAGGAAACATCAGTTGAATCATATCCACATATCTATCATCTTAAACCTCCTGCCAAGGTTTTATAGAACTAACTCCATTATTTAATTTCCAAAATAAATAAAACATCAAATGTTATTATATCATTATATAAATAGGATAATTAGAAATTATCATTATAATTTATAAAATTAAACCATCATTTTAACCTTAGAGAAAAACAAAATTTAAATTCAATAAAATTTTCTCTCTCTTGAAGAATATTGGATAAACTTGAGATAATAATTCTTTATCAATCTTCAATAGTTTGAAAATCATTATCATCTAAGAGATATTTATTAAATTTATCTATTTTAAAATGAGGAACTAAATTCATGTTCACTCATTAAAATAAGGAAAATGAATATAATTCCCACATGTGTATGTTTCCCTCTATAAAACATCGCTCCCAAAATAAAATTGGAAAAGTTGGTTTTGACATGCTAGTAAACTAGATGGGAAAATGGTTTGCTCGATGAAGACTTCATAGATCTCCCTTAAAGAAATTATATAATTACTAAACTCAATTTAATATAAGAAAGGTAGTATACGGTTTGAATATTTTCTAAATAAAAGGATGAGGGTGGCTTGTAGTATTGATATTCCAAAATTAATTCATTATTTAATTTGGTCTTTTAATGGATATGTGAATGCAAACATTTTAAATCTTTTAAAATAGGGGTTATAACTTTCAATGAGTGAAAGAAATTAATTCCAATTATTTTTGGATTTAAGATTCACCAAAAGGGTTACAAGCTTGATCTTGGAAGAATTATATACAAAAATAATGTTTTTAAATCAATTTTTTCCAAAAATAGAGCTACTTAAGGGAAACATGGTTTTACCCTAGAATAACACACATATATATTATAACAGTGACTTGTCTTACCCTTATGAAAGTCATAAAACCATAAATACCCTTACATAGCTTAGTATTACCCATACACAACCTCTAAAAACATAGAGCTAGCCTTACATAAAGGATAAACTACCATTACACATCCTATGGAAAGTTGGAGGTATCCATATGCAGCATATGATGTACCCTTGTGCAACTCAGAATACCTTTATTTAGTTCATAGGTTACCCTAACACAACATTTACAAAATCATGGTTACCTTTACACAACCTTTAAAATTAGTTACTTACCCTTATGCAACCCTTTTAAATAGGGTTTTAACCTTACACATATAGAGGACCACCATTGTACAACACATGAGAAACTCATATACCCTTAAAAAACTAAAATATTTTCATAGTCACCTTTAAAAATATCATGAAATCATTATATTACGTTTTCACAGGGTCTTTAAAAACCTCCTTACCCTCACATAAATCATAGTTGGCGCGTAAGGTTAATAATTTACTTGATTTTTTTAATTTTACATACAAATGACTTATACATTATATTCAAAAGAGGGTTTTAAGAAAATTTAAAAACTAAGAAAATTATATTAATCATGAAATAATTATCATTTTTATATATTAATTATAATTTTAAAACCAAACACAAAATATGATTATGAAAAATGAATTATGTTATAATCACGGAGATGATAGGTTATACGTATGCATGAGTAATGTTTCCATTTTTTAATGAACATGTGGGAAGGAATTTAACTACTGTTTTACCCTTCTAAAATGATTATTATATCATAAATATCATACTATATCTTTAAATACACTTATATATACTATCCATGTGATTTGGTTATGAAAAATTAATCACATCGTTTCATAGAAGTGGTAATCCACAAATACCCATAAACAATGTTTTAATTTTTCAATGGATTTAAACATAAGAAAATAGATGATATATTATAATTAAAAAAATATAATAATTTCTTGAATAATATATATACACACACACACATTAAATATATCATTATAACTAGTTGTGAGTGGAGGTTATGGAAAATGAATTACATTGGTTCCTGAGGTGATAGTATATCATACACATAAGTGATGGTTTCATTTCCTATTTGATGGAAGAGGGGAAGGATATAGGGTATTACATAAACATATTAACATATTATTATGTGGAATATACTAATTTTATTATTTTACCATGGTTGAGGAAGATTTGAAAGTGTTAGATGAATAAATAAATTGAAAACACTCAGTTAATAATTGCACGTCTTCTTTAGACCACATCCCTTTATTTACACCTTCATCCCTATAAGGTTGGTTTTTTTATCGAAAATACGTCCTCTTGAACATAGAGAGAGATGTTATAAATGGATTTGGCCATGTTTGGGTTGAATCAAAAGTCTCTTTAAGTCAATATAGTAGAGGAGAAGGGGTTTCCGTTTATAAGTGTGTGAGAGGACCTATTGGAATTTTTCAATAGATTAAAATATATTTATCATAATCATGTCAAATGGAACCAAGGGACTACATATTAAAATATAATGTTTTATAAGTTTTAGATAAACCCATACAATATCATTTATACACGTTTTGGATGAATTTTAAGTCATATCTCCTAGTTAAACCAATTTCATCTCATTTTAACAAAACTGTGATAACTTAAATTTTTTATCATGATAAATTAATTATGTTAAAAAATGGGGTCTTATAAATTTTTTTAGATGTGATGATTCCAAATTTTGAATCCATTTTATCAGTTTCAATTTCTATACGTGGATGAAAACACATTTAATATAAAAACAAAAAACTCACAAAATAAAACTATAACATCTTGTTACTATTTTCATGTATACCTTGACCCCTCTCTGAATCAAGCTTTGGTTGGGTTTCATTTAGGGCTGTTTTGGGTGAAATTGGAAATTTTTTTATGTTTATAGGCTAGTTCATGGTTGACACATAGTTTTCCCAAATCATGTGCCCTTTCAAGACAAATAATATAAACCTAGGCAATGGGGTTTTGTGTGGTTGGCACATGGTTTGTCAGACCATGTTCCATTTTGGGAGAAACTATGTGGCCCATTTAAAGGGGAGCACGACTAGGCCACATGGTTTTGTATAACCATGCATGTATTCCTAGATAACCGTGTGTACGGGTTTTTAATTAATATAAATTTAGATTAAAAATCCATGAACCCCCCTTTTAGGTCCCCGACGGACTGGAATGACCCATAATCAATTTATCCATTCCTTGGAGGTACCAAGTAGAGTTTTTTCTCCTAGGACCCCTACAAGAAGTGGATCTAATCTTGGATAATGGTGGTCAATCCTCACCCGGTTAGTTTCCTATTCTCATTCACTTTCTCCCATGATATCTACTCTCCTCCCTATGGTTTTATGCATGACCATGCTTCTTTGTGGATCTAATCCCCTATTTTTGGGATTATAAACCCAGGTTTGTTCCTTGTTAACCGGATTATTTGATCATCATTATTTGTTGAAAAATATTGATTAGGGTTTGGTGATTCGAGATCCGTTGATCCTAAGGTAGAAAGTTCCACCATGATGCCCAATTTATGTTAATCCTAAATTGATATTTTTAATTTCAATTGTTTGAATTAAATGTAATTACTTTATTTTAATTAAATGGATTTCAATTGGTTTGTTTGAAAAACCCAATTCCATTTAATTGGGGTTTTAAAATGGGGGTTTGGAATAAAATTGGAAAACCCCCCAATTCTACTGAATTGGGGTGTGTTTCTGAAAATAGATTGTGAAGTTGAATTAAATTGATTTAAAATCCATATATGTGAAAATGGATTTAAAATGGGTTTGATAGAAACCTTGGGGTTATCTGGGTAAAAGTCATGTTTTTAATTTAAAGCACATTGTGGAGTTTAAATGAAAAATTGGAACATTTGAGATAGAGAATGGGATGAAATGTATTTTAAGGTTTCTAAAATCAAAGTTCCCATAGTTGATTTATTATTAGATAACATTAAATAATTAGGTTGTTAGTGAGTTATTGGATGAAACTATATGATTTACAATGTTTCAAAATATAAATGCAGAACCTCAAATCCCTTAGGTGATGACGATGAGTCCTATTTGACCTGATCTCAAAGGGATGTATGTACATATTTGAGTGTCACCTTGAGTGTGAATTAACTTAGCCTAGAAATTTCATACCTTCTTAAGCATATGACCATGTTTATCACTTGTTTGTATTTCAAATGAATATATGAAATTATTGTAATCTATTTTACATACCTTATAATTTATATAAAATATTTTATATAAAAGTTTTTATTTAATCCATTTTTTGAAAAGTTCTATTTGTTTAATGTATTTCCATCACCTGAAATTTATTCCATTCTTTTGAGATGTAAATCATGAATTGTTTTAATTATTCTATTGAATTACAATACCTATTTATTTTAAAATTAAAATCACTTTATTTGGTTAATTTTATATTGTCATCTTGTTATGGAATCCTTGGAAAGACCCTACTAGGATTTTTATCTAACACCCTACCCGTGCCTTCGGGTGTTTATAGACTATCTCCTTCTAGGTTCAAGCGAGGGAATGACACCACATGGAGTTGGTTATAGTTGTTAATCTATGTAATTGGAGAGTTTCAGCCATTGGAACTTGGGTAGTTGGTATTCTAGTTTTTCTGGTACTTTTTTTGTTGCACTTTAGATTATTTATACCTTTTTAACTTTTAGTACACATCTCCCAGTGGATTTTTCTTTGTATGCATACTGTCTTTTTATCTTGTTTCCACAATTCTAGTGGAAAAATCATTTCCACTTCCATTTTTATGATGTTGGGTGCTAGTCGCTAACCCATGGGGATTTGGAATTCCCTTTAGGCCATGTCAGGGCTGGCTTAGTTATTGGGTTACTAGGGTAACTGGGTTGGCTCATGAAAAATTGGTATCAAAGGTCCTTGTTGAGCATTTTTATTTTTGTTAGTATAAACTTGAGTGATCTTATCAGGACTTATGAGGTAGTTGCAATTGTGTGTCTGGACAAATCTCACCGCAATTTTCCTTAAGTCATCAAGGGTAGTTTGGAAATGATGCATTGAGGATTAGTTATAGTCTTTTCCCTACTTTTTATTTCAATAGATTGAAATCCTACACTTTTTGTCTAAATTTTGGGATTAATTTTCCCTTATTTCTCTATTTGAGTTTTATTTTTACGTCTTCCTTATTGTCTTCTTATGTTGTGTAACATCATGCCTTTGAGAAGAATTGGAATAAAATATAGGAGAAAGAAATTGTTGAACCTCAGAGAGAAAATCCTCTTTTGGATCCAAACTTGGTTGAGGTGATTGTGCACACTAACATTATCTGGGACATGCATCACCTCTAGCTCCCATTCAGGATCCAGCTATGGAACCTTAGAGGGATGTTCTCAATATTTGTTCTCAAGAGTTTCTTCACCAGAATACATCACTGTTCAAGGGTTCAAATGACCTTCAAGAGGATGAGGAATGGTTTAGAAGAATGGAGTTCTAATTTGGGTTCTTGGACACACATGATGAAATTAATTTAAAGTGTGCCACATTCATGTTAAAAGGACTGAGAAGGAGATAATGGGACATTATGGTGACATAGAAGAGGAATGGGGGAATATAGTGGAAGGAATTCAAAGTTATTTTCACTAACTAGATCTATACAGATTCGATGTTATTGGCCACAGCTATGGAGTTTTTAAAACTTTATAAGGTCGACATAACCATGAAAGATCATGTAAAACACTTTTCTGATCTAATTCATTTTACACCTAAGATAGTATCGAATGAGAATATTGAGGATCGATGGTTAGAGTTGGTAATTTTAAAGGATAATCATTCTCAGGTTTTCTTGTTGAATATTCCTTCTTATTATGATGTACTGGATAGAGCACTAATGTTCAAGACAGAACTAGGTCAAAAATATGGGTTATCCAGAGTTTCTTTCACTCCTAGTGGAATTGTTCATTACTCGAAGGGAAATAAGAAGCGTGATGATTCTTGTGGTGGTTCTTGATAGCAGGTTCATTCTAATCCTCATGAAGTTCTTGAAAGAGGTCCTTTGGTTTGATATAGTGTGGCAAGCCAGGGAATCCAAAGAAGGCCTATACTGAGGCACCCAAGGTATGTGGTTCTTGTAGATTTTTAGGTCACCTAAATAAATTCTTCCATGTTTATTCCACTTTTCATAGTGTCATAGTATCAACAACACCTTCTATAGCTATGGAAAAATCAGATGCTTCATGTGTAAAAGGGTTCCAATCATAGGAATCTGAAACAAAGATTCTTAATATAGTGGAATAATCTCTAAAGGAAGTGGATACAAGTCCAATGAATATGATAGGTAACATTACTATAGATTCTTCATTAGTGACTGCTCTATTTGATACTGGTTCATTTCATTTGTTTATTTCAACCCATAGAATAAAATTTCTTAATATTCCTATGGATATTTTATCATGTAAAATAGATATTACTACACCCCTTAGTATGAATAGAGAGAAGGGTATATGTAGTTAGTCTTGTTTTTTCTCTCTATCAAGTGTCATTATTTCTTGGAGCTTTCTGGTTTTCAACATGAAACCTATTGACATCATTCTTGGAATGTATTGGATCATTTCTAATAAATCTCAAATTTAAATTTATCTTCAATGGGTCTCCTTTACTACACCCAATGGTGTATGATATGACATTCAAGGATAATGGTACCCAGGGTTGAGTAGGTTGGACCTTCTTATACAGAATTGGGGAAAGCAATATCTACATTTTTTTAAGATAGAGTGACAATCTATGAGTGGTGATCTCCCTCAAGTTGTTGTCAAGGTTCCCGACATGTTCCCTTATGACTTCTTTGGTTTCCACTAGTAAGGGAGGTATATCTTTCTATTAAATTAGTACATTCTACTCAATTAGTATCTATTCCTTCTTACCATATGAAACTAGCTAAAATGAAAGAGATGAAGTCCCAGTTGTATGATATTCTTGAGAAAGGCTTCATATGATCGAGTTTGTCACCTTGGGTGGAACTAGGTCTCTTTGCTAATAAAGATGATGGTTCACTTACCCTATGTGTTGATTATCAAAAAATAAATTGAGTTAAAATAATGAAAAAGTATTTGTTTCTATGGATTGATGATCTGTTTGATCATTTGAAACGGTAAAAGTGGATTTCAAATACTGAACTTTGATATGGTTTCCATCAACTAAGGATAACAGAATATGATATTCAGAAAACCACCTTTTGGAGCAGGTACAACCATTATGAGTAGCTTTTCACGACTTTTTTTTCTAAACAATTCTCCTCATGTCTTTATGTATTTGATGAATAGTATTTGACACAAGTATCTTGATACCTTCATGGTAGAATTTGTTGATGAAATCCTTATTTACTCTATATCTGAGGAGGATCATGTGCATCATATGAGTACAGTTATGAATTTTCAGAAAAATCACCGACTTTATGCCATGCTTTCAAAATGTGATTTCTAGATTTGGGAATTAAAGTTATTGGGACATGTGGTGTCAGAACATGGTATTTTAGTTGATCCTAAAAAGGTGAAGGCTATTATGACACGAGAACAACTAAATAATGTCTTTGTGATTCAATGTTTCTTGGGATTAACTGGTTATTATTAACAGTTAGTTAAGGACATCTCAATGTTGGTTTATCTGATGAATAGTCTAACTTGGATGGTAGAAAAGTTTTCTTATAATGAGAAATGTCATATTTATTTTGTTTAGATGAAATTTCTTTTGATTACTACGTTAGTGTTGACTCTTCCAGAGGCTAATTAGGGTTTTATGGTATTTTTTGATGCATCAAGTTTATTTATGGGCTATGTTATTATGTAGGGTTATCATGTGGTTGCTTATGGATCTCTTTAGGTTAGGCCACATGAGAAGAATTATCTAACCCATGACCTTGAACATGGAGCTGTGATTCACACACTTAAAAGCTGGTGGCATTACCTTTATGGAGAAAGGTTTACCATGTATTCTAACAACAAGATCTTGAGTTATATCTTCTCTTAAAAATATTTGAATCTTCTCTAGAGGTGTTGGGTGGAATACCTACAGTAATTTTATTTCATCATCACCTATACCCCAGGGAAAGGGAATATCATAGAAAATGCCTTGAACATGAATCTTCTGACCTAGAAAGTGAAAGAATATTTACAAGAGTGTAACATGATGGCTCTCTTTTCACAGTTACATATTGGAGTCTAGGAATCAGGGGTCGATATGCCCTTTTTCAGTGTTAAGTTATCATGTTATATTCTCAAAATCGATTTATCAGGAAAAATAGCTTGATGATGAGTTCCATATCATTAGAGACCCACTTTGTGCTGGGGAGAAAATTCCTGAAAGGACATTCTACACCAAAGGTATTTTATGCTATCATAAGCACTTTGTTGTGCCATTAGTGGTGGGGAAAGCTGTTATAGAGGATTACCATAGTACCTAGTGGGAAATGCATCTAAGAACCAAAATGATGTTATATGACTTGTGGCAGTAGTTTTTGTGGACAGGTATGAGATGGGGCATTCATGAGTTTTTCTTTTTTTGTTATACATTCCAACATGATAGGAATGAGCACTATAAACCTTCAGGTTTGCTTCATCCACTACAAGTCATGAATTGGAAGTGGGATGAGATCTCTACAGAATTTGTGGTTGGGTTTCCTCATTACCATAGAAAGAATAATGTGATATGGGTTGTGATCTATAGGCTAACTAAGTTGAAAGACTTTATACCAATTCATGATAGAACCAAAGTTGAGGAGTTGGGAAATCTCTATGTAAAAGAGATTATTTGTTTTCACGAAGTTCCTTACATTATAGTTTTTGATAGGGATCCTCAGTTCACTTCTCACTTTTGGAGAGGCCTTCAGGAGGCATTGGGATCTCACATCCGTTTGAGTACAACATACAATCCTCATTCAGATGTACAGATAGAAAGAGCTATATAGATTCTTGAGGATATTCTCTGATCTTGTGCTCTTAACTTTAGTGGAGCATGGGATGATCATCTGGGGATGGTTGAGTTTTATTACAAAAATATTTACTATTACACGATTAGAATGACTCCTTTTGAGGACTTATATGGTTTGATTTGAAAATATCTATAGTGTTGGTTGAAGATTGGTGAAATTTCCTTGGTTGGAATGAGTTTGGTCTAAGAGACGACATTAAAGATTCAGTTGATTCGTCAGATGATGTTGACGACACAAAACTAATATAAGTCTTATGTTGATTATTATCATAAACCATTTGGATTATCAGTTGGTGACAAAGTGTTCTTGAATGTATCACCTCGGTTGGGTCATCGATGGCTTGGGATGCAAGGAAAACTTTCTCCTCATTTTTGGGACTTTTTGAGGTTGTTTAGAAGGCGGGGAAAGTTTTTTATCATTTAGAACTTCCCCTGAAGATTCCATCAATACATAACGGGTTCCATGTATCTCAGCTATGAAAGTATCTATCTGATCTTTCTCATGTTTAGAGCTGCATGATCTTGAATTTGAACCTGATTTATCTATGACTAAACGGCCAGTCAGGATAGTTTATTCTGAAACCAAGGTATTTCATGGAAGGATGATACCTTTGGTTCATGTGCTATGGAAACACGGTTCTGATTCTCATGAGACGGGGGAAAGGGAGGAACTAACAAGAGAGAATTGGCCTTATTTTTTTTGGTAGAGAAGCTTCTGAGTAGGCTTTCAGGGGATATAAAGTTTCTATAGTGGGGAGGTTGTAACATCATATTACTATTTTTTGGTATTTCTAGACCCCTATTTTAATCAATATTTGGTTGGGTTTTGTTTGGGGTTGTTTTCGGAGAAATTTTTAAATTTTGGTATATTTCTGGGCTTGTTCACAGTTGGAAAATGGTTTTCCCAAACCATGCGCCCTCTCAAGAGAAACTGTGCAAACCCAAGTGGTGGGGGTGTTCATGTTTGGAGCACGATTTGTTAGACTATGTTCCCTCTTAGGAGAAACTGTATGACCCATTTAAAGGGGTGAATGACCAGGCCACATGGTTTGGTCCAACAGTGTGGGTTTTCCCAGTTAACCATGCATACGAGTATTTAATTAATCCATATTTTGATTAAAAATTATCGAACCTATAACATCCCAAGCTTCCATGGTACACTTCTCTTTGAATAATACAATAGATTGCGTTGTACGCAACTTCGAGTTCTAGCACACCACGACCAATCAAACTAGCCATTTAAAAAGCATTTATGAATAGTAATACCCACTTTTTAAAATTTTATAAATTTTATTTTTCAAATTGGAATTCATTTTTGGATTTCGAATATCAAAATTATCTTAGGGTGAATTTTTGGTTATTTTTCTGAAAACATTCAAATTTTGGTGAATAGTAAAACACACTACGTTATTATTTAAAACCAAGTTTTTATTTAAATAAAATATATTTTAATTTAAATTTATTTTAAAGTCATAATAGATACATAATACTTATATTAGTCTAATTTAATTCATTAGAGTCATTTTATAATAAGATTAGACATATAAATTTTTATTGAACCTTTTAACGTGTTTTACCTACCTTCTAGGCACATTTGAAAATTCGCAGAAAACATAATTTTTCTGCTTCTGTGAATATAATTTCAAAAATCTGATAGACACTATTTTTATCAGTAAGTAAAATTTGGTTCAATAGGACGAAAATAATTTTTTGTGAATAGTAACTTTTGAATTTTATTTACCATGTTTAAAAGTAAATAGGGTAATTAAAGGTACAAAATGATATTATAATTACCCCAAAACTTGTCCTACTTCTATTGGATGAGTGTTTTTTGACAAAAATCAACCTTAGGACAAAAATATTATCCTTTTTATCCAAATAGACTAGATTAGGATGTTTTTTATATTTTATTTAAAGAAAAGTTAAGTGTTAAATTCAAAATTTTAACACTAAACCATTTTTAATATAGGGTTATACTTAAGATAAATCCGACTATAAATATTCATCAAAAATATGAAAATATTTCCTACATCATGGTATTTTATTTATTATTATTAGAAAGTAAATAATTAAATTTATTTATGACACAATGATGATGTAATAATTACCGTATTAATAAAAGATTAAAATAATTGATATTATAAATATGAAAATAAATGTAAATTGAATCTTTTTATTCCATGCACAAATTTTCTAGGTGAAGATGACATTTTAGGGTGGATTCAATTTTTTTTTGAAGTAATAAAGTTGTTATGACTTTAACAAAAAAACAAATACTAAATAGTTTCAAAATTGACATAAATGAGTTTTTGAAAAAAAATACTATTTTATTAAATGATGTAATACTCCTAAAAATATAATATTTGTCCAAAGACTTATATAAGGTTAGATATATTCTTAATGAACCAATTGAGGTTCACTTATCAATTTATAGTGATTTTATTAACCATGTAATATAAAAATACTTGAACACATGGTAAATGTTAAACTATTTAACTAAGAGCTAAATCTAAAAGACAAGGTTAATATGGTGACCTAAACTTGAATAAAACATATTAGTTGAGAGTATTTTGACCCACCCTCACTTATCCTCTAAATAAATCCATTTGGAGCTATTAGAAACAAAAAATGATTTTATAATAAATTAATATTGCAATATTTTTCTAAAATACCCCTCACCTATCTTGTAAAAGGGAACCTCCCCGTCTATTAAATTTACACCTTCAAATCCATTTGTCTCGGCCAACCCCAGATAAAATATCCTCCCAAATACACTCACTTCAACCTAGAGGCATTAATTTGATCAGAAAGCCAACATAAAGATCCCTTTGATCAAATCAAAAGGAAGCACCCAAGAAGAGGTAATTATTTAATCACCTCTTACAAAGTTATTTTCCTCTTCCAATTCCTCATTATTTGTTGTTTATATACCAAAATAATAACTCCAATAACTACTACATGCTATGATGTTATTATAAATACGGTACAACCATATTCATTATTATATCCATCCTATGAATGAGCCCGAATGGTACGAAGGTCTTCTTTTTATTTTATTATGGATAATCCCCCTTTTAAGGGATGGAGGGGAACTCATACAAGACCCGTATTCCCAAGGCATAGGGCCTGACTGACTTGAAATACATGACCCTAAGGCTCAGAGGCATACCATGCCCATTACATGACTCGTATGGCTTGCCGTCTCCACGTCGTGGTGTAGTTTTTTATTCAAAACATAATTATTTGGATAGATATAATAATGAGTATAATTTATGTAAATAATAAATATAAAATGTTAATGATTCTATATATATAATATACCATCCAACTACTTATGATTTTACCATTAATAGAATGATATTTTTGCTCATGCATATGTACGACATACCGTTTCCACGATGCGATGAGATTTCATTCCCCATCGTAACCATTCAAGAATAATTTTCATTTGATGATTAAAAATAATGTCTAATAACTTAATATCATTTTGGATATGAATCAAATACATCCTATCCATAACAAACACGACTTACATAACAAAATATATAAAGGAAAACGAATCATTTAACACCTAAAACAATGATACTACTGAAATATTATTAACAAAGAAATATTAGAGGATCATACATGATATCATATTTATGTATGTGGTTATTGTATAATTTAATAAAAATGATTTAACCATTATACATGAGGATAACATACCCTTGGATAAGGAAAATTACAAGGTAAGGTTTAATTTTACAATCTCTTTATTATCCGAGGTTTTTTATACGTAAGTATCTACTGGGACTTCTTTATCCTCCACATCCATGTTTCTTAAAAATGCATTCCAAAATTTTTTTACTACTTCATAGACTATGGATTAATGTTATTTATACCCTTTTTTGATGTTTTATAAAATTTTCTGAAAGGAATCTTTCCGTCGTTTTCTAAAAAAGGTACTTTATGACCTTTTCGACAAATTTAGGAAAGAATGTTTTTTAACTTATACGGTGGGTGAAACTATTTTCCACCGTTATAACAAATTCAAAGCTTCCCTTACAAGCTTGTAAGAATATTTTCAAAATAAATTTTCTTTTTATAGTTATGAAACTTTTAAATGATTTCAAAGTAGAAGGAGATATTTCTCTAAAGTAGTTTTTGGATTGATTTCATCTACGTCAACATCCTTTGTTGGATTTTACACTTGTTTGAAGTTGATTTATTATGTTACAATCTTCCATATTGTATTGATAGTTTTGTGATATGTTTGACTATGAATGTTCTATTTTTATACCATTCAGGGTTTATGGTTAAAGTATTAACATTTCATATGCTAGTTTTAATACTAATGTTTATGTTATGTTTCAACCTTTTCATATGAGGAATGCATTGGATGTAGTAAGTGACAGGCAGGGCCCCCTATAGACTCTCGATAAATTGGTAGGTCTCATGATACAAACTAGTGTCCTGGAACAATGCCTTTACAAATGTTTTATTTTTATTCATGGCACAAGGCCTCGACTATGTGGTTATGATGTCCGACATTATGCATTCCATCATTATGAAATTAGATTTTGACATTACATGTGATTACTCAACTAGTAGAATATCCATGTCAATAAGAAAATGGAATTAATTGATTTATCTTTCTCCATATTATTCTGATTTTTATGTTTAAACGGATTGTGTTTTAGTCTTATACATTTCCTTAAATGTTTATTCTAATTTATGATAGTTTCCGCTATATTATTATACTTACAGAGCATTCGAGCTCACCACTTTCCAATGTTTTATTTTTCCTAGGATTCGAAGATGTTTATTATGATTAAACTATATGGATATGATAAGGGATATGAGTGTGTCCAAAGGAGACACAATGTTTATTTTTTTCATTTCATAATGTAATGTAAAACTTATGTATGTATCTAGTACTTCCAAGGATACTAAACTGATCGGCCTTTAGGGACTTGATATCTTGTGATCATGCCAATGTTAAGTAATAATGCACCGACTCTGGGTAACTAGGGTCAGGGCATTACAGTTGGTATCAAAGGAAGTTTAGTACAAACCTTGGAAACTAGATTTAGATAAACTCTAATTAGAGAACATTGCTCTATGATAGACTTTGAGGATTAGTATAGAAGAACATCCAAAAATTTTGGTAATGTAGATACTATGTGGGTTTTCCAAGAAATACATCCTTATCTAGAAACTACATGTGGACGTGGTTTTGGCACAGATATACCTAGGAGTGAAAACTTCGACAAGGAGTTTTAGTCTTGATCTGAGGTATCCTAGTACACGACAACGACCTTACTACGCACCTGGTTTGACACTCCTAGGTAATATTCTTAGGATAATTTACAGTTTATTTACAAACCATTATGATGGATTTATGTGTAAATACTTCCCTAAAGAAAACATTTTTATGGATTATATGCATAAATTTTCCAATTTATGTTAAGTATTTTATAGGTTTGGAATTATGCATTGTGATTCATAAAAAAATATAGTGTATTCCATTGTTTAGAAATAAAGACTAGTGGAAGGAATGAAAACCATATCAATGCACGTAATCCATGTAGGGATTTACCTCATACTCAAGATAATTATAGCGGAGCTGGTTATGCAACTGGTGCTGAACAAATTATAACCATACTGGGACAACTCACTCAAGTTATGAATAATAACCTTACCTGTATGGATCACCCTGATCCACAATGTGGAGAATCAATCTTAGACTGCGTCATGAGAAAATAACCACCAAAATTCATTGGGACTACAAATCCATTTGTAGTTGGGCAATGGATAAGTTCCTTAGAGAAACATTTTCATGCTTTGGGGAGTAGCGAAAGGGAAAAAGTTGTCATAGCAGTTTATCGCCTCACAAGAGATGCAGATCAATGATAGTCATTAGTTAAAAACACAAAGGAGGATTATGAAGTTTCAAATATGAAATAGAGGGTGTTTAAGGAGATTTTATTAGAAAAATAATTTCTCATTAACATTGAGCAGATATGGAAAGGCAATTTCTAAGTATGAGGCAAAAAGAGGATGAGAATGTCTCAAAGTATGAGGCTAACTTTTCAAGGTTATCAAGGCATGATTCAAATTATATATGTAACCGAATAATTAAGACTAATCGATCCTTTGATGGGTTAAAACCATTTCTCTGTCAAGTGTTAGTCTCCCAATCCTTCTCATCGTATGAAGATATAGTCTCATGTGCTATCAAGATAGAAAAGGAATTCTATAAGTCTTATGAATTTAATGTGAATCAAGAGAAGAAGAGATCTACTGAACACTATAAAAAAGGAAATAAGGGGAATAAGGAAAAATTTGAATTTCCATCCTATAGTAATTGCAGGAAGAAACAACCTAGTACATGCCTAAAGGGGAAGGGAGTTTGTTACAAGTGTGGAGTAAAAGGCCACCAATCTCATGATTTCATGGGAAAGAAAGAGTTTTTCAATGTTTAATTTTACAATATTAAAGAAATGGGGCATTGTGCAAATGAATTTCCTAATAGTCAAGGAATCTTACCTCAGAAAATCCCAGGGAGCAAGGCCAAGCTTATGCGATCACTACTGCTGGGGTCAAAGTTCCTAAGGATGTTGTGGTAGGTACTTTAATCGTTTCCTCAAAATTATCCATTGGTTTATTTGATTATAGATCATCTCATTCATTCATATTTTCCCATTTTCCAGGAAAATTAGATATTTCCAATTTGACTTAACAAGGGAGTTTCTAGTAAAAAATCCTAAGGGATGTATCATTACAACAAAGATTTGTTAATCAGTTACCATTATAGCATATAAACATGATTTATTTACTAATATTATTGTCATAACCATGATTGAGTTTGATATAATCCTTGATATGGATTGGATTTTGTACTATGATGTGAAAATTTATTATAAGGAGGTTACAATTTTTGATTATGATAAGGAATACCTTATCTTTATAGAAGAAACATCACCATATAATTCCCATATAGATCCACCCTAGTAGCTCTATTAAATTCAATTATTGGGGGGGGGGAGGGAGTGAAATAACTATGGGTGAGGAAAGGAATGTACAAATAGAGGATTTACCTATTATGTAAGAATATGTTGATGTGTTTCCAGAGGATTTACCTGGAAATCCCCTAGAATGACAAATAGAATTTTCCATTGACTTAATTCTTCGTTCAAGACCCATATCGAAGACCCCTTATAGAATGGACACTTTGGAATTAGTGGAACTAAATAAATAACAATCGGAATTAAGTAATAAAGGATTTATTCACCCTAGTGTTTATCCTGGGGGAGCCCCTATTCTTTTTGTTAAGAAGAAAGATGGAAATATGAGGTTGTTCATTGACTACAGGGAGATCAATGTTATAAAAATAATGAACAAGTATCCCCTACCTCTAATTGATGATATATTTGATCAACTTCCTAGAGCTCAATATTTTTCAAAGATTGAACTTCGATCTGGATATCATCAGCTATGCATGATTAAGGAAGACATTCTAAAGACAACATTTCAAACTAGGTTTGGGAATTATGAGTTTACAGTAATACCATTTGGACAGACTAATGCACCCTCTATTTTCATGGATCTAATGAATAGTGTTTTCAAGGAATATCTTGATGAATTTGTAGTGGTGTTTATTTATGATATCTTGGTATAATCCAAAATCTAGGAAGATCAAGAAAATAACTTGCACACTATTCTAAAGACTCTTAGAAGAAATGAATTATATGGGAAGTACATCAAATGTGAATTATGGCTTCAAGAGATTTCTTTTTTTGGCCATATTGTCTCTAAGGATGGAATCACTGTTGATCCTTCAAAGACAAGGGAAATTCAAGAATGTCCTACACTGATGAATATAACTGAGGAACACTGTTTTATTGGTTTAGCAGGTTATTATCCGTGTTTCATCCATAATTTTTCCCAATTGGATAACCCATTAACCAAGATCACAAGTAAAGGGGTTAAATTTGTTTGGATAAAAGAGTGTGAAGAATGTTTTGAAGAATTGAAGATAATATTATTCAATTATCCTATCTTGACTCTACCATTGAGGAATGATTGGTTTGTTATTTATAGTGATGGTTCAAGGAAAGGACTTGGTTGTGTCCTTATTCAGAATGATAGAGTTATTACCTATGCATAAAAATAGCTAAAAATTCATCAAAAAAAAAAACTATCCTACACATGATATTTAATTAGAAGATATAATATTTTCTCTAAAGATATGGAGACACTATCTCGATGGTGAAAAATGAGAGATATATATTGTTCAAAAGAGTTTGATTTATATTGTCTCACAGAAAGAACTCAAGAGGAGGAAAAGGCGATGGATTGAACTACTCAAGGATTATGATTGAAAAATACACTATCACATGGGGAAGGAAAATAAATTAAGATATGATTTGAGTAGAAAGGAATATGGATTTCTGAATAAGATGAGAGTTGAAAGGGATCCTATGTTCACGGATCTAGTAAATATGGATATGGGAATAATCATTGAAGGTGAAATATCATTAATTTTTCCAATTCTTGCCAAACCGTCTTTACTAGAAAAGAAAAAATGTTCTCATACTGATGATGAGAAGTTTCAAAATAAAATTAAAGGTGTGAATGACAGGAGATTGATTGAATTCGTATATGAAGATTGAATTTTGAAATTTGGGAAGAGGATTTGTGCTCCCAATATACATGATCTAAAAAGGGAATTGTTGGATGATGCTCATAGCTCCAATTTCCTTATACACCATGGTGGCACTAAGATGTATTGAGATTTGAAGGAATATTTTTGGTGGGACAACATGAAGAGGGATATTTCTGATTATGTGTCAAGATGTATGGTTTTTCAATAGGTGAAGGATGGAAGAAAAAATCCTAGAGGAGTCATGAAACCTCTTCCCATACCCTAGTTGAAATGGGATGATATTATGAAGGACTTTTTCATGGGGCTACCAAATACTCCTAGAAGGAATGATGCAATATGGGTCACTGTTGTCAGCACATTTTCTTTCTATAAGATTAGATTTTCCACTTGAAGGTTTAGAAAGACTATATATTAACGAAGTTGTAAGACTTCATGGAATATCCCTATCGATTGTTTTTGATTGTGACCCCCATTTTACATAAATATTTTCAAAAAGTATTTAGAAATCCCCAGATATTGAACTTCGTTTGAGCACTACCTACGACCCTCAAACAGATGGACAATTAGAACAAACTCTTCAAAACTATGAATAAATGTTGAGATCTTTCTCATTTTACTTTCAAGGTATGTGGGATCATTATTTACCTATGGTATAATTTTCCTATAACAATAGCTTCCATTAATGTATTTAGATGGCACTATATGAAGTATTATATGGAAAGGGATTTCGCACACCAACTTGTTGGGGTGATGTTGGTGAAAGAAAACTCATAGGCCCATAAATTATTGAGGAAATGATGGAAAAGTTGAAGATTATCCAAACCCACATCAAAGCAGATCAAAGTAGGAAAAAGAGCTATGACAATAACCGAAGGAAGGATTGGAAATTTCATGTAGGAGATCATGTTTTATTGAAGGAATATCCCTGGAAGGGTGTTATAGATTTCGGTAAGAAGGGTAAATTAAGTCCTGGGTACATAAGAACTTTAGAAATTCTAAAAAAAATTGGAGTTGTAGCTTACCGTTTGGAAATGCCACAAAGTGTCCCAAAGTTCATGATGTGTTCCACATATCACTATTGAGAAAATAAATACGTGACCCAATGCATGTACTCTCCTATGAAGAAATAGAACTGGAACCAGATCTGTCTTATTGTGAAGATTCTATCAATATTCTTGATACTAGAGAACAAGTGTTTGAGAAACCAGATGACTCGTTTGGTAAAAGTTCTTTAGAGAAACAATAAAATGAAAGTGGAAACGTGGGAACCTGAGGAACTTATGATGAAGAACCACCCGAAATTTTTTCTGCAGTAATATTCTAGAAATTTAGAGAATGAAATTATTTAAAGGAAAGAAGAATGTAACAACCCAGGCTTCCACAGTACACTTGTTTTTGAATAATACAATGGCTTGCGTTGTACGTAACTTCGAGTTCTAGCACACCACGACCAATCAAACTAGCCATTTCAAAAGCAATTATGAATAGTAATACCCACTTTTTAAAATTCTATAAATTTTATTTTTAAAATTTGATGTCATTTTTGGATTCTGAATATCAAAATTTTCTTAGGGTTAATTTTTGTTATGTTTATGAAAACTTTCAATTTTTGATGAATAGTGAGAAACACCACATTATTGTTTAAAACTGACTTTTTATTTAAATAATTATTTTTTTATTTAAATTTATTTTAAAGTAGAAATAGATACATAATACCAATATTAGTCCAATTTAATTTTTTGGAGTCATTTTATAATAAGATTAGACAAATAAAATTTTATTGAACTTTTTAACGTCTTTTACATACCTTCTAGGCACATTTGAAAATTTGCATAAAACATAATATTACTGCTTCTATGGATTGAATTTCAGAAATTATACAGACACAGTAGTCATCAGTATGTAAAATACGTTTAAATAGGATGAAAATAATTTTTGGTGTATTGAAACTTTTGAATTTTATTTACCATGGTTAAAAGTAAATAGGGTAATTAAAGGTAAAAAATGATATTATAATTACCCTAACACATGTCATAATTCTACTGGATAAGTGTTTTTTGAACACAACAAATATTAGGACAAAAATATGATTCTTTTGATCCACTTGGATTAGATTAGGACATTTATTATATTTTATTTATAAAAGAGTTAAAAGTGATAAATTCAAATCTTAATAACTAAAATTTTTTTAATATAGGGGTATGCATAAGATAAATTAGACTACAATATTAATTATAAAGATAAAAATATTTTCTACATCATGTTATTTTATTTATAATTTTTATACATTAAATAAGTAATTTTTTTATGACACAATGATGATGCATTAATTACCTTATTAATGAAAGATTAAAATAATTGATATTATTAATATTAAAATAAATGTAAATTGAATATTTTGACACCATATGAGAATTTTTTTGATGAATATTACATTTTAAGGTTGATTAAATGTATTTGTTTCATAGTAATCAAGTTGTTATTACATTAACAAAAAACAAATACTAAATTGTGTAAAAAATCGACATACATGATTTTTTAAAACAAATACTATTTTATTAAATGATATAATACTCCTAAAAATATAAGATTTAGAAAAAAAAAGACTTAGATAATGTTTTATATGTCATTAATGAAAAACTTGAGGTTCTCTTGGAATTTTATAGTAAGTGTTTTAACCATGTAATATAAAAATACAATAAGACATGGTAAATGTTAAACTATTTGTCTAAGAGTTAAATCTAAAAGATAAGGTTAATATGGTGACCTAAACTTATCTAAAACTAATTTTTGAGAGGATTTAGAACCATCCCAACCTTATCCTATAAATAAATCCATTTTAAGCTATTATAAATCTAAAATTATTTTATAATAAATTAATATTTCAATATTTTCCTAAAGTGCCCGTCACCTCTCTTATAAAAGGGCACCTCCCTTTCTCTTAAATTCACACCTCCAAATAAATTTGGCTCAGAAAAACCCTAATCAAATATCCTATAAAATACCCTCAATTCAACCTAGAGTCTTTACTTGGATATGAAAGCCAACCTATGGATCTGAAAGCCAACCTATGGATCCATTTTATTCAAATCAAAAGGAAGCACCCGAAGAAGAGGTAATTATTTCATCACTTCTTTCAAAGTTCTTTTCTTCTTCCACTTCCTATTTGTTTGTTTTTTCCATACCAAAATAATAAATCGAGTACCTTCTATATACTATGATGTTATTATAAATATGGTACAACCATATTCATTATTCTATCCATCTTATAAATGAGAAAGTGACCATACGTGCGTACGTACAGCTTATCATCTCCACGTTGTGGTGTAGTTTGTTATTCAACACTTAATTATTTGGATGGGTATAATAATGATTATAATTGATGTAAATAATAAATATAACATGTTAATTATTATTTATATATAATATACAATCCAACTACATATGATTTCACCATCAATATAATGATATTGTCAGTCGTGCGTACACACGACTTACCGTCTCCATGACATGATGAGATTTCATTCCCCATCGTAACCATTCAAGAACAATTTTCATTTGATGATTAAAAATATTTTTTAAGAACTTAATATAATTTTGGATATGAATCAAATTCATCCTATTCATAATAAACATGACTTCTATAACCAAACATAAAAAGGAAAACTAATCAGTTAACACTCGAAACAATGATACTACGGAAATATTATTAACAAAGCAATATTAGAGGATCATATATGATATCATATTTATGTATGTGGTTATTTTATAATTTAATAACAATGATTTAACCATTATACTAGACGTTAATATACCCTCTTCTAAATAAAAGAACAAGGTAAGGGTTAATTTCACAATCTCTTTATTATCTGAGGTTGTTTATACGTAAGTATCTACTAAGACTTCTTTATCATCCACATTCGTGTTTCTTAAAAATGTAATCCCAATTTTTTTTAAAATTTATTAGACTATGATTTAAATTTATTTATACCCCTGTTTTAATTTTTATAAAATGTTTTGAAAGGAATCTTTCTGTTGTTTTCCAAACAAGGTACTTTATTACCTTTTCGACAAATTAAGGAAAGAATGTTTTTTAACTTATACGGAAGGTGAAACTATTTTACACTGTTATAACACCTTTTAAGATTCCCTTATAATCTTATAGGAATGTTTTAAAAATAAATGTTTTCTTTTATAATTATAAAACTTTTAAATGATTTCAAAGTGGAAGGAGATATTTCTCTGAAATAGTTTTTTGATTGATTTCATCAATGTCAATATCCTTTGTTGGATTTTACGCTTGTTTGATGTTGATTTATTATGATGCAATCTTCCATATTTTATTGAAGATTTTTAATATTATTGACTATGAATGTTCTATTTTTATACCATTCATGATTTATGGTTAGAGGATTAACATTTCATATGATAGTTTTAATACAAATGTTTATGTTATGGTTTATCCTTTTCATATGAGGAATGCATTTAATATAGTAAGTGACGGGTGTGGCCCGCTATATCCCCTCGATGCATCGGTATGTCTCTAGAGACAAACTAGTGTCTTGGTACAAGGCCTTGATTTTTTTTAGTCTTGGAATGAGTCCTTTACTATGTGGTTATGATATCCGACATTATGCATTCCATCATTATGAAATTAGATTTTGATATTAGATGTGATTATTCAACTAGTAGAATATACATGTGAATAAGTAAATGGACTTAATTTATTTATCTATTCCATATTGTGCTGAAGTTTATGTTTAAAATTCTTGTGTTTTAGTCTTATACATTTCCTTAAATGTTTATACATATTTATGATAATTTATGATATATTGTTATCTTTACTAAGCATCTGAGCTCACCCCTTTATTATGTTTTATTTTTCCTAGGATGAGAAGAAGTATATTATGATTAACCTATTGGGACAGGCTAAGGGATATGAGTGTGTCCAAAGGAGACACAATGTTTTTTTTCATTTCATAATGTAATGTAAAACTTATGTATGTATCTAGTACTTCCAAGGATACTATACTAATCGGCCTTTTGGGACTTGATCTCTTGTGATATTGAAAATTTTAACCAATAATGCATTGACTCTGGGTAACTAGGGTTGGGGCGTTATAGTTGGCATCAGAGGAAGTTTAGTAAAAACCTTGGAAACTATATTTATATAAACTCTAATTAAAGAACATTACTCTAAGATAGACTTTGAGGATTAGTATAGAAGAACATCCCAAAATTTTGGTAATGTAGATACTATGTGTGTTTTCCAAGAAATACATCCCAATCTAGATACTACATGTGGATATGGTTTTGGAACAGATGTACCTAGGAGTGAAAACTATGACAAGGAGTTTCAGGCTTGACCCGGGTTATCCTGGTACACGACAACAGGCCTTACTGCACACCGGGTTTGACACCCCCATGGGATATGCTTAAGATAATTTAAATTTTATTTACAAACCATTAGGATGGATTTATGAGTAAATATTTCACCAAAGAAAACATTTTTATAGATTATATGCATAATGTTTTCAATTTAGGTTAAGTATTTTACAACTTTGGAATTATGCATTATGATTCATAAACTAATCTAGTGTATGCCATTGTTTAGAAATGGTGCTTAATAGAAGGAATGGAAACCGTATCAATTAACGTAATCCATATAGGTATTTCCCTCATACTCAAGATAATTATAGTGGAGATGGTGATGCAACTAGTGTTGAACAACTTATAACCATACTGGGAAAACTCACTCTGGTTATGAATAATAACCTTACCAGTATGGATCACCATGATCCACAACACAGAGGATCAATGTCATAATGTTTCATGAGGGAATAACCACCGCCATTTAATGGGACTACAAATCCATTTGTAGATGAGCAATGGATAAGTTCCTTAGATAAAATATTTAATGCTTTGGAGAGTAGAGAAAGGGAACAAGTTGTCATGGCAGTTTATCGCATCACATGAGATGCAGATCAATGGTGTTCATTAGTTCAAAACATAAAGGAGTATCAAGAATTATAAAATATGGAATAGAGGGAGTTTAAGGATATTTTATTAGAATAATACATTCCTTGTGAACATTGAACTGATATGGAAAGGCAATTTCTAAGTTTGATGTAAAAGGAGGATGAGAATGTCGCAAAGTATGAGGCTAACTTTTCAAGGTCAGCTAGCCATGATGCAGATTATATATGTAACCCAAGAAGTAATATTGATCGATTATTTTATGGGTTAAAACTATTTCTCCATCGAGCGTTAGTCTCTCAATCCTTCTCATCATACGAAGATATAGTATCATGTGTTATCAAGACAGAAAAGGAATTCTCTAAGTCTTATGACATTAAAGTGAAGCAAGAGAAGAAGAGATCTTCTAAACACTCTTAAAAAAGAAATAAGGGGAAGAATGAAAAATTTGAATTTCCATCCTATAGTAATTATGGGTAGAAACATCTTGGTACATTATTAAAGGGGAAGGGAGTTTCTTACAAGTGTGGAGTAAAAGTCCACCAATCTCATGATTTCAAGGGAAATAAAGAGGCTGTCAATATTGAATGCTACAATAGTAAGGAAATGGAAAATTGTGAAAATGAATGTACTAAGAGTCAAAGAAACATACCTCAGAAAAGGAAAAGGGAGCAAGGCTAAGCTTATGCGATCACTACATCCGAGGTCGAAGTTCCTAAGGACATAGTGGAAAGTACATTAATCATTTCCTCAAAATTATCCCATGATTTATTTGATTCTGGATCATCACATTCTTTCATATCTTCCCATTTTCCAAGAAAATTAGATATTTCCAAATTGACCTAACAAGTTATTTTTCAGTAAAAAATCCTAAGGGATGTATCACTGAAACAATGTCTTTTCAATCAGTTACCATTATGACATTTAAACGTGATTTATCCACTGATCTTATTGTTATAACCATGATTGAATTTCATATAATCCTTGGTATGGATTGGATTTTGGACTATGATGCGAAAATTTATTGTAAGATGAAGGAGGAAGGGAGTGAAATAACTATGGGTGAGGAAAGGAATGTAGAAATAGAGGATGCACCTATTATGTAAGAATATATTGATATGTTTTCAGAGGATTTACCTAGACATACTCCAGAACAAGAAATCAAATTTTCCATTGACTTATTTCTTGGTTCAAGTCCCATATCGAAGACCCCTAATAGAATGACCACAATGGAATTAGTGTAACTAAAGAAACAATAAGAGGAATTAAGTAATAAAAGATCTATTCTCCCTAGTGTTTATACATGGGGATCCTTTGTTATTTTTGTTAAGAATAATGATAGATCTATGAGGTTGTGCATTGACTACAGGGAGATCAATGTTATAAAAATAAAGAACAATTATCCCCTACCTCACATTGATGATTTATTTGATCAACTTCCAGGAGCTCAATAGTTTCCAAATATTGACATTCAATATGGATATCATTAGTTGTGTGTGAAGAAGGAAGACATTCCGAAGACATCATTTTGAACCAAGTATGGGAATTATGAGTTTACAATAATGCCTTTTGGACTGACTAATGCACCGTATATTTTCATGGATCTAATGAATAGTGTTTTAAAAGAATATCTTGATGAATTTTTAGTGGTATTTATTGATGATATCTTGTTATACTCCAAAATCTATGAAGATCAATAAAATCACTTGCACAATATTCTAAAGACTCTTAGAAGAAATGAATTATATGGGAAGTACATCAAATATGAATTTTGGCTTCAAGTTATTTCTTTTCTTGGCCATATTGTCTCTAAGGATGGAATCTCTATTGATCCTTAAAAGACAAGGGCAATATAAGAATGTCCATAACCGATGAATATAACCGAGGTATGTAGTTTTATTGGTTTAGCAGGTTATTATTAGTGTTTCGTTCAAAATTTTTCCTGATTGGCTAACCCATTAACCAATCTCACACGTAAATGGGTTAAATTTGTTTTGGAAAAAATTGTGTGAATAATTTTTTGAAGAATTGAAGAGAAGATTAGTCAATGATCCTATCTTCACTCTACCATCGGGGAATTATGGGTTTGTTATTTATAGTAATGCTTCAAAGAAAGTACTCGGTTGAGTCCTTATTCAGAATGATAGAGTTATTTACTATGCATCATAATAGCTAAAAATTAATGAACAAAAATATCCTACTCATGATCTTGAGTTACCAACTGTAATCATTTCTCTGAAGATATAGAGAAATTATCTATATGGTGAAAAAATGTGAGATATATACTGATCAAAAGAGTTTGAAGTATATTTTCTCATATAAAGAAGTAAATAGAAGTCAAAGGTGATGGCTTGAACTACTCAAAGATTTTGATTGCATAAGACACTACCACCTAAGGAAGGAAAATAAAGTAACAGATGCTTTGAGTAGAAAGGATCATGGAGTTATGGACAAGATTAGAGTTGAAATGGATCCTATGTTCATGGATCTAGTAAATATAGATATGGGAATAATCATGGATGGTGAAACATCATTATATTTTCAAATTCTTGTCAAAAAATCTTTATTAGAAAGGATAAAATGTTCTCAGACTGATTATGTGGAGTTTCAAAAGAAAATTAAAGGTGTGAATGATGGGAGATTTATTGACTTCTTATATGAAGATGGAATTTTAAAATTTGGGAAGAGTATTTGTGTTCTTGATATACCTAATCTAAAAAGGGAATTATTGGATGATGATCATAGCTCCAATTTATCAATACACCTTGGTAGCACTAAGATGTACAGAGATTTGAAGGAACATTTTGGTGGGACAACATGAAGAGGGAGATTTCTGAGTATGTGTCAAGATGTATGGTTTGTCTATAGGTGAATACTGGAAGACAACATCCTATAGGAGTCATGCAACCTCTTCCCATACCTGATTTGAAATGGGATGATATTACGATGGACTTTGTCATGGGGCTACCAAAGGCTCCTAGAAGAAATGATGTAATATGGGTCATTGTTGATCGTCTTACCAAGTCAACACATTTTCTTTATATAAGAGAAGATTAACCACTTGAACTTTAAGAAACACTATATATTAATGATGTTATAAGACATCATGGTGTACCCCTATCGATTGTTTATGATCGGGATCCTCATTTTACATCATGATTCTGAAAAAGTCTTTAGAAAGCCCTAGATACTGAACATTGTCTGAGCACTACCTACCACCCTCAAACTGATGGACAATCATAAAAGACTATTCAAACCTTAGAATACATGTTGAGATATTTCTCACTTGAATTTCAAGGTATGTGGGATCATTATTTACCTCTGGTATAATTTTCCTATAACAATAGCTTCCAATAAATTATTTAAATGGCACCGTATGAAGAATTATATATAAAGAGATGTCACACACCAACTTGTTGGGATGATGTTGGTGAAAGAAAACTCATTGGGCCAGAACTTGTTGAGGAAACAATGGAAATGGTGAAGATTACCCAAACCCACATCAAAGAAGCTCAAAGTAGTCAAAAGATCTATGCTGATAACCGAAGGAAGGATTTATAATTTCAAGTAGTAGATCATGTTTTCTTGAAGGTATCTCCATGGAAGGGTATTATACGTTTCAGTAAGAAGGGAAAATTAAGTCCCTGGTATGTCAGACCTTTCAAAATTATAGAATGAATTGGAGTTGTAGCTTACTATTTGGTAATTCCACCAAGTCTCTCAAAAGTTCATGATGTGTTCCACATATCACTGCTCAGAAAATACATGCCTGATCCAACACATGTACTCATATATGAAGAAATAGAACTGGAACTAGATCTGTCTTATTGTGAAAATCCTATCAAGATTCTTGATACCAGATAATAAGTGTTGAGAAACTAGATGAATCATCTAGTAAAAGTTCTTTGGAGAAACCATAAAATGGAAGAGACAACATGGGAACCTGAGGAACTTATGATGAAGAACCATTGAATATTTTTATGCAATAATTTTATATAAATTTCAAGGATGAAATTATTTGAATTAGAGAATAATGTAACACCCCATGCTACCACGATATTCTTCTCTTTGAATAATTTAATAGCTTGTGTTGTATGCAACTTTGAGTTCTAGCACACCATGACCAATCAAACTAGCCATTTAAAAAGCAGTTATGTATATTAATAACCAATTTTTAAAATTATATAAATTTTATTTTTCAAATTGGACTTCATTTTTGGATTCGGAATATCAAAATTATCTTAGGGTGAATTTTTGGTATTTTTATGAAAACTTTAAATTTTTGATGAATAATGAAAAACATTGCATTATTGTTTAAAACTAACATTTTATTTCAATAATTATTTTTTTATTTAAATTTATTTTAAAGTCAAAATAGATACATAATACCTATATTAGTCCAATGTAATTTGTTGGAGTCATTTTATAATAATATTAGAGTTAGAAAATTTTATTGAACTTTTTAACGTCTTTTACATACCTTCTAGGAACATTTGAAAATTTGCCTAAAATGTAATTTTACCGCATCTGTGAATTGAATTTAAAAAATTTGATAGGCATGGTTGTCATCATTATGTAAAATGTGGTTCAATAGGATGAATTTGTTTGTTGAATAGTAACTTTTGAATTTTATTTACCACGATTAAAAGTAAATATGGTAATTAAAGGTAAAAAATGATATTATAATTACCTCAACACGTGTTATAATTCAATTGGATAAGTTTTTTTCAACCAAAACCAACCTTAAGACAAAAATATGATCCTTTTTAACCACTTGGATTAGATTAGGACATTTATTATATTTTATTTAAAGAGTTAAAAGTGTTAAATTCAAATTTTAATAAGTAAACCATTTTTATTATAGGGTTATACTTAAGATAAATTAGACTATAAATATTCATTAAAAATCAAAAACTATTTCCTACATCATGGTATTTTATTTACAATTTTTAGACATTAAATAATTAAATTTATTTACGACACAATGATGATGTAGTAATTACCTTATTAATGGAAAATTAAAATAATTGATATTATTAATATTAAAATAAATGTAAATTTAATATTTTGATGCCATCCATGGATTTTCTAGATTAATATGACATGTTAGGGTTGATTAAATGTATTTTTTTCATAGTAATCAAGTTTTTAAGACTTTAACAAAAAAACAAATACTAAACAATGTCAAAATTAAGAGAAATGTGTTTTTAAAACAAATACTATTTTATTAAATGATATAATACTTATAAAAATCTAAGATTCAGAAAAAGATTTTAGATAAGGTTATATATTTCATTAATGAACAACTTTAGTTCATCTTTTCATTTTATAGTAATTTTATTAACTATGTAATATAAAAATACAAGAAGACATTGTAAATGTTAAACTATTTAAATAAGAGTTAAATCTAAAAGATAAGGTTAATATGGTGACCTAAATTTATCTAAAACCCATTGGTTGAGAGTATTTAGACCTATACCCACCTTATCCTTGAAATAAATCCATTTGGAGCTATTATAAACCGAAAAGTATTTTATAATAAATTAATATCTCAGTCTTTTCCAAAAGTGCCCCGTAGCTCTCTTATAAAAGGGCACCTCCCCTTATATTAAATTTACACCTCCAAATCCATTTGGCTTAGCCAAAACCTGATCCAATATCCTCCCAACTACCCTGAATTAAACCTATAGGCCTTATTTTGATCATAAATCCAACATATGAATCCCTTTTATTCAAACCAAAAGGAAGCACCTGAAGAAGAGGTAATTATTTCATCACCTCTTTCAAAGTTCTTTTCTTCTTCCACTTCCTCTTTGTTTGTTGATTCCATAACAAAATAATAAATCCATTACCTTCTACATAATGTAATGTTATTATAAATATGTCACAATCATATTCATTATTCTATCCATCCTATGAATGAAAAAGTCACTACACGTGCATACGTACGGCTTACCGTCTCCATGTTGTGGTGTAGTTTGTAATTCAACACTTAATTATTTGGATGAGTATAATAATTAGTATAATTGATGTAAATAATAAATATAACATGTTAATGATTCTTTATATATAATATACCATCCAACTAAATATTATTTCACCATCAATAGAATGATATTGTCACTCGTGCATACGTACGACTTACCGTCTCCATGACGTGATGAGATTTTATTCCCCATTGTAACCATTCAAGAATAATTTTCATTTGATGATTAAAAATAATGTTTAAGAACTTAATATCATTATGGATATGAATCAAATACATCCTATCCATAACAAACATGACATACGTAACAAAACATATAAAGGAAAAGGAATCAGTTAACACCCAAAACAATGATACTACTGAAATATTATTAACAAAGCAATATTAGAGGATAATATATGATATCATATTTATTTATTTGGTTATATATAATTTATTAAATTTTTTTTAACCATTATAAATGAGGTTAACATACCCTCAGCTAAGGAAAAGTACACGGTAATGGTTAATTTTACAATCTCTTTATTATCCGAGGTTGTTTATACATAAGTATCTACTAAGAATTCTTTATCATACACATCTGGGTTTATTAAAAATGTATTTCCATAAATTTTAATATTTCCTAGACTATGGGTTAAATTCATTTATACCCTTTTTTTACTTTTTATAAAATGCTTTTAATGTAATAGTTCCATTGTTTTCAAAAAAAAGTACTTTATGACCTTTTTGCCAAATTAAGGAAAGATATTTTTAACTTATACAGCAGGTGCAGCTATTTTCCACCGTTATAACAACTTCAAAGCTTCCCTTACAATATTAGAAGAGTATTTTCAAAATAAATGTTTTATTTTATAATTATGAAACTTTTAAATGATTTCAAAGTAGAATGAGTTATTTCTCTCAAATAGATTTTGGATTGATTTTATCTATGTCCACATCCTTTGTTGGATTTTACACTTCATTGAAGTTGATTTATTATGATATAATCTTCCATATTTTATTGAAGGTTTTGTGATATGTTTGACTGTGAATGTGATATATTTATTCCATTCATGGTTTATGGTTAAATTTTTAACATTTCATATTCTAGTTTTAATACAAATGTTTATGTTATGTTTCAAACTTTTCATATGAGGAATGCAATGGACATAATAAGTGATAGGTGAGGCCCTCTATAGCCCCTAGATGTATCTTTAGGTCTCATGAGACAAACTAGTGTCTTGGCATAAGGCCTTGAATTTTTTTTATTTGTATTCTTGGAACAAAACCTTGACTATGTGGTTGTGATGTTCATCATTATGCATTCCATCATTATAAAATTAACTTTTGATATTACATGCGATTATTCGACTAGTAGAATATCCATGTGAATAAGTAAATGGAATTAATTGATTTATCTTTTCCATATTATGCTAAAATTTAAGTTTAAAAGTCTTGTGTTTTAGTCTTATACATTTCCTTAAATGTTTATGCTTATTTATGATAGTTTTTGCTATATTGTTATCCTTACTGAGCATCTAAGCTCACCCCTTTCTTATGTTTAATTTTTTCTAGGATGCAAATAAGTATATCATGACTGACCTGCAGGGACAGTCTAATGGATATGAGTATGTCCAAAGGAGACACAATGTTGTTTATTTTTCATTTCATAATGTAATATAAAACTTTTGTTTATATCTAGTACTTATAAGGCTACTAAACTGGTCAGTTTTTCATGATTTGATCTCTTGTGATCATGCTAATGTTATGTAATAATGCACCAACTCTGGGTAACCAGGGTCGGGGCATTACAAAACCCCCATTTTATGTCTTCAATGGACCCAAAAGACCCATTATTGATTTATCCGTTCCTTGGGACTCCCAAGAAGTGTTTTTCCCCTCAGAAACCTCTCATAAGTGGATCAATTTTTGGAGAATGGGGGTCAATTCTCACCTGGTTAGTTTACTCCTCCTATTATCATTCTCCCATGATCTCTCCTCTCCTCTCTAGGGTTCTATAGACCCCCTTGTTTCTTTGTGGATCTAATCCCATATATTTTGAATTATGAACCTAGGTTTGATCCTCATTACCCAGATTCCATGATCATAAATTTTCATTGATGAATCCCTGTTAGGGTTTGGTGTTTGAGATCCATTGATCTTGGGGTATGTGGTTCTGTCATGAATCCTAATTTATGTTAACCCTAAATTACATTATTTAATTTCAATTGTTCGAATTAAATTATTATTTTTACTATAATTAAATTTATTTCAATCATTTTTTTGGAAAACCCCAATTTTATTGATTTTTGGTTTTAAAATGGGGGTTTTGCATGAAATTGGAAAACTCCCAATTCCATTGAATTAGGGCGTGTTTGTGAAAATTAATTGTGAAGTTGAATTGAATTAATTTAAAATCCTTATTTGTGAAATGGATTTAAAATGTTTTTTATAGAAACCTTATGGTTTTATCTTGGTAAAAATGCATGCATGTTTTTGATTAAAAACCCATTATGGGTTTTAATAGAAAATTGGAATATTTTAAATAAATAATGGGATGAATTGTTTGTTAAGGTTAGTTAAAGTAAATTACCCATAGTTGATTTGTTATTAGAGAACATGCAAGACTTAGGTAGTTAGTGAGTTATTGGATGAAACTCTATAATTTACAATGTTTTAAAACATAAATGCATCACGTAACATCCCTTAGGAAATGGTTATGGGTCCTATTTTACCTAATCTGAAAGGGACATAAGTACATATTTCCTCATCACCTTGACTATAAAGTCTCTTAGCCTAGAAATGTTTACCCTCTAAGGTATATGACCATGTTGGTCGTTTGTTTTTATTTGAAATGAATATATGACATTGTTGTAACTATTTTACATGCATTTTTATTTAAATTAACTATTTTAAATAAAAGTTTTTATTTAATCCATTTTTAAAAATTTCCATTTTTTTAAAGCATTTCCATAACTTAAAATGTATTTCCTTATTTTTAAATGTAAATTATGATTTTTTTAATTATGATATTCAAATGAAAAACATATTTTTTTAAATTGAATGCACTTTATTTTTTAAATTTGATATTGGAAATACTGTTATATAATACTTGGAGAGACCCTATAGGGATTTTTAGCTCACGCCCTACCTATGCCTTTGGGTGTTTGCAGATTATCTCCTTCAAGGTTCGAGTAAGGGAAAAACAGTACTTGGAGGTCGTTCTAGCTATTGATCCATGTAATTGGAGATTTGCATCCATTGGGACTTGGGTAGTTGGTATTACTATTTTTTTGGTACTTTACTATTGTACTTTTTATTTTTTATGCATGTTTGACTTCTATTACACATCTCCTAGTGGAGTTTACTTTGTATGCATACTTTCTTATTATCATGTTTTCAAAATGCTCATGGAAAAATCATTTCCACATTCATTTTACATGATTTTGGGTGCTATTCATCAACCTATGGGGATTGAGAATTCCCTTCGGGCCATTTTAAGGTCATATTGGTTATTGGTTTACCAGGGTACCTAGGCTAGTTTGTGACAAAAACTTTTATGAAAATTCTTAATTTAATCATAAAAGATATTTTTACTTTAAATAAAGTATTAAAATAATTTAATTAATTATTTTATTAAATAATAAAAAAGGGAATTATTGTATCCTTTTTTATCAATATGAAATATTATGTAATCATTCAACCACTCTATTATATGAAAATACCCTAAATAGTTTTAAATTTGAATAAAAGATAATTTATCTTCACTAATGTCAAGCTTGGATTCTCAAATTCAAAATATTGTTTTAAAATACATTATTTAAAACCATAAAGAAATATTTTGTTGTAAACCACTCATAAAATATGATAAAATCAAGTTTCATAGAGATATTATAGTATTACCCCATGGTTTTAACTGATTTTCCCTCTTTTACAAAGGTGAGAAATATTTATTACAGTAACTATTCATAATGACAAAAAAATAAATTAATCATTTAAAATTTTATGAATTATGTTGATTAAAAACAAGGAATCCATTATATAAAATTCAATTCATATAATTGGAATAATTTCATGTAAAATTAAACCCACAAAATGAGAAGAAAATCAGTTTTCAAAGAAAAATATATTGGTAAATATATATTTTTTATATCAAAATCAAGAATAAAATTGATTCCAATGATATTAGTTGGATTATTAATAATATTAATAAACTGATGATACATTGAAACCATTTTACAAAATAATGGAACTTTTTCAATGCTTGAAACAAAAAGACAGAATTCAATAAAAATCAGTATTCTCTACTATTCACCAAAAAATCAACTTTTTCATAACATTCCAAAAAAACAACAGTAAAATAATTTTGAGTTTTATATATTAAAAATTAAATTAATATTTTAAATTAAAATTAAAACATTTTGAAATTAGGATTTTAAATATAACCATATAATATAAGGAAAACCAACATATATAAAATAATAACTATTTCATTTTTGAATTTAAAATCATATTATTTCTTTATACCTTAATAAAATTAACTATGAAACATTATATATATAATTATATTTAAATAACATAAATTTACCCTTATAAAATATCAAATAAAATTTTAATTTCTTTAATAGATCAAAATGTAAATCATATCAAGGGAATATATTTAATCTTTAAATAGAACATATTTTTAGTCATGAAGTAAAAAATAATAATTTTAAATGTAAAATGACTGTATAATTTAATTATTTGATATCCTTTATTCCATAATATATATATATAAAGGATGGAATATAGAAGCATAAAAGTATGTAGGATAGTGGTAGGCATTGTACCCCTATCACCCTTCAATCATGGGTTTAGCCCAATGGCCTTTCCAGATATCAAGAGTTGTCTCCTAATCTAGGTTCTACCATCTTTGTATATAAAGAAACATTTTAGTAAATAAAATCCCATTATACATTGAGAAATATTTTTTAAAATAAAATTATGAAAATGAAACTTTTTAGGTGATAAATATGTTTATAAATGATTAGTTTGTAATGAAATATATTAATTTTTAATTTACATTAATATTGTAAAAAAAATGTTTATAAAAAAACTCAAGGGAAATATTGGAATGCTACATAAATATGAATTTTAATACCAATGAATAATGTTTTTACACTTTAACTCATGTATTAATGAAAATATTTCATAGCTATATGAATTTATGATTAAAGTATTCACTAAAAAAACATTTATTCATATCCTATAAAAATTTTCAAAATTTGTTTTATTAGTTTAGGAAAAAATATTATAGAAAAACCAAAAGAAACCCCTAATAAATTTTATATAGTTTAGAACCATATACCAATTAAATAGCCTTAATGTTTCTCTCCCATACTCCAATATCACCTAATAATACCTGAATAAAAATTAAATCACAATCCATAAACATTTACATTTAATTACTAAGGTACCAAAAAATCACCACATTAAAAACCAAATTGAAACCCATTTAAAATATAGTTGGATTACAAAACATAATATTACTAAGCACTAACATGAAAAAATACATAATAAAATCTTACCTATGATGACCTAAATCACATTTTAAGATAAATAAAATCCTAGATAAATCACTGTATATGAAATCAAATCAGCCAAAACCCACTAATAAAACAACCACTAAGGGTAACTTTAACCAATATAACAGGGAACTAAGGCGTATAAGTGGTTTTCAATATGAATTTAGTGAAATCAATAATCATGATATCTATTTATGGAAAGTAATAATAAAATATGGAAATATAATAAGAGAGTAGAGGTTAAAAGAAATCATAGATAAGTTTTAGTATGGAATAAAGACCATGAATCAAGACTTGGTAATATAGAGATAATTAGGATTTAAGAGGAATGAGTGGATATCTTTAGAGATCCTTCGAGATATCAAAGACAACTAAAGTACATGCCTCCAAATTTGAGGTATTATAATTTTAAAAAGGAAATAAATTTTTTTCACTTTATATATAATTTTAATAAAAAACTACATATGATCTCATTGGGTACCCAATGGCACCCCCAAGTCCCCCTTACTTTGTCTTACACATCTAATACCCAGTGTGCCCCTCTAGGGTACCTGAAACCACCTGTAGTGTTATGGAAATATGTATAACCACCAAGGACTTACCCAAATTATCTTTATAAACTCTAAAACCTCTAACCATACCAAACACCCAAAATATCATTTTAAAAGATCGATTTTAGTGATCTAATTCAAAAAAAAAACAAATTCCTCAAATGAAACCAAAAAATTAAATCCCCACACATTTCTTAAATAATTGTTTATTTCAAAAAATATAATGACTAAAGTCAATTTCATTAATTGACTTCCTTACGATACTCACTTTATAATCACTTTTTTTAGACATTTATCATTGTTTTGTTTATAAAGCTACTCATTTTCCATAATAGTGACATATTTTATTATGATTATTTTTCCTTGTTATTTTTTAAATAAATGATATGCCTTTTTAGATGAGTTCCCAAGATAAATACCTTTATCTCTATAAGATTGAAACTAATAATTCTTCTCCTTGTTAAGAGTATATAACTAACCCCTAATAATTTAAAAGTATAGTAATGTAAAATTCTTATTTTACAACATTTCATAAAGATTATTATCCTCACATGGAAATAATAATGCTCGATTAATGATATAGATCGATCTTAACACTGGTTCAAAAAAATGGGGTATCTTTTTCAATGTGTGTCATTTGATCCATATTGTTAATGATATGGTTTTTCATCTTTAGCATAGTGTTTTTCAAGTTTTTTTCACAATTGATACTTGGTTCGGTATCCCTTTTATATGAAGATAATCCTATAATTTCAATTGTTAAACTCACTATCACTCCCAATCAAAAACCATAAAATCTTATACTTGATAAATTTTTCTACCAATGTCTGAAATAATTTTATGCATTTTAATACCTCAAATTTGTGTGTAATGCTATCAATAATGCTATCCTATTGAATCCATAAATAAATAGAATATAATACCTTCTTTCATAAATAAGAATAGGATATATAATCCCATAAACATTATTTTTCACTATTTTAATAACTATTATTGAACAATTGTTCTCTAGAATGTATGCCATCTAAATGATATTCCATTTTTTTAAAAGTATTTCACATATGAGTACTATCACATGTTAGTATAGGGATGTAATGATAAAATTATTTTTTAGTAACTCCTATAAGGATTTTTAAATCTTGTTCAGAAGACTGATGTACCACAACATTTTTCTCCCTTCGATAGGAAGCACAAATAATTTACTCCACTAAATAGGTAGATATTACCCTTTGAGTAATTTATTTTTCTAGAAAACAAACCATCCATTTATTTTATAATGAAATTATTATTGGTGAAATTAATTAAATTCCTTGGCTCAAATTATTATCTTACACTTAGTAAGTGGTGACCAAGTCTAACCAACAACAATGAATCCATATGCCTAATGTCCTAACATCAAGTTTTTGAATTTTCTAGATCTAATGGTATTAAATCCCTCATTATTTCTAAATCTCATGAAAATTTCCTTATCATACTAGATGATTATGTTAAGATTATTTTTTCTTGTAATTTGGGTATTAAACCATTTAAATGATCCGTACACTGACTTCACTCATTACTTACATTGAAATACATATAATATTCTCATTCTTGGGTATTTATTTCTTGATCCATGTATGATGAAGAACATCCATTGGTAGTGAAAAATATGTTCCTTTTTATGATTCATTAGATAAAACTAATCACACAATGTTAAAAATTTATTTTTTTCTACCCACTTAATTAAATTTCTAGAATAGAAATATATCTTTTCTACCTTTTTAGGAACATTCCTCTGTTTCCTTGATATGATATTCAAGGATTTGTGTTTCTACCTTTCACACAAAAAATAATAGTTGTTAAATATATACCAAGTTGATGAATATCTATTTTATTATCTTTGTTACTATTATGACTCTACATAACCTTTTCTTAATGATTACTCAGTTATGTAAGCATCATAATTACAAAATTATAACATTGGATTTGAGGTATATTATTTGGGGTATTTGGCACTCCCTTAATAGATTTTTGTTTATTTTGAGTCACACAAAAAATGATCATCCTATGGGGTGTGGGTTTATGAGACCATATATCCACGGCGACTTCATTTTTCAAATGACCAATCCCAAAAACTTATTTAAATTTATTATTGAATAATTTTTTTTAAAAAAAATCATCCAACTGTCCTTTTTATTGTTAAATTTATCCTTCACCTTTTTGGAAACCATTATGATCCAAATTATTGATGTAATCATGGGAGTTTAAACTCTCTATTGATATTAAATAATTCATCTGACTATGATTAATTCAAATTTTATCTCCTATATACTTTTTAATAAATATTTTATTAAATTGGTTAATCCACTTATTATTTATGATTTTTCATTAATTTTTAACTTTATTCCAACTACCTTCTCTAAATTTTCTATATTTTTCATATTTGAGTTATTTTATCTCCATGTTCAACTAAAATTTATTCTCTTATTACTACTACATATAAATTTTGGAATAATGAACCAATCTATTATACTTATTTTTTCATCTCTCTAAAAATAAATTTCTTTAATGAAATCTTCTAACTCAAAATTAAGATATATTATTCCCAAAATTTCAGCATCCTTAAAATTATTGATATTTCTATGTTTTTTTCTGATAATGATTGCCAAAAATACTTATTCATTAAGGTCTTTGTAATCCCGAATTTCCTAATCTTAAATTTCTTTTGAGATAACATATTTTATTGTTTTAAATTTTTACTTTTTGAATATTTTTTTGGGGTATTCTCTTTCATTTAACCTCCTAAAAATATTTTCATGGGTAATCATCCTTATTGATATTTTATAATTTAATTATTCATTTTATAAAATGTTTCATACTTTAACCCAATAGAAGAAATTATGTTTAATCTTGACTTATTTTTCCTTTTTTGAGATTAAGGGAAACGAAATCAATAACGCCATCAACCTCTTTTTATTCCATGTCCTCATCTAATGAGAGATTATTCATTTTATTGAATGGAAATTATTAGGGATTATCCTTTACCACTAATTCTTTATCATTATTCATCAACATGTATGCAATGATAATATTATGAAGACTATCCGATGTCACCTCATTTGGATCCTTGACCTCAAGAAATGAGACATTCATATTGGACCATGATGGAAATATTATTAGGATATTCTTTACAATATTAACATCATAATGTATTTCACTGAATATATACATATCCTCTATAATCACATTCACAAATAAGATAATTATTCAATAGGTTCATTTGGGTACATCATCAATTCCTTGTACTTGTTTCATATAAGCTCCAATTTAGCTTAATGTACCATGGAATCACCATTATGTATGTTGATAATTTCTTCCTGAATGGTGTGTGAGTATTTATATAACATAACCTTTATATAGAATATAATTTATAAATCTCCAACCTAAAACATTAATTCCTTTAGCATCTACATCTATCCCCTTAATATGTCTTTTTGATAGTGTTCTACTCTCCAAATTGATTAAAATTCCATGTACATATAATTTGTACAGATCCATTACCAATGATCAAAAATTTTATTGAATCTAATTATTTATTAATTGAAAATTCTCATCATCTAAGATCATAACACCCTTTTGAATTAAGACTATATTCATTGAGAGAATTATCCCCCAAGAAACGTCCTCTACGATACAACCTATGAGTCCCACACATACTTGAAGAGGGGGGGGGGGGGGGTATTTCCTTTTAAACTGACCCTTCCTATGATCCTTCACTACTATTAGATGAAACAATATTCTCTATACCACAAAATAATATGGAAGCTATAAAGAAATCAAAGAGAGGCATGGTTAATATTACTTAATTCACCCACACTCTACAATGTTAAAGGAATAGACAATGATGATATTCCCATGTTCTAAATTCACTTTGTTCACTGCTTGTTCCTAAAAATTTAAAGAATTCACAGAGATACTCCATGTTTACAACCATCAATAAAATTTGAGAACTCAATATTCCCTTAATAAGAAATAATGCACCGATCCTCTGAGTGAAAATTTAAATTATTCACAAACTAAAATATATATTATACCAATGATAGAATAATGGTCAGTTCATTCATCCACATGATTAAATTAATTAATTTTCCAAAGTGGAACATGTAAAATTTCCTATTACATATTCATTTAAACAATAAAAGATCTTGAATCTCTATATTTTCTCTTATTATATATCATTAACGAACCTACACATCTATTTTTTTGAGAAATATATATCTCTAAGACTCAAATGAATCTATAATTTTACCTATATTAATACGTTTTAATCTCCTTAAATTTTAGAGTAAATTATTCCACAAATGTAATCATAATTTGAGTAAAAATATTCATATTCAAGACAAAAAATTCCACAAAAAAATAGTAAATTTTAATAATATTATTTTTATAACATGAATCACAAGGGTGTGCTTCACTTCAAAATTCTTGTTATGTGTTCCGAATCACCCTATGAAACCGAAACACTAAAGATTCAAATATCAATCCTATGATGTTTTCATCATTTCTTAAAATCATATTACACTATATTTAATTCCATAATGGTGTTATCAAACCTAAAATGAATGTATGTATTCCTTTATGACTAGACCATGATGAAATATTTCCTGATCATATCATAACACTACCCTATACACAATCCCTATATTATGAATTAATCCATGTGAAACCTACCCATTTTTTTCATCCTATAATTATTTTATGACTACCATTACTTCTAAAATATAATGAATAATGGATTCAATACATTTCATTCCGAGCTCCAAAAATCAGGATGGGAAAAATTTCTTGTATTATGGCATGGAATACACTGACTCAAGATTTTGATTAGACCTATGCGAATGCCCTAGGGTAAGTACCAAAGCGATTCAATGCTTCCCTATTTTTCAAATAGATTTATACAATATCTAATGAAATATTAAACACTTATTCTTATGCAAAACTTTTTGTTTCTAGTATTCATATCCTTTATGGATTCTTATTTTATCATTTTACCTAAAAGCATCTACTATATTGTCATTTACTTACATACACCACTAAATTAATAGTGTTTCCTTAATAATTTTATTATAAATCCATATAGACTATATATGATGAATTTTGATGAATGTTATGACCCTCTAATATACCTTATATAAATATTTTTCAAAAAAAAACCTAAAAATTCTTTAAGAGTATTTTTTCCCTAACATCCATTTCATTGATACTTTTTATAGGGAATACCTTGATTTTATGATTGGTATTGAAATGTTATTTTTTTCCTGGCCTATACTAAAATCAAAATTAGATAATATTATGAAATGATTATAAAAAATAAGACTATTTCAACAGATTAATAACATCGAATCTATATGAAGATATATTAAAACCTAATATTTATTCTAGAACTCAATAATGATGACATAGAGGTAGATGTAAAAATTGGAAGTAGAATAAAAATTAAAATACATTTAGATATATGGGGGACCTATTTACTTGAGGTGAGTTAAATGGATATAGTAATTTATAGAATTGAAAGTTGGGAGTTATGAGAAATATCAACAATCTAGAGAAGAACTCTTACTCCCATTATCATTTTTTTATTCATTTAAATATGAGTGGATAATATCATAATTGGGATTTAGGGTATTTAAATGGATTGATTATTTTATTTAATTGTTAAATGGGTTTTTATTATCTATTTTATTTTATTGAATACTAATTAATCATTTCTAAGTGTGAGAGTCACTGATAGGTTTAGTTCATTTTTTTCACTAGAGATATAAACACCAAAATTAATTGGATGATGGTTAGAAAAGATTTATATACATATATAATAAAAAAAGATTAATATAATTAATCGTTGATTTTAAGTCTTACTTGAAACCCTATGAGGACTCGTAGTCTCAAGATAAAGTTCTTGGTTTACATAACAGAGTGAATAGCGATAAATTTACATTGCTAATGAAAATTATTGTGATTAATTTATTATTATATATTACATAAAAACACCCATTAATCATTTAATAAATTTTAAAACAAACTAACATGATTTTATTTGTCTCATTAAAGTTACATATTTTTTTAATAATTAATCATACATTTCATAAAAATATAAATTCATTAATATGAATTATAAATCAAAGCCCCCCAATTTTTATAATTGGTTATTAGTACATAAATGAGTCATTGAGTTAACCAAGAATTTTCTCTTTATGAAATGTCCTTGAAATCCCAATTAATATACTACTACTAACCCTATAATACTTTAAAAATAGATTTTAAATATACACCAAATATTTTTTCCATTGTTTTGGAGACAAGAACATGTTAAAATAATTAATTAAATTTTATATAAACTTTATAAGATTTTAAAATAAAGAAACAAATATAACTAGATTAGTATATCATTTACAGTTTTACATAGATTCACATATATAGATTTAACTATCAATAATCTAATTTTAGGTTTAGTTTATGAGAATAAGAAGATATTTCGGAGTTTATTTATTACCACTCATACTAGAGGTCATGATATTTTGTCACTAATATAAATCCAAGACTAAAGAAGATATAGAGAAATATAATTGAATTAGGATTAAATAAGAACTAAGAAATTTATAATTCTAAGAGGTAGTTGTAAAAAATGATGGGAAATCATTACCATTATTGATATATTTTTAATAACCAAGTTACTTTTAAAATATATTTTGTATTAAATTTCCACCCAGTGCATAGAATTATAAATTGAAATAATAAAACTTTATATACATACCAATATTTAATGGGATTATTATATAGAATACATTTCTATTTATTAAGGAATTTATGACCATAGTAAACTATGTCACCATTCATGGAAATTTTTAAGACAAGATAATATTAAAATGTTTTCTATAGTGTATAAACTTAAATGATAGGAATTTGTTACTATATTAAGAGAATAACTCATTTGACTATTAAGAAGAAATATACAATGTAGTTATCAAAATATTTTACTCTATATAAAGATATATAGTCTTCAAAATAGAAATTTATACTTTTTTAAATAGTGTATAATCTATTGAATGTGTATTGGGATATATTTATGGAGTGATACAAATAATTTACCCACAATAAGTTTCCAAATTTCATATTAATGAAATTATTTTATTAAATATTTAATTCCATGGTATAAAAATTAGTTAATTTATTTTCTAAAGTTTATTATAGAGGTAACACTTATAAATTTCTAGAAAAAATCTTCATTAGGTCATATATAAACTCCCAAATGAAATATGATAGTATAATAATAAATTTAGTTAATGAAGTTGTAGTTATTAATGATGGTAACTAAAAAATTACCTATAAAATCAATTATAAAATTTGGTATTCAAAACATGAGGAAAAAAGGAATAATACTATGATTATGGGATTCTTGGGAATAGTCTAACACTCTATGAATTTTGATATTCCCAAAAATACTAAATCAATATAATTAAAATAAATAAAATATTTATAAAATTATAGGATAAAGAAACATGTGATGGATATTATATTTTTTTAAAATTACAATCCAAGTTGGAAGAAAAAACTAAATTTATCTTGGAGTGAATAATTTCATTTGAAAAAATCTTGTATAAAAAAATTCCATCGACAAAAATATCAAGTGTATCATTTTATAACTCATCAGTAAACTTATGTTCAGTAAGACTCTATTTCTACTAAATCTAATAGAAGAACATAAAAACATTGGAGAATCAATAAAATATTAAAAATAATTATTTTATGATCGAATAATATATTCTGATTACACAATTTAATTTTTCTACAATTAATTAATTGGTTTGGTCAGTAATTTAATTAGATATAATTTAGTAGTTGAAGTGGGATAATTAGTTAGAAAAAAAGAGTGTAATGGATAAAGGAATGATTTTATGTATCATATAGGTTAATCAAAGATAAGGTGTGATGTTTATCACCATAAAAGTGGAAAGGTAATTAAAATAAGTGGATGAATAGTAATTAAAATGGAAATAATTATTTTATAAGAAGATGCTATACAATTAGAATTTGAACAGCCTAATGTAAAAAAGAATTTGTGGAAAAAAACTAATTGGAAAAGAAAAATGTGAAAAAATGTTAACATTCATTGACATTGAACTAGAAATGTATAAACCTATAATTATATATCCACCAAGAGTTGTGGAGTTTTAAAAGGAAAAACATACAAAATTTAATTGGTTTTTATAATTTTTTTAGGATATTCAGATTATAATTCAAATTGAAAACTTTGAAAAAAAAATCTTTCTTATACTAGTTTTTTTGAAAAACATCATATCCCATAGAAAGAAGTTGGATGAATATGCTATTATACCCGTCAATAATTAATTTATTATGATCATTAAAGGGAAAATTTGTCAAAATTTAAAGAAAACTAGTTTTTTATAAATCAATTTTTAATTTCATGAAAATATGGTATGTATATGATTTGGAGATTTGGGAGCACAAATTAATCTTGTTGCACCAACAGTGTTCAACTAATCAGAAATAGGATTGATAAAAAGAACTAGTATGATGATTTAATAGTAAGATAAATCAATTACAAACCACTCTAGAATCATTAATGTTTTTTTTGAAATTGGAAAAATTAAACCATCATGTAGACGTTTTGGTTTTAGATAAGGAGATGGATCTAGAGGTGCATGTCATTCTAGGAAATCCATATTTTTTATTGGAGATTTTTTTTCCAGATTTACTAAAGAAAATAAAAATTACATTCATAGAGGAGAAGGTGGGGATGAATATATTTTAATTAATCATGAAAATGTATATTTTATATGATTGATTCAAGGTTGATATTCCTGATGAATTGATTATTCATGCTGATAATTGTATATTAGAAATAGAAAATTGTAATGAATTATTATTAATAAAAGATATTATAGAAGTGGAAATAGAGGAACACAGATTCAAGGTTAAAACTTTATTATAACCCTTAATAACATCATTGAAGAGCCACCTAATTTACATCTGAAACCACTACCCTCTAATTTAAGATATTAACATATTAGTAGAAATAACACCTTGTCAATGATTATTTAATAACTACTTAATAAAAACAAAAAATAGTATACTAGATGTTCCAAAAATAAATAAATAATTTCCTTACTTGATCAATATTTGATATCAAATGAATTATTACAATTGTTTTCATGGACAAAATTCTTATTGAGACAGATTTAATTTCAAGGGTATAATGAAAAAGGATCCTAAATTGTAATATAAATGAACTATTCATGGTGTAAGTTCTTAAATAACATGATTTTGTAATTATATGTCCCATATTAGATAACACTTAGGTATTCCAAATCTAAGGGGTACCAATGAATAGGGTATCACTGTGATAACAACTCACAAGAATGAGATTATTTCCACAAGGATAGTGACTAGTTTGATGGTATGAATTGAATAAGGAAATACAAATTCATCTGCTATTATGGATCCTTTAAATTTAAAAATCACAAATAAAAAATTAGAGAGTATTTTAGGAGATGCAATATAATACCCAATATTCCACTATAGTTGGAAAATACTATATCCAAAAAACTATTGCACAATAAAAACTCTATTATCATATTATTATTTTATAAAAAAATTATTTTTATTCAAAAATGCATTTAAAATTTATATTTATAAAGTTTAGAATTTATATTTGAAAAAATAGACATCAGTTTTGTATTATAAATGTTAAACATAGATTTGGGAAAATTTTTGGAATGCTTCCAAGAATATTGATTTGTTAATGAGTAATGAAAATACAATATTTACAAATACAAAACATTTTCTGAAATGATCATGATAAATCCTGAATTAAAAATTGAGGCAACATTTTACTTGAACAAATTAGTATTTAATGAGTAAAATATTTTACTTTAAATAATATGATTAATTTTGAAACCAATTCTTTTCATTTTTGAACCAAAGTTATATTATATTATAATAAAAAACTATTTTGGTCATTTTACTTTAATTAAGTATTCAAAAGGTGCCATTTTATTTTGGATTTGTTTGAAATAAAAATAAAAATCCATTATTAAAAAAAATTAATTAAATTTAATTGTAATAATAACTATTCATAATATTTTTCCTAAATAATTATATGTTCAATTTAATTTTTCAAAATACATGTTTTCTAATTTTTTATAGAATTATGAATACTTATAATAAAAGTATTTTTTATCACTTTTGGAAATTGAGTATAAAAAAATTTACTTCAAATTATTAATCAAATTGTACAAGTTAGGTAATTCTTTCAATTACATTATTCATCATAAAAATATGTTTCCTATTATATGAACCCGGAAAATCTTTTTAGGTATGTTTTTCCTTTTTTATGGAGTTTTTGAGAAAAGAGGAGTTTCTGGAAATTTTTGAAGTACACGCTGTGTACTTTATGAGTACACACCGTGTACTTCATTTTCATAGGAGGCTGTGTGCTGGTCATGTCATGTCCACACACACGGTCGTGTGGGGTGACGTGGAGGCCGCCTAAAGCAGAGTACATAAAGAGAAAGTACATATCGTGTACTTTAAAAGTACACGCCATGTATTTTTTTCATTAAACGGACCGGGGTCACGTCTAATGGACATGGGTGTCTTCTTCTTCGTCCAAAACATTCCAGAACACCCATACGACGTCGAGAATTCCCAGAGTCCCTGATTGCACATCCATTCTCTGAATCAACCGCCATCGATTGCATTGGAATCCCTGTGGTAAGCTCTTCCTTATCCTAGAGTTTCGTTTCCTGATTTATCTTCTTTTCCAAGTTATCATGGGTTGAATGTTTTATGCATTTTAATAGATCTACGATGTTCTAAAGAGATTCAAGCTTCGAGATTCAAGTATAGTGATATCCTAACCTCTAGGTAGGTGGTTTGTGCCTTTCCGTTTGAAGTTTTTGAGTATTATGTGAAAATTCCACTGATACCCTTGAATAGGGTATTGTGTGTTTTCCATATTACCCCTGTAGTTTTCCTACCTTGATTGTATTTCTTTGTAGAGGTAAATTGGACATGTTTTGGGTTGATTTTTATACCTTGGATGTTCTACTCATGCTTTGTTCTATTTACAACTGTTTTTTCCTATTTAGCCTATTGCCTATTTACCTGTTTTCCATGCCTTGTGATCATAGGATGGAGTGTTGTTTTATGACATGCTTGAGATGCTATAGATTGGTTAGACAAGTTGTTATATAGGTTTAATTTGGCTATATAGCATTATTATGCATTGACCTACCTGGGGCCATGAGAACCTGGTGCTATAGATTAAAAGAGGATATACCGAGTGAGCTTCCTCAGAGAGTCTTTGGATAGTAGTAGAATATAAGGGGATAAACCGAGTGAGCTTCCTCAGAGAGCCTATGATTACTTTGGGCTATAAGGGGATAGACCGTGAGAGCTTCCTCAGAGATTTTTTGGCTGCTTTAAACTATAGGGGATAGACCGCGTGGGTTTCCTCAGAGGGTCTCTGTTTTGTTTGTTTGAATCACCTGATTACCATAGGCTATATGAGTGATTGACTGTGTGATCTTCCTCAGAGAGTCTATGAACGACCCGAGGCTATAAGAGGAATTTAACCGAGTGAGATTCTTCAGAGAGTCTCTTGACCATGGGGCTATAAGGGGAATTGACCATGTGATCTTCCTCAAAGAGTCCCTGACTACCTTAGACTATAAGGTGAATTGACCGAGTGATTTTTCTCAGAGAGTCTTATAATTTTCGTATGACCAAACTAGAGGGGTTAGGATGAGTGTACTTCCCAAAGGGTTGTTGGTACTTGTTAGGTAGGATGAGAGGGGATGGTTGTGAGTACTTCCCAGGGGGTGACCTGTTGTGGTTAGCTATTTGCTTCACTATTGCTTGATTGATCTGTGGATTGTTTACGACTGAGTACTTTCCTGTTTCCTGTTTACTGTTTACTATACTTTTATCTGCCATATACTCACTGACTGTTAGGCACAGATCTTTGGGTGGTTTCCTACTGAGATTTATTCTCACACCCTTTTTGTGTCATTCTTTTGGGCCCAAACAGATTATATTGTTGCAGGTATAGATAAGGGCAAGCTCCCTTCTACTTCAGGTACTTGACTTCATGTGGAGCTAGAGAGCATGGGACCAAGCTATGGCTTGCGATGCTGAGGAGTTTATCTGTTACCATTCTTTTGTACTTTGGTTAGCACTATTGTATTTCCAGCATTGTGACTTGTTTGGATGCTTTCCTAGACATATATATCATGCATAATTTCATGTATATGTGTGTGCTCCAGTTGTTTATTATTTTAGTCTTTCTTTGTTACTGTTGTTGGATATTTACTGCTTTTGCTATTGTATGTGTTGTTTTCTTCCACTGTGTACTCTGCCAATGAGAGCATAGTTTCCCCACCATCACACCCAAGGCCCTCACTGCTAGTTGGCAGCCTCTGGCATTCGGGGAAATTCACTTAAGTCCATGTGACCAACCGGGTACAGGGTGCCTCTGGGTGGCTTCCGGAACCGGGACGTTACAAAGTGGTATCAGAGGGGTTTCTTTTCTCTTGACTTACTATTTGGAGCCTATATCCCGGGATAGGATATAATAGGTACTTGGTAATATGCTGTGCCCTGGAGTAGCTAATTCATGTACAGGGAAAATCCATACTACCCCGTTTATTGCAATTTTACTGCTTTGCAAATTTTATAGTTGATTTGATTTCACCGTTGGGTGATTCACATGCTTTGTGTTGCTACTGTTGTTGTTATTGTGGTTCTATTTCTGTCGCAACCCGATGAGATGAGGGTATGCTATCTCATGCATTATATAGGAACTTGTTAGAAATCACATGCCATGCATTCTTTCCATGTCATCTAGGATGCATTAGCGATTGCATGTTGTTGTGATAGACGTTGTGTAGATTACGCATGCTGTTGTGATAAATGCTTTGATAGAATCCCTGCTTTTTAATAGGGAATTTTTCTATATAACTACTTTGCTTAGATGGGTTCCAAACTTTGGTTCTTGAGGTGTTATGGAACCTCATGGACCAAAATTTGGTGGATTATTTCTTGTTTTCCTTGTTATAACTTGTATAAGATGCCAAACATTGATTCACGGGGAGTATGGCCCCCCACCGATCGGAATTTGGCACCTTCTGTGTTCGTTTCAGTGTTTTTCTGGGATCTAGAGTAGTTTCTGAGGCTTGCTATCCAGAAAAACCCAGAATACATGCCATGTCGTTTTAACCACACGCCATGTGTTCTTCTGTTTGGTAATATTTTTTTTCAAAAGTAAACACCGTGTACTTATGTACACACTGTGTACTTATGTACACACTGTGTACTTATGTACACACTGTGTACTTATGTACATGCTGTGTAGTCTCTAAACCGTGTCATAGACCATGTAGGCAGAGGCACAGGATGTGGAAATTCTTTTAGGAATACACCATGTACTAGTTTAGCATGCCGTGTAGTCTGAAATTGGTACCCGTCCGTGTCAGGAACAACACTGGTCGGTGTTACCTCTTCTCATACATGCAGTGTCCTCCTGGAACATGCCGTGTAGTGTCAGCCATGTAGTCGGCCATGTAACTGACAACATGGGCCGATGAAGCCTGTCGAAGTACATGCCGTGTCCACCTTGAACACACCATGTAGTTTTGTCTTTAGAGAGCCGTGTGGCTAGACCGTGAAGAAGGACATGGGAAGGGAATAGGATTCAAGAACACACAGTGTGTTTGGACAACACGCCGTGTATTTGGGGTGTTACTCGACCAGTTTAAGCAGGAGTACACGCCCATGTTATTGACATAAGCAAACAGGCCATGTAGAATAAGTACACGCCGTGTAGTCATGTTTGGAAAGACTTGAGTGATATATTTCTTATGTTCCCTTCTTGTCCTTCATGTTTCCAGTTTTTGATAATCTTGAATCTAAGGTGTGCATTTGACCTTGAAGAGTCATGCCACCGAGACGTCCTCCGGCTGACCTCCAGTTGCAGGGCAGTGACCAGACTGCCAATAAGGCTAATCAGGGACCACCTGCTGATCCCCATGTTGTGCCAGCCTTGGCACTAGTAGTTACACCAGTTATAGGTGCCGATGCACAGTTTAGGGAGGGTTTTCTGAGGATGATGTAGACCTTACAGGGAGCGCAACCCCCTGCCCCGTCGATGATAGAGTTGACGCTGGTTTTCCAGCAGCATCATCCTCCCACTTTATCTAGGGATGGAGGACCCCAGGCAGTATAATCATGGCTAGATGCCACGATAACGATCTTAGAGCATATCGAGGTACCACTAGAGAGGAGGGTGAATCTCGCGACCTATATGCTCTGACACTCTTCCAAGAGGTGGTGGGATGTCACCTCTCAGGCGGGACGCCACCAGAATATGTCTTGGGATGAGTTTCAGCGTATCTTCTATGATTAATTCTACCCGAATACCTTGAGGGCTGACCCGAGCCCAGGTGTTCATGAGATTAGAGAAGGGTACTCTTTCTATGAGAGATTATTCCTCTCGTTTCACAGAGATGCAGCGTTTCATGCCTATCCCAGCAGGTGATGAGTTGTTCCTGGATAGGAAGTTTGAGGATGATCTCAGGCAGGAGATCCATTCCCAGGTGAAAATCTTCAGGTTGACTTCGATATCCTCTATCATCAACCAGGCGCTAATCACAGAGTGAAATTTGAGGGATTCTGGAGCAATGATCCAGGGCGGTTCGACATCCAAAGTTAGTATTTCTCCTGCTAATAGCAGGAAGCGCCGCAGGGAGCTTTCTCAAGGAGATCCGAGTAGGCGGGATGCATCTTCTGGTAGCCAGGTGGTGTACTACCAGTTCAGGAGAAGTGGGCATATGAGGCCACAGTGCCATAGAGACCCGACATAGTGCTGATCTTGCGGAAAGTTGGGACACATTCAGCGTTTCTGTCAGATCTTTTCACCAGTAGCTAGTGACAGGGGTTCATCTATGAATCATCGTACAAGAGAATCTCCACCAGTTTCTCACCAGTCTAGGAACTGGAGTTCTTTCATCCGTTCATGCCAAGGTGGAGGTCATGTCCATGGTGGTCAGTCACCGGTCTATAAGAAAAAGCAGGACAGATCAACTCAGAGCAGTCAAGTAGGGTCACATGGTCATGGAGTATGCCAGACTTTTGCGATGGAGTAGACCCAGTAGGAGCAGGATCCCAGACCTTCCATAGTTCGAGGTACGATCTTAGTAGCCTCTGTTTTATCTTCAGCTCTTTTCGATACAAGAGCTTCCCATAGCTTTATATTTGTCGCTGTTTTGGAGAGTCTTGGTATCTGCATATTTTCTTCTGTTGATATCGTGACACTAGAAACACTGTTGGGAACTAGTACATCTATTGTACGTCAGTGCAAGGAGTGTGCTCTTGAGGTTGGTGGGTGTCACTTCCTTTGGGATCTCTATGTCCTAGAGATGACAAGCTATGATTTCATTCTCGGAATGGACTGGATAGCTCCCTTCCAGGCAGTTGTTGACTGTTATCGCGGCAGGGTGAGTTTCATATCACCAAAGGTTGGATCCTTCCTTCATAGGGGTGAATGGGATGTCCAGGTGAGAAGAGCAGGTCCATAGAATCATGGGTTGGGAGGGGTCACAACCCAGATTTCTAGTCATTATCGGGATGACTAGGGGACTTCATAGTTAGACTTTCCTACTGTGGTGGTTTATTTCAAAGATGTCTTTCTAGAGGACTTTTTAGGTTTTCCTCCAGAGCATGAGGTATACTTCTCTATTGATCTTGTGCTAGGAGTGGCACTAGTGTCCATTCCTCTTTATAGGATGGATACAACTGATTTACAGGAGCTCAAGAAGTAGTTGGAGGAGTTACAGGAAAAAGGTTTCATCCGACCCAGTACTTATCCTTCGGTTTGCCTGTCCTGTTTTCAAAGAAGGCAGATGGTACCCTCAGGCTTTGTGTGGATTATCGGAAGCTGAACCAGTTGACGGTCAAAAACCGATATCCCTTGGCAAGGATTGATGATCTTTTTGATCATCTTCGAGGATCCCAGGTGTTCTCGAAGATTTATTTGAGATCCAGTTATCATCAGTTGCATGTTAGTCCATCAGATATACCTATTATAACCTTTAGGAGTAGGTATGGTCTCTACAAGTACTTGGTTATGCCGTTCGGTCTCACGAACGCGCCTGCAGTTTTTATGGAACTAATGAACCGAGTGTTCTATCCATACTTGGATTCCTTCATGGTAGTTTTCGTGGATTATATCTTGGTGTACTCTAACACTCGAAACAACCATGCTACCCATGTTGAGATCATTTTGAGTACACTAAGAGAGCATCAGTTATATGTTATGCTCTCAAAGTGACACTTTTAGATTGACTAGATTCACTTCTTGGGTCATGTTATCTCAGAGGCAGGAGTATCAGTAGACCCAGATAAAGTGAGAGTGGTAGTTTCCTGGGAGCAGCCGAAGAACGTCTTCAAGGTGAAGAGTTTTCTAGGGTTGGTTGGATATTACAGAAATTTCATACAAGACTTTTCACGCTTATCAGCACAGCTGACATGTCTGATTAAGAAGGGGGAGAAGTTCTTATGGTTAGATTCTTGCGAGTCAGCCTTTTAGGAGCTTAAAGGGAGGTTGAATTCAGCATCGATACTAGTCTTGACAGATTCGACCAAGAGCTATACTATTTACTGTGATGAATCAGGTATCGGGCTGGGAGATGTGCTTATGCAGGGAGATGGAGTCGTTGCGTATGAGTCTCAGCAGTTGAGGCTACATAATAGAAATTATTCAACGCACGATCTGGAGTTGGCAGCTGTTGTTCATGCCCTACACTGTTGAAGACATTATATTCTGGGAGAGAACTTTTTGGTTTTCACTAACCACAAGAGTCTCAACTACATCTTCACTCAGCGTGATCTGAATTTGAGGCAGTGCAGGTGGGTTGAGTACCTTCAGTCTTTTGATTTTGATATTTCCTGCACGCCGAGGAAAGGAAATGTAGTGGCTGATGCGTTGAGCATGTGGAATCAGATACAGGCAGTTCAAGAGGCCAGTAGTGAGTGGCAGCTTATGGCTATGTTCTCTGAGATGAATTTGTAGGTTCACAACAAGTAGGGACAGACTTTTCTATATTCTATAGCTGTTACCTCTACACTTCTTGATCGGTTACAAATGAGGCGGCTATGAGATTCTAAAGGCCTAGTCCTAAGGGAGAGTGTGTCGGGAGAGGACTCTATTCCTAGATGGACCATAGGCGAGGATGAGATCTTGCATTTCCAGGGATGCATATGGGTTCTAGTAGACATACACAAGGAGCTGATGCAGGATTTTCATTCCTTAGTTTGGGCAGTTCATCCTGGCGTCACCAAGATGTACCGCGATCTACACCATCAGTATTGGTGGCCAGGTATGAAGAGGGACATTGCTGGTTTTTTCATGAGGTGTTCCACTTGTCAGTAGGTGAAGGCGGAGTATCAGCGGCCATAAGGGCTTCTACAGTAGTTACCAATTCTTGAGTGGAAGTGGAATGATGTCGTGATGGACTTCGTGACAGGGATGCTAAGATCACCTCATGGGAATGATACTGTGTGGGTCATCATTGACAGAGTTATGAAGGTCGCTCACTTCTTTCCAATCAAGGAGACCTTTAGTGTTGATGACCTAGGGTGGTTATAAATCCAAGATATTAGACATTTTCATGGAGTTCCACAGTCCATTTTTTCAGATAGGGATGCACGTTTTACTTCTTGGTTATGGCAGGGTCTTCAGAAGGCTTTGGGTAAAAATGTACTTTTGAGTACATCTTACTGACGCACGCCTGTCGTATGGCGTGGCAAAACAATTTTTAAATTTCTTAAGTGTAGTCTAGTGATTAACCCCAGGATGTCTCCCGAATATGAGTGCACACAATATTAGTTTGTCAATTTTAAACAAGGGTAAAAATGTTGTGTTTTTGAAAGGAAATTTGACATTCAAATAATTGAAAAACTATGATATTAAAAAGGGTGATTAGGTCGGGGTTAGTTTCCTAATTGCAATGCTATCATTGTTCAATTTAATTCAAACATCTTCTTCTTAGTTTATTAAAGTGAGTTTCCTCAATCGTTTCCTCTCACTTCCTTGGTGAAATTATGTTGTGAGAGAAAACCTTACCAAGATCTCGGTTTGGTCAACTCTCCTTCCAGATGAAAAATAGTTGTATTGAATATCCTTAATTGACATGGAAAATACCTGATCGAGTCTTGTTTATCCCAAAAAATCAAGAACATTCACTACCCCTTTTACACATACTGACGATCGTCGTGTACTTCACCACTAATTACTGGTTTATTCCATCATATATAAACCAAAAATTAGTGGAGGAAGATAATGATTATTTTAAAAAGGAAAAAAGAAATAACAGAATTAAAATTAAAGAATGATCACACTTGGTAATAAAATCTGCTATATTTAATTGAAAACAACTTTGAAGAGGAAAGAAATTTCATTCAATTACGTCCAATAACTCAAGCATTACAAAATAGAAAACCAACCCTTCCCCAATCACTCCAAATGTTTACCCCACCATGGTAAGGGTAATTAAGATGAATGGGGAAGAATAAAGCATTAAAAAACTATTAAAAATAAAAGAAATAAAAGAGAATGCTGAAAAGTTCTTCTCATTGGTGTCCCAGAAGGAATGGGATGGAATGAGAGATGCTTTGAGGGGGAGGAGCTCTCCTCCTTTTATAGCCAGAATTCGTCCCTAGAATATTGACACGTTTTAGCCCCAATAACTAACATCTTCACGTGTTACAACCTTCTTTAATGTTGTTCATAATTATCTTTGGTGTTTTACCTCAAAATATCTGGAGATTTGGACATGTATTCTGAGAGTTATTCCCGTTTTACTTTGACCATTTATTCTGTCCAGTCAGACTCGCCAAATCGCAAACCTCTGGATTAGGATGCTTTAATGACCACTTAAATGGCCTATTCACTCGGCCTTCCCTTCATGAAAGATGTTCTAAAACTCCTTACGCGTCTGTCCACCGAATATCACAAGAATGGGGCTAACCAAGAATTATGTATAGACCCACACCAAAAATAGGCAGAATTGTAAACAGATTTTATGAGACAAACTGTAAGCGTCTTTTGAGAATTCATATGGTCGATTCAGCTTTTGGTCCAAAAATAGTAAATGAAGCCCTGGATGTGTAGAATTTTGAAAATAATTTTTTTTCAATTTGGATAAGTTTAGTATATTTTATGGCCAAACTATAGAAATAATTTAAAATAGTTAAAAATAAAAAATGGGCCATTTTTACTGTTCAACTCAAAATAACACCAATGTCATAAAAATGAAGAAACTAATCTTAGAGTAACATTTTAGGGGGTTTAAAAAAATTAAATTCAATGTAAATTTAATTGAAAATATTTTCTCTATCAATTCCCCCACACTTAGCACTTGGACTCCTGGACAAGTAAAAATCAAATCAAATCAAATCCAAAACACATATCAATGAGATATACCAAAACCATAAAAAGATTTCATGCCTCATCAATTTTTTTTTTAAGTTATCAATTTTAGATTTTAATATATTTCCATTTCATTTCTTATCCAATGCACACAAAACACCTACCTCACATTAATTTTCTTTCATCTAACAAATGTAAATGCTGAACAATGCTTTTCTCATCCAAACTCACACAAGAGTCACCATAGGATTGATAAATTCCTCTTTCTCCACCCGATGTGAGTAAAGGAAATGTGTTTCTCATGAGGAAATTTTAGGTTTGTTCTGTGGCTTTCAGTTGGTAGGATTTAGATGTTAAAAATTATGAGGCCGAAAAAGGAGGGCTTGACTCTTTGTGAAGCAAAATTGCAAGATTCTAATTTTTACTCAAAAATGGCCTCCTTCTCTTCCCCTTTGTAGAAAATAGGCTCCATCATCATTCAATAAGCTCAATATTTCAGAAGCAAAAATTTCAATCTTTTCGAACATGATTTTTCTTAAAAGCTCCGATCGGCACAACTTTCTTTTTTACATCAGAAGCTCCAGAAAGGCACAAATTCTCTTATCATGAAAGCTCTAGAAAAGGCACAAATTTCAACATAATAATTTTTCAGCATCACACACATCTCTTTAATAATTTATTTTCCACCCAAAGTATCACCAAACGAGGTATCACAACACATGACAACTTCCCCCACAGTTAATTTCAACTAGATCATGTAATTTCACTTCTAGAGCAAGTCGGATAAAGAAAATTGGCTTGTAATATGGCTAACCTAAAATGCTATTCATGGATACTAGGGGATAAAATGATTAATATATAAGGTATACCATAATGAAATTGATTATTTTGAAAAGGGGGCTTCAAACCAAATAAATGCCTCAATCATTTAAAACACTCGTACCACAAAACCTCAAGTTTTGAAAGGAATATATCAAATTCTGGTTAAAGAAAGTGTGGTTTGGTTATCTCAAGAAATGAGATGAATGAAAGGAATATGACAAAAAATGGTTCAGAAGCCTCACAGGAAAGTGATTTCAAAGATATAGACAGTGAAATATGGCATGGGTTTCAAAAATCAGTGTCCTTTTCATGAAATTCCAAAATATTTGAACAGGAAACAAAGTCATTTCAGCATTCATTTAAGCCCAATTTCATGGAATAGATTGGTTCACTCATTTACATGGGTTTCAAAAATGGTAATGATAATCATTTCTGATCAAAAGATTCAAAAAAAAGACACCAAAAATTGATAAATAAACACAAAAAAATTTTGAAAACACGCTTTTTTTTGAAAAAAAAACACAACAAATGAAAATCCTAAACTAAAAATGTTCCCTCCCCCACACTTAAATGATACAGTGTCCTCAGTGCATTCAAGTGGATTTAACCTCTTAGACAATTTTAAAATGAATCACAACATCAAGAAAGTGTGAAGGAGAGGTACAACCTGATGGGTCTTATTGATAGACAGGTTAGAGGAGTGTGATCTCCTCCACCGGCTCTGATGGCAGGGTCCCAAGGAATTTCTTCAACCTATGCCCATTCACAGTGAATGGATGCCACTCTCCATCCTTCATAATTTGCACATCACCAAAAGGATATACATAAGTAACTATAAATGGACCTTCCCATCTGGAACGAAGTTTACCTGGCATCATCTTGAGTCTTGAGTTGAATAACCACACTTTGTCTCTAGGATAGAAGTCTTTTGGTTGGATCAGCTTGTCATGGGCCACTCTTGTTCTTTCTTTGTAAATCCTGGAATTTTTAAATTCTTACCTTCCCATTTCCTCCATCTCTAGATACTTTAATATTTTTTCCTTCCTAGAACTTTCAATGTCCAAATTCATTTTCCTCACAGCCCAATATGCCTTATTCTCCAATTCCATAGGTAGGTGGCAACTTTTCCCATATATCAACCTATATGGACTCATTCCAATCAGGTTTTTGTAGGCTGTCCTATAACCCCATAAGGTATCTTCCAACCTTTGTCTCTAATCCTTCCTGTTTGGATTAATGGTATTTTCCAAAATTCCCTTGATTTCCCTGTTGGAAATTTCAGCTAGCCCATTATTATGTGGATGAAAGAGATTTGATGTTTTATGATGCACCCCATACTTCTTCAGCAATGTATCCATTCTCCAATTGCAGAAGTGAGTCCCCTGATCACTGATGATTGCTCTAGGCACTCCAAACCTACAAAATATGTTATACCTGACAAAATCACAAACAATTTTAGCATCACCAGTCCTTGTGGCTTTTGTTTCCACCCATTTGGAAACATAATCAACTGCAAGCAAGATATAAGAATTTACAAATGACATTAGGAAAGGTCCCATAAAATCTATCCCCCAAACTTTAAAAATTTCCCAAAAATTCAATGGATTTTGGGGTATTTCTTGTCTCTTTGAAATATTTCTTGAAAACTAACATTTTTTACATATTTTTCAAAATTCATGAGTGTCTTTAAAAATGGTTGGCTAATAAATTCCAGATTCTAAAACCTTTCTTGATGTCCTTTGAGGTCCAAAGTGGCCTCCACAAGCTTAAGTGTGGAAAAAATCAAAGACATAGTTAACTTCACTTTTAGGTAAACATATTCTTATTACTTAATCATTGCAAATCTTCCAAAGGAATGGAGCATCACAAATGTAATATCTAGATTCAGCTTTTAGTTTTGGAATTTGATGAGAATTGAAATGAGATGGGACCTGAGATGTTACCAGAAAATTGACCATGTCAGCATACCAAGTTACTTCTCCTTCAATCAAGTAAAAATACTCTCCTGGAATTTGATAATTCAGTGGGTCTCTTTTAGGAATTTCAATTTCAGCGGTGTTTGGTAGTCTACTCAAGTGATCAACCACTTTGTTTTCAGATCCCTTCTTATCCTTGATTTCTATATTGAACTCCTCCAGCAGTATCATCCATCTCACTAACCTTGGTTTATCATCAACTTTCTTCATCAAGTACCTCAAAGCTGCATGATCAGAAAACACAGTGATTTTAGTTCCAAGAATTTATGATCTAAATCTTTCTAAATCAAAAACAACTGCTAAGAACTCTTTTTTCCGTGGTTGTGTAATTGAATTGGGCTGCATCTAAGGGTCTTGAGGCATATGAAATGATTTTTGGTTTGCCCTCAATTTTCTGAGAAAGGACTGCTCCAACTACTTGGTTGGAGGTATCATAAAGTAGTTCAAATGGTTCTTCCCAATTTGGAGGCTGCATCACAGGTGGTGAAATAAATCTCTTCTTCAACTCATCAAAGGATTCCCTACATGCACCATTTAATTCAAAATCAGCATCTTTCAAAATTAATATTGAGAGAGGGAGATAAATCTTACTGAAATCTTTGATAAACCTCCTGTAGAATCCTGCATGTCTGAAAAATGATCTAACATGTTTCACACAAGTTGGGTAAGGCAATGAATTTATCACTTCAATTTTTGATTTATCCACTTCAATTCCATTTTGGGAAATGACATGACCAAGTACAATTCCTCTTTGAACCATGAAATGACACTTTTCAAAATTTAAAACAAGATTTTTTTCAATGCAGGTTTTCAAAACTTTTTCTAGATTTTTCAAACAATGATCAAAAGAATCTCCAAAAACTGTGAAATCATCTAAGAAAACTTCCAAGAAATTTTCAATGTGATCAGAAAATATACTCACCATGCACCTCTAAAATGTACCTGGAACATTACATAATCCAAATGGAATTATTTTATTTGAAAAACTAACAAAAGGGCATGTAAATGTTGTCTTCTCTTGATCCTTAGGAGCAATGGGTACATGGATGTAACCTGAAAATCCATCCAAAAAGAAATAATGAGTTCTCCCTGCCAATCTTTCTAACATATGGTAAATGAAGGGTATGGGGAAATGATATTTTCGAGGGACCTGGTTCAATTTCCTAAAATAAATGCACACTCTATAGAAATTTTGAATTCTCAGAGGGATTAACTCATTCATTTCATTCCTCACAGTGGTCAGGCTAGTTTTTTTGGAACGACATGAATAGGGCTGACCCTGTTGGGAAAAAATCCCTCAAGGTATCATTGGAGCATTTTTGAGGTGATTGTGTTTGTTGAAAAAGCAAACCATGACATAAAAATTTGTTGACAAAGGGGATTTTATGGTGGAATGTGGAGTTCAAGAGCTTTGGTCAATGATCTATGTTTGATTCAAGAATGTCAACAAAGAGATTGATGATCTGGAGGCGGTACAAAAAGAACAGATACAAGGTGGCACCGTTTTCCAGTGTTTGCCAAATTTTTGGGCCTGAAAATCGTCAAATGAAGAAAAGTGGTTTTTGGAAAAGGGACTTGCACGCCGTGTACTTGAAGGCTTAGAAACTTGCGCGCCATATGTTTTTCAAGATCAGATCATCAAAATATGGCAAAGGGATAAGGGTCGCGCAAGTATTGGTGGTGTCGGGCAGGTGACTTGTGTGCCGTGAAGAGACTTGCACGTCGATGACTTGAATGCTTGAGAACTTGCGCGCCTGTTGTTTTTAAAGATCAGAAGATCAAAATATGGAAATGGAAAGATCTTCACACAAGATTGGAATTGGGTCGCGCAAGTGACTTGCAGGGGAAAGAGACCTGTGTACCGAGACTTGCGCGCTGAGGAGAGACTTGCACGCCGTCATACAGGATGTTCCAAATGCCTATAAATATTGGACCACCCCTCCTCATTCTTAATCGGAGTTCAACACTTTGAGAAATTAGAGCCCCCGTCGAACAGGTGTGGTGGTCGCGCAAGTGGTGTGTGGTCGCGCAGGTGAAGTTGCGTGCCAGTGGTTAAAGTTGTGCGCTAGTGTGAGAAGTTGCGCGCCGGTTGGCAGTTGCGCGCCAATATTGGTTTGGGCATAAAAGGAAGAGAGTCGTGCAATATTGGAGTTGGGGAAGCTTGTGTCGTGCAAGTTTCTAAGGAGGACTTGCACGCCACTTGAGACTTGCGCGCCGATACTTGTGCGCCGAGTTAGACTTGCGCGCCAAGTAAGGTTGATTCCCCGACCGCATTTTCAGGCCGTGTGGAAGTTGGAAGATTGCCCGATACCTTCAGTGCAAAGAGAGATTCATCTACGGGTGAAAGTTGGACTTCAACAGAGCATCCACACACAACAGATGATGCATTCTTTCATGCAAATGAAGAGACCTACAAGTCTATAAACTGTGAGTGGATCCTTTCCGACACAGTGAGAAAAGGAAGAGGAAGAAGGTGATCCTCTCCACCGGTAGTGATCCAGAGAAAGAGAAACAGGGAGTTACCCTTGGGAAAGTAGTGAGCTGACCCTAAACCTTCTAAAGGTAGTGAGCCTGGGAAAGAGTGACTGTGCCCGAACCTTGTAATCCACAGCTAATGAAGTTTAGTGGAATTTGGTTTGACCGGAAACTTGTCGGCGTATGCTCCTTGGACGTAGCCCAGTGAGGGTGAAGCAAGTAAAAATCGATGTGTCCTGTGCATGCTTTACATTCTGTTTATATTGTGCAATATGAAAGATAGAGAAGAGTGTTTTGATTAACAGCAAAACAAGATCAGAACGGGCTTTAATTTTAAATTAGTCATACCCTGATTCACCCCCCCTCTCAGGGTATTCAGCCTTGTGGACCTAACAATTGGTATCATAGGGAAAGGTTGATATTTTTTCTTCTCTCAATGGAGGTCACTAATCATAAAGGGATTCTGATCTTCGACGGATGTAGTTTTCAGAAATGGAAGAATCGAATGCAACACTATTTATGATCTTTGGGAATGGATGTGTTTTCAGTAGTTATGCATGGTATCACAGCTGATATTCCTAGTGGTGCATTATCAGAAGCTGAGCACAGAGAGTTGGATGCTGATTCCAAAGCAATCAATTCCTTGGGAGGATCCCTTTCCAATCCCATCAATATAAAGGTGATGTCATGAAAAACGTCACATTCCATGTGGGAAAAGCTTTTGAATATATATGAAGGGGATACAAAGGTCGGAGAGGCAAAGTTGCAAGTGTTGTGAAACAAGTATGAAGATCTGAGAATGAACCCGAATGAATCTGTAGATGCATTTTTCGACAGGGTAAATGTAGTTGTTGAAGACATGCATGGTCTTGGAGAAGTTATCGAAGATATAAAGATTGTGAAACATATCTTGAGAAAAATTCCACCTCGGTTGAATCTGAAAGTCTCAGTCTTGTAAGATAAAGACCCAAAAGAGCTGACATTAGATAACCTACACAGTACCCTTGTTGCATATGAAATGAGGAATGATGATTACGATGCTGTGGAAAAAGGGAAATCCAAAGAGGTGGCATCTAAGGCCATGAAGAATCTTACCGTTGAAGAATATCATGAATAAGAAGAGACATATGAGGTGATGTCATTCCTCTCCTCAAATCTTCAAAGAGGAAAAGTAAAGTTTAAAGGGAAGCTTCCACTTGCTTGTTTTCGATGTGGAAAGGTTGGACATCTTGCGACAAGGTGCACTACTGGAAAAATACCCTATACCAACGGTTTGGAACCGTTGGTATATGCCCTCAAACCGTTGGTATAGGCTATACCAACGGTTTGGAGGACCGTTGGCAAGTAAGCCGTGACAATAGGTCTATACTAATGGTTTTGGGAAAACTGTTGGTATAGACCTATACCAATGGTTTTGAAAACCGTTGGTATAAGTAATATGAAAACCTATACCAATGGTTCTCAAAACTGTTGGTATATGTATTTCAAAAAAAACATTCGGTGGGATTTGATCCCAGGACCTCTAGTTTATAATTGAATGACTTAACCACTAACCTAACATGACTTTTGTAAACATAATTTCATAAATATATATATGTATTGTTTTAATAATTTTAAATTTTGATTTATATAATGTTCTCGGTAAGAAGATTCGATTAAAAATCGAAGGACCTATACCAACGGTTCTTAAAACCGTTGGTATAGACCTGTACCAACGGTTTGGCCAAACCGTTGGTATATGGTTTCTATAATGGACCTATACCAACAGTTTGGCCAAAACCATTGGTATAGGTCCTATAGGTCCCCCCTATACCAACGGTTTGTCCAAAACCGTTGGTATAGGTCCAAATTAATGAACTATACCAACGGTTTGGCCAAAACCGTTGGTAAAAGTCATATTTCTAGTAGTGGTGCCCCAAAAAGTTTCAAGAAGAAAATGATGAAGATGAAATTGAAATTACCAAGAAGAAATCTTTAGCCTATGTGAAAGGGAAGAAGTAGTTCAAGAGAAATTTTTTCAAGAAGAAGAATATTCTATCACAAGAAATAGATAGTTTAGATGAGTCTGAGGTTGAAGAGGTAGAGGAGATTGAAAATTGCAAATATCATAGAGAAAATGCTATGGTGGCAGTCATCGGTAGTTCTCAAGAGAAGAATGAAACCGAAGGTGATGATGAAGAATAAGAAGTTGAGGGAATAGTTGACATGAAAGCTGAGTTAGTGGCTGCTCTTGAAGAGATAGATGTTTGGAGATCCAAAACAAAGAAAGCTAACAAAGTTGTTCGTGATGCCAAACTCTATATGCAGCAGCAGGAAGAAGAGAAGTCTAAGTTGATGGAAGATATTGAGAAACTCAAGACATAAACACTAGAGAACTCAGAATCAGTTAGTGAGTATAAGCTCAAAATTGAAGAACAGAAAAGGGAGATCGATGGATTGAATAGAAAAGTGAAAGATTAAGTCAAGTGCATCGAAGAACTTGAAGAAGAAGTTGTCAGCCTGTGACGAAAACTAAAGGATCAAGAAAAACTCTTGACCCCCAATGTGATATCAGAAAAGCTGGACATTAAGAGGACAGAAAATATGAAAGAGGAGGCTAGTAGTTCAGTAGGAGTGAAGCAGCAAGTGAGCTCAAATGCTAAGGCTGATTCAGGTGTTGATAAGAAGAAAAAATCAATGGCAGTTGATGTCAGACCGCAAGCACCCGCCCGGAAAATGAAGGTTGATTTGGGCACAAAGCAGAACCAGAATATTCATAGATCCCAAAGGGAAAATCATAGTGCTGATGTAACACTAATGAATGCACCTTATATTAGGTGTTATTGTTGTGGGAAGATGGGACATTCACAATATGTGTGTTACATAGCCAAGAGATATAGAAGGCAACAAGAACAGAGGTGGTAGCCAAACAGAGAATGGTTTTCCAGAACATATTTCGAAGGACACTATTTTTGGTGCGGAGGATTTGGGCACATGTCTAGGTACTACACTTCGACCATTCAGAGAAATGTGCCAAAGAAAAATCAAAACATTCGCAAGTAGCAGATCAATAAACCGACATGTGAGTTAAAAATTAAGAATAGATTTGCGGCTTTGCAAGATGAAGTTGGTCCATCATACTCTGAGAAAGTACAGAAATCTCAATCCATGTTGAGTGTGAAGGAAAAAGTATGGACCAAGAAGAAGAAAAATGAGAAGGCTGTGGTCACAGAGATTTCCCTTAAAGCATCAGATCACTCTGGTGTGTGGATCATTGATAGTGGTTGCACATCTCATATGACAGGCAATAAGGATCTTGTTACATGCATAAAATATGAAAAAGAAGGAGTTTTCAAATTTGGAAACGATGAAGGCCTGAAGATTGTTTGCTTAGGGAAGGCCAAGTTTGGGGGAAAAGAGACGAGACGTGCCGATATCTTGGTAGTAGAGGGCCTCAGTCATAACTTGCTCAGTGTCAGTCAACTTTGTGACTCTGGGAACTCTATCCGATTTACCAAGAAGATGTGTGTTTTGAAAGGAAAATATGGAGCAGTTGTTCTATAGGGAAAAGGCACAAAGGGAAATCTTTACCTTTTAGGTGGGGAAGAAGATTCATGCCTTTTATCTAGAGAGGAAGAAAATTAGCTGTGGCATAAGCGACTTGGTCATCTATTCCAACCATATATGGAAGATTTGGTAATGTGTGATGCTTCTAGAGACCTTCCCAAACTATCACGTGATCGCACTCATATGTGTGATGCTTTCCAACAAGGGAAGATCATTAGAAAGACATACAGGCCAAAGGAACAGAAATCAACTGGAGTACTCGAATTGGTGCATGCTGATGTATGTGGACCTATCTCACCTCGAGCTATAAATGGTAAAAGATACTATGTTCTCTTCATTGATGATTAAAGAAGAATGACCTGGGTATTTGTCGTTACCCGTAAGGCATAGGTGTTCAGTTGCATAAAGCAGCACAGGAGGGAATCAGAAAGGATGCTTGGGCAGAAAATTCTAAAGTTTCGTACTAATAACGGTACAGAATTCACAAACAGTCAAGTTGAAAACTATCTTGAGAAACACATGATAAGGAATCAAGTTTCATCAGTGAGAACTCCCCAATAGAATGGTGTGGTTGAGAGGAGAAATCAGATCATCAACAACATGGCCAGAACAATGCTTATTGAAAAGGACCTACCATAGAAATTTTGGAAGGAAACAGTTTTGACATCGGTCTATATTTCGAACAGGTCTCTGTTGTGTCCGAAGAAAGGGAAGACTACATATGAAATGTGGTACGGAAAGAAGCCAACACTGAAATACTTTCGAATCTTTAGGAGTAAGTGCTTCATTCTCAACAAAGAAAATCACAGGAAGTTTGAGTCATGAGGAGATGAGGGGATATTCCTTGGCTACTCAGGGAAAAGCAAAGCATATAAATGTTTCAACAAAAGGCTGGGAAAAATTGTGGAGAGCAATGATGTCACTATAGTTGAAAATGAACAGAATACTCAACGACCCGGTGAACAGTTTTTGGATGAAAGAGATGATGAGGTAAGCAACACAAGGGGAGTAGAAGTGGCAGAGGCCGACTCAGAAGAATAAACTGATGATGAACAAGAAAGTGTCAAGTCTGTGTCTACAAGGAATCCAAAGAGTCAAGATGAAATTGATAGGTAGAATATCATTGGTGATCAGACAGCTCCAGTTCAGACTCAAAGAATGAAGTCATTACAGGAAAAATCGTTTTTATCTCAGGTGGAGCCAAAATGTTTTTTTGATGTAGCTGAAGATGAAAACTGGGTTCAGGCTATGAATGAAGAGCTTGGTCATATTGTAAAGAACCAGACGTGGGATATTGTTTCGAGGCCAGTAGACAAGAATTTCATCGGGACTAAATGGGTCTATCGCAACAAGATGAATGAAGATGGCACAATGATTCGGAACAAATCACGGCTAGTGTGCAAGGGATACTACCAGATAGAGGGAATATATGTTGATGAGACATTTGCACCGGTTGCAAGGATAGGGACAATCCAATTATTTTTGGTCATATCAGTGCAAAGAAAGTTCAAAGTGTTCCAGATGGGTGTCAAATCCACATTCTTGAATGGTGTTCTGGAAGAGGAGGTGTATATTGAGCAGCCAGATGGTTTTCTCATTCATGAGGATCAGAAAAAAGTTTGCAGGCTAAAGAAGGCATTGTATGGGATGAAACAAGCACCAAGAGCATGGTACTCAAGACTTGATCAATACTTGAAGAAGCTTGGTTTCCAGCATGGGGGAGTTGATTAAAATCTCTATTTCAACAACAATAGTAATCAGAGAATGATGGTGTTGGTTTATGTCGATGACATAATATTTGGTGGATCAGATGAAGCTCAGTGCAGACAGTTTTCTAAATTTATGAAAAATGAGTTTGAAATGTCAATGATTGGTGAGATCACATTTTTCCTTGGTCTACAAGTGACACAAGGAAGGAATGGAACGTTCATTTATCAATCCAAATATGCCAAGGAGGTTTTAAGAAGGTTTGGCATGGAGAATTCCAAGGAGATGAAGACTCTAGCTGCTACCCGTATGAAATTATCAAAAGATGAGGATGACAAGGCTGTTAATATCATAGAATACAGGAAAAGCATTGGAAGTTTGTTGTACTTGACCTCAATAAGGCCTAATATTGTTTTTGCCACATACCAAGAAGTGAGATATCAGAGTAATCCTAAAGAAATCCACATGCTTGTAGTGAAAATAATACATCGGTATATCAAAGGCACTGTGGATTTTGGTCTGATGTATAATGACAAATCTCAATCAGTGTTATTGGGTTACATGGATGTAGATTGGGACGGATCAACAGATGATAGAAAATCAACATCAGGAGGTGCATTCTATCTTGGTGGATTGTGTATTTCTTGGCTAATCAAGAAGCAAGATTACGTCTCATTGAGCACCGCGGAAGCTGAGTATATTGCGGTGACTCAAGCATGCGCACAGTTATTGTGGATGAAGCAACAGATTGAAGATATGGGAGTTTAAGTAAAGTCTCCAATTAGAATCCAGTGTGATAACTCAAGTGCTATCAATCTTAGAAAAAATCTCGTCCATCACTCAACGACCAAGCACATTGAGATCAAATATCATTTCATCAAGGAGAAGGTTGAGCAGGGAATCGTGAAGTTGGAGTATGTGCCTACAGAGCTACAGGCTGCAGACATTCTGACAAAGACCTTACCCAAGGAAGATTTTGAGAGGCATTGACTGGATCTGGGAGTTCAGTCGACTCCCCGTACTTGAAAGAGTGTGGATATGGAACCCCCTACCCCCTCTCCCTGAGGTATGATGTGTTTTTCCCTAATGTGCTGATATGTGTTCTCTACTCTGCTACAGACTACAAAGGAGTGACCTTTGGGTTCGTTGAAAAAGGGGGAGAAAATAGTGATTGTTCAGAGGGGAGACAGTGTGGCTTTTCGAGAAATCATGATAGATATAGGGAGAAGCCGGAAAGAGAAGTAGCTAGATAGGGGGATAAATGAGAAAGGGGGAGAGTATTAAATCTGACAATGCTAGAAGTGATCGATCAAAGAATAGATATCACAACAGCTAGAAGAGTGGTGTTTGAGAGTGGTAAGAATATTTCCAAAAATTGGTATCAGTTTGGTAACAATTGGTATCAGTTTGATGTCAACAATGGGTGTCATAGATGAAGTGATTCATTGATGAACTTTTCATTTACTCTTGTTTCTCACGCCGAGTATTGCTCATATGGGCTTAGAGTATGTGTTGAGTAAATCCTTGATCGCTATCAGAATCACAGAGGTGAATGGTGGCTAAAGAATTAACGCTGTATATTTTTATGGAAGAGTTGTAAACAAACCCAATGGGGGAGATTGTTGGGAAAAATCCGTCAATGTATCATTGGTGAATCTTTGAGGTGATTGTGTTTGTTGACAAAGGGGACATCTGTGTTGTGTTTGTTGACAAAGAAAACCATGACATAATTTTTTTTTGAAAAAGGGGATTTCATGGTGGAATGTTGAGTTCAAGAGCTATGGTCAAAAATCTATGTTTGATTCAAGAATTTCGACAAAGATATGGATGATCTGGAGGCGGTACAAAAAGAACAGATACAAGGTGGCGCTGTTTTCCAGTGTTTGCCAAATTTTTGGGCCTGGAAATCATCAAATGAAGAAAAGTGGTTTTAGGAAAAGGGACATGCGCGCCCTGTACTTTAAGGCTTGGAAACTTGCACACCATATGTTTTTCAAGATCAGATCCTACAAATATGGCAAAGGGATAAGGGTCGCGTAGGTATTGGTGGTGTCATGCAGGTGACTTGCGTGCCGTGAAGAGACTTGCGTGCCGATGCCTTGAATGCTTGAGAAATTGTGCACCTGTTGTTTTTTAATATCATAAGATCAAAATATGGCAACAGAAAGAGGTTTTCTCAAGTTTGGAATTTGGTCGCACAAGTGACTTGCAGGGGAAAGAGACCTGTGCGCCGAGACTTGCGCGCCGAGGAGAGACTTGCACGCCGTCGCGTAGGGTGTTCCAAATGCCTATAAATACTGGACCACCCCTTCTCATTCTTAACCGGAGTTCAACAATTTGAGAAATCAGAGCTCCCATCGCGCAGGTGTGGTGGTCGCGCAAGTGGTGTGTGGTCGCACAGGTGAAGTTGTGCGCCGGTGGTTGAAGTTGCGCGCCAGTGTGATAAGTTGCGTGCCGGTTGGAAGTTGTGCACCAATATTGTTTTGGGCATAAAAGGAAGAGAGTCGCACAAGTTTGGAGTTGGGGAAGCTTGTGTCGCTCAAGTGTCTGAGGAGGACTTGCGCACAAGTTGTGACTTGGGCGCCGATACTTTCACGCCGAGTTAGACTTGTGCGCCAAGTAAGGTTGATTCCCTGGCCGTATTTTCGGGCAGCGTAGAAGTTGGAAGATTGCCCGATACCTTCGGTGCAAAGAGAGATTCATCTACGGGTGAAAGTTGGACTTCAACAGAGCATCCACACACAACATAGGATTCATTATTTCATGCAAATGAAGAGACCTACAAGTCTATAAACTATGAGTGGATCCTTTCCGACACAGTGAGCAAAGGAAGAGGAAGAAGGTGATCCTCTCCACCGACAGTGATCTAGAGAGATAGAAACATGGCGTGACCCTTGGGAAAGCAGTGAGCTGACCCTAAACCATGTAAAGGCAATGAGCCTGGGACATAGTGACTATGCCCGAACCTTGTAATCCACAACTAGTGAAGTTTAGTGGAATTTGGTACGACTGAAAACTTGTCGGCGTATGCTCCTTGGACGTAGCCTAGTGAGGGCGAACCAAGTAAAAATCATTGTGTCCTGTGCATGCTTTACTTTCTGTTTATATTGTGCAACATGAAAGAGAGAGAAGAGTGTTTTGATTAATAGCGAAACAAGACCAGAATGAGCTTTAATTTTAAATTAGTCATACCCTGATTCACCCCCCTCTCAGGGTATTCAGCCTTGTGGACCTAACAGACCCACTGCAAATATGAAATGGGATAGATGATCCCAGCTTCCAAGAGATTCTCGATCTCCTTCTTCACAACCTCCATCAAGGTGGGATTCAGTCTCCTTTGGGGCTGTCTAACAGGTTTGGAATCTCCCTCAAGAAAAATTCTATGTGAGTATATTTTTGGGTTTATTCCTGGGATATCACCTAAGCTCCATCCTATTGCCTGGACATTATCTCTCAAAATCTCAATCAATTATTTTTCTTGGATTTTAGAGAGATTATTAGCAATTATCACTGGTAGTTTCTCTCCCTCCCTAAGGTATACATATTTCAAATTAGTGGGGAGTGGTTTGAGTTCCAGATCAGGTGGATGCTCAAGGGATGGGACTAAATTGATGTTTCCCACTTCCAAATTTTGGACCTCCTACATACAAGAAACCATATCATCTACCTCATCATTTAAAAAATCATTAATGAAATCATATTTTACCTCTTCCTCCAACATGAAGTCAGAATATCCAACATCTTCCGCATCCACATGTTCAATGATATTTCCAAGGGAAGAAGTCTCTCCTAAGTCTAAGAATTCATAGAGCATACCTGATTCTTCAATTGGTTCTTCACCAACTTCATGGGAAAGTGAAAAGAGGGAGTGATCATCTGATGGGCGCCTCATCGATTCAAAAATATTGAAGTGGGTCGTGCTCTCTCCAAACTCTATGGTGAGTGTCCCCTCGTGGACATTGATGATAGTTTTGGATGTCTTTAAGAAAGGTCTCCCCAAAATTATGGGTGAATGTGATGGGCTCATATCTTCTTCCATATTGAGAATGTAGAAGTCATCTAGGAATAAGAGATATTTGACTTTCACAAGGACATCCTCCAAAACTCATGCAGGGAAAACCGTGGATCTGTTTCCAAGCTGGACCACCACTCTTGTGGGATTCAATTATCCCATCTGCAAAGAAGTGTATACCGAGTGAGGAAATATGTTAATTGAATAACCTAGATCACACAAAGAATTAGTGAAATTTAATGAACCAATGGTGCATGGAATGAAAAACGTCCCTGGATCTTGACATTTTGTTGGAATCTGCGGCATGATAAGGGCTGAGACACTTCTCCCCAAGTTGTTTCTTTCATTACCATGAAGCCTTCTCTTTTTGGTGCAAATATCTTGAATTTATTTAACAGCTTCAATTAAGGGGATATTGATTTACACTTTATGGAAGGTGTCCATAATTTCTTTTTGAAGTGCTTCTTCATGCAATTTCTTTGATTTGATCATCCTTGTTGGAAATGGTGGGGGTAAGTCTTTCTTCTACCTCAGTTTCCTTTTCATTGGTGTTTCTTGTTTCTTATTCTGTGTCATATCCTTCTCCTCCTCCTCTTCATTTTCATATTCTTGGTGGATTTTCACAAGATTTTCTGAATCATTATCCCTCAGAACATGTGGTATTGTTTCAGGTTCAGGGTTGGATGGAGGTGGGATTTCCTTTCCACTTCTTGTTATGATTGCACTAACATTCTCTTTTGGATTTAGAACTGTATTAGATGGAAGATTCCGTGGATTCTTGGACATGATTTCAACAAGACTTCCCACTATGTCGGCCAGCTTTTCAACCATATTTTTTAGGCCCTCATAGTTGGATTTTAGCTGTTCCACAGAAGGTTGTGTGCTGGTGGATGGTTGTTCATATGTCTTTCTTTAGAATGGTGGTGGATGAAAGGATTTTTGTTATTGGAAGGACTATTTATAGGATTGTTGGAAGGGAGGGGGGTTCTGGTATTGCTGGTGGTGTTAAGGAGGTTGACCAGGGTGCTGGTTAAATGAACTCATATGGTTTTGTTGGTTCCCATATCCTTGTTGGGCTTGGGGTTGAGGCAGTTGATTTTGTTGGAATTTTCTTTGTTGAAAGGTAACAACACAATATTCTGTCCCCTATATCTCAGGGCACTGGTCAGTATAATGAGTGGAATAATAACATAAACCACATACCTGAGCTGAAGCTTGTCGTCTATTTTCTTGAGTTTCAACCATTTGACAGACTAAACTTGCAAGGTTATCAACTTTTGTTTCAATCAATGTAGATGAATCAGATGTTTTTACCTCATGTATCCCCCTGGTTCCCATTCCTCTTAGTCCAAATTGTTGTGAGTTTTTAGCAATATTCTCAATTGGTACTCTGATATCTATAGGAGACATTTCAATCAGGGACACCCCAAATGAGGCATATAGAAGATTTCGATCATTATCCATAATTTCATGGTAGAATAACACAAGGAATTGGTGTTCCTCTATTTATTGATGTGGGCAGCTGAAACATAGATTCTTGAAGCGCTCCTAGTACTCATAGAGGGTTTCTCTAGTTGATTTCTGTATGATGTAAATCTCCTTTTTGATGGAAGTTCTCCTCGATGTGGGAAAGAACCTTTGCATGAAACTTCTTTTTAGGTCTTCCCAATCATTGATCTCCCCGACTATATATTGTACAACCATTTTTTATCCTCTCCTTTGAGTGAGAAAGGGAATTCCCTCCACCGAAATTGGTCTTCAGGTGATCCTCTTGGCCTAAATCGTGAGCAAATGTATCTGAATTCTTGCATGTGCCGATTTGAATCTTCTCCTACAAGACCATGAAACTTTGGAAGCACTAGAATCATATTCACATGTAATTAAAAACCATTTGGTTCATTGGGTGCAATGAGTTGGTTATTTTGAAAGGCAAATTAAGGTTCACATAGATCACATAGGGTTCAGTTGGGATTTACAGCCATGATTTCGGGTTCAGAGTGAACACTAAGAGTTTCACTTGAATCTGAAAGATCTATTTATTCAAAGATTTCTGGTAGGTTTCTTTTTCTTAGTTGTGTTAATGTTCTTTATATTTCTGGATCAAATTCAATTAATTTTTATTTTGAGTTGTGGGTCATTCAATTTTGAAAATCTATTTTTTGTCGCACTGCCTCCTCGGCAACAACGCCAAGTTTGATGCACACCTGTCATATGGCATGGTAAAACAATTTTTAAATTTCCTAAGTGTAGTCTAGTTATTAACCCTAGGATGTCTCCCGAAGAGGAGTGCACACAAAATCAATTTGTCACTTTTAAAACAGGGAAAAAATGTTTTTTTTGAAAGGAAATTTGAAATTCAAATGATTGAAAAAATATGATATTAAAAAGGGTGATTAGGTCGGGGCTGGTTTCCTAATTGTAATGCTATCCTTGTTCAATTTAATTCAAACCTCTTCTTCTTAGTTGATTAAAGTGAGTTTCCAGAATCGTTTCCTCTCACTTCCTTGGTGAAATTATGATTGTGAGAGAAAACCTTACCAAGATCTCGGTTTGGTCAACTCTCCTTCCATGTGCAAAATAGTTGTATTGAATATCCTTAATTAACATGGACAATACCTGATCGAGTATTGTTTATCCCAAAAAATCAAGAACATTCACTACCCCTTTTACACATACTGACGATCGTCGAGTACTTACCCACTAATTCATTGTTTATTCCATAGTATTTAAATCAGAAACTTGTGGAGGGAGATAATGATTATTTTACCAAGGCAGAAATAAATAACTGAATTAAAATTCAAGAATGATTTCATTTGATAATAAAATCTGATATATTAAATTGAAAACAACTTTGAAGAAGAATTAAATTTCATTCAATTACATCCAAGAACTCAAGCATTACAAAATAGAAAACCAACCCTTCCCCAATCACTCAAAATGTTTACCCCTCCATGGTATGGGTAATAGAGATAAATGAGGAAGAAGAAAACATTAAAAAACTATAAAAAAGAAAATAAATAAAATATAATGCCGAAAAGTTCTTCTCCTTGGTGTCCTAGAAGGAATGGGATGGAATGAGCGATGCTTTAAGGGGGAGGAGCTCTCCTATTTTATAGCCAGAATTCGTCCCCATAATGTTGACATGTTTTAGTCCCATTAAATGACATCTTCACGCATCACAACCTTCTTTAATGTTGATCATAATTATCTTGGGAGTTCCCTTCAAAATCTCAGCGGATTTGGACAAGTATTCCAAGAGTTATGCCCGTTTTACTCTGACCATTTATTTTGTCCAGTCAGACTCGCCAAATCGCAAAGATCTGGATTAGGATACTTTAATGACCACTTCAATGGCCAATTCACGTGTCCTTCCCTTCATGAAAGATGTTCTAAAACTCCTTTCACATCCTCCCACCGAATATCACAACAATGGATCCCAACAAGAATTATTTATGGACCCACACCAAAAATCAACAGAATTGTAAACAGTTTCCATGAGACTAATTGTGAGATTCTTTTGAGCTTCCATATGGTCGATTCAGCTTTTGATCCAAAAATAGTAAATGAATCCCTGGATGTGTAGAATCTGGAAAAGAAGGAATATTTCAATTTTGATTAGTGTAGAATATGTTATGGCCAAACTACAGAAATAATTCAAAATAGTTAAAAATATGAAATGGTCCATTTTTACTGTTAAACTCAAAATAACACCTAAATCATAAAAATGAAGCAATTCATCTTAGAGTAACACTTTCTTGGGTTTAAAAAATTAAATTAAATATAAATTTAATTGAAAATATTTTCTCTATCACATACCATCCCCAGAAAGATGTCCAGTCCGAGTGTACGATTCAGGTGCTTGAGGACATGCTCTGAGCATGAACCCTAGATTTTGGAGGTTCTTGAGAGAAACATATACCTCTTGTGGAGTTTTCCTACAATAATAGTTTTCAAGCAACTATTCAGATGGAACCTTATGAGGCTTTGTACGATAGTCCATGCCGATCACCTTTATACTGGTTGGAGGTAGGAGAGACAGCTTTGCTGGGACCTCGTCTTGTTCAAGATACCTCAGAGCAGATAGAGTTGATTCAGAAGAGAATGGCTATGGAACAGTCTCGACAGAAGTCTTATGTTGATCAACAGAGATGACCACTAGAGTTAGAGGTCGAGGATTAGGTTTTCCTGCATGTCGCACTGAGGTTGGGACACAAGAGGATTCAGAGACAGGGTAAGCATTCACCTCGGTATGTTGGTCTATTTGAGGTGTTGGAGAGAGTTGGGCTGGTTACCTATCGGTTGTAGTTACCTAATAGGTACCGGGCTATGCACGACGTCTTCCACATTTCTCAGCTCCGATGTTACTTTTCAGACCCGTCTCATGTCTTTCAACCCGAGGAGGTTGAGCTCAAAGAGGATGTATCGTTTGAGGAGAATCCTTTCCAGATTGTGGATCGTAGAACAAAGGTTCTCCCTGCCCAGTCTGTTCCTCTGGTACGAGTGCTATAGAAGCACGGGCGGGTGTAGAACAAGACTTGGGAGAGGTAGGCCGATGTACGAGCACACTGGCTGGAACATTTCAGGGTTTCTTCTTCTACGCCATGCTAGGGAAATTCAGGGATGAATTTCTTTAAGGGAGAAAGTTTGTAAGAACCCGAACCATATTTTTAGGTATTTTTCCCCTTTTCTAGAGTTTTTGAGAAAAGAGGAGTTTCTGGAAATTTTTGAAGTACACTCCATGTACTTTATGAGTACACGCGGTGTACTTTGTTGTCATAGGAGTCCGTGTGCTGGCCATGTCATGGCCACACACACAGTCATGTGGGGTGACGTGGAGGCCACCTAAAGAGGAGTATAGAAAGGGCATGTACACACCATGTACTTCAAAAGTACACGCCGTGTATTTTGTTTTTTTCTCATTAAATGGACTGGGGTCATGTCTAATGGACACGAGTGTCTTCTTCTTCGGCTGAAACATTCCGGAGCACCCGTACAGTGCTGAGACTTCCCTGAGCCCCCTATCACACATCCGTTCTTCGAATCGATCGCCTTCGATTGCATTGGAATCGAAGTGGTACGCTCTTCCTTCTCCTAGAGTTTTGTTTCCTGATTTCTCTTCTTTACCAATTTATCGTGGGTTTAACATTTTATGCATTTTCATAGATCTACGACATTATAAGGAGATTCAAGCTTTGATATTCAAGTATATTGATCTCCTAACCCCGAAGTAGGTGGTTTGTGCCTTTCCGTTCGAAGTCTTTTAGTATTATGTAAAAATTCCACCAATACCCTTGAATGGGGTATTTTGGGTTTACCATATTACCCCTTTTGTTTTCCTACCATGCTTGTATGCCTATGTAGAGGTAAATTGGACATGTTTTTGGTTGATTGTTATACCTTGGATGTTCTGCTCATGCTGTGTTCTGTTTATGACCGTTTGGTCGTGTTTATCCTATTGTCCATTTACCTATTTTCCATGCCTTGTTATTATAGGATGGAGTGTTATTTTCTCACATGCTTGAGATGCTGTAGACTGGTTAGCCAAGTAGTTCTGTAGGTTTACTTTTCCCATATAGAAATATTATGCATTGAACTACCTAGGTCCGTGAGAACCTGGTGCTACAGACTAAAAGAGGATAGACCGAGTGAGCTTCCTCAGAGAGTCTTAGGGAAGTAGTATACTATAAGGGGATAGACCAAGTGAGCTTCCTCAGAGAGCCTAGGATTAATTTGGGCTATAAGGGGATAGACCATGAGAGCTTCCTCAGAGATTCCTTGTCTAATTTAAACTATATGGGGAGAGACCATGGGGGCTTCCTCAGAGAGTCTCTATTTTGTTTGTTTGAATCACTTGATTACCATAGGCTATAATAGGGATTGACTATGTGAGCTTCCTCAGAGAGTCTATGAACAACCTGAGGCTATAAGATGAATTTGACTGAGTGAGATTCCTCAGAGAGTCTCTTGACCTTGGGGATATAAGGGGAATTGACCGTTTGATCTTCCTTAGAGAGTCCCTGACTGCCTTAGAATATAAGGGGAATTGACCGAGTGATCTTACTTAGAGAGTCTTATAATTTTCGTATGACCAAATCAGATGGGTTAGGCTGAGTGTACTTTCTAGAGGGTTGTTGGTACTTGTCAGGTAGAACCAGAGGGGATGGCTGTTAGTACTTCCCAGAGGGTTACCTGTTATGGTTAGCTATTTGATTCACTGTTGCTTGATTGATCCGTGGATTGTTTACTACCGAGTACTTTCCTATTTACTGTTTACTATTTACTGTACTTTTACCTGCCATATACTCACTGACTGTTAGGCACAAACCTTCAGGTGGTTGCCTACTGGGATTTAGTCTCACACCCTGTTTGGGTCATGCTTTTGGGCCCAAACAGATTATATTGTTGCAGGTATAGATAAGGGTAAACACCCTTCTACTTCAGGTACTTGACTTTCTATTGAGTTGGAGAGCATGGGACCAAGCAATGGCTTGCGATGCTGAGGAGTTTATATGTTACCTTTATTTTGTACTTTGGTTAGCACTATTGTATTTCCAGCATTGTGACTTGTTTGGATTCTTTCCTGGACATATGTATCATGCATCATTTCATATATATGTGTGCGCTCTAGTTGTTTATTATTTTAGTCTTCCGCTGTTACTATTGTTGGATATTTACTGCTTCTTATATTGTATGTGTTGTTTTCTTCTGCTGTGTACTTTGCCAACGAGGGAATAGTTTCCCCACCATCACACACAATGCCCTCACTGCTAGTCGGCAGCCTCTGGCATTCGGGGAAATGCGCTGGAGGCCATATGACCAACCAAGTACGGGGCTCCTCTGGGTGGCTTCCAGAACTGGGACGTTACACCTATGGTAAAATCTAGTCACCACATTAATTGTTAAAGAAGGTAAATGGGTTAAAGTAATAGGTAATCTCACAAAACATTATCTCGAAATGAGTGGATGATGGATTGACTAACCAACACCATATAATGTACCTTAATTATCAATTTTAGATATACTTTACCTTAACATGACATTATTTTTATATTAATAAATAATTATTAATAACAATACGGCTTCTCCCACTTATAAATGGAAACCTTCACCACCCCACTTCTCCTAAAACCATACGACTTTTAGATTAGTAGTGCTCAATTGAGACCCATCCCAAATACAATTAAACACATCCTATGGGTTCTTTATTCTTCAAAAGTCCACCCTTGAGGAAATTATCCCCTTAGTTAAGGTGTCACCCCAAAAAGTAAGGTGAGATATTTTAATTACTCCTTTTCATTTCTATTTTCTTCTTCTACCACCACCAAATATGTTTTAAAAATACTAATATAATGAAATTGATATAATTATTATATTCAAATATTACTATGTTAATTTAAATTCAATTATATAACTTCCCTTATACATTCTAGGAAAATAAAATGTCACTCATATTTTGATTAGTTCACCACTTCCATCGATGATCTATTTAATTTTTCATATCCACATTACATTGATAGTTTTCTAAAGATATTTAATGAATAAATAAAATGTTTAAGAAATTGTTAAAACTATATGTAGATAAATTGATAATTATATTAATTATATTAATAAAAATGATCATAATAAGTTTAATCACCCAAAACTAGCATACTGAGTCATATTTCTAAATTTGAATCTATTTTAGATAATATATGTAACTATATTACACTTATATAAAGAAATTATAATGAATTTATAAATCTAAAATTATGGAAATTATGAAATTAATTTTGACCATGGTGAATGTACTAAAGCAATTTTGGAGAAACGGATTGAACAACCCAAGGTATATTATAAAAGAAAAAAATATGATAAACGAATGACATAAGATAAAAAATAGAAAATAAAAAATAAAATATACCTAGAAAAAGTTCTGAATAAATTATTTAATAATAATAATTTAGTTATTATAGATGCTAGATGCACATTCCATGTGAAACTAGACTTGATATAAGGGGATTCATAATTCAATTACCTTTTATTGAGTTATGATCATACTTAACATTCTCTTATTGTATAAATTTTACCATTTTATATCAATTTTTTAAAATCAATATTCCTATTAAAAATTTCATGTTGTTCCTAAGTTAAATATTTTCTCATTATTTTAGGAAATTTTTGTTTTCTTTAAAATATAAGGTTTCTCTCACCAAGACTCCATTATTTTCAAGTATTATTATTATATTTTATGTATTATCTCTTATAACATAGATTTATGTTATCAAGAGTTTTAATTACTATTTTTAATTAATTTATTATGAATTTAAGGTCACCTTTTTTATATTTAAAATTTATATTTCATACACTACCATGTTTAATATGGGTTATGTTTTTTATCACTCTTTATCTCTCTATTTAATTTATTTTCATACTTAATGTACATGTTCTTTAATATCATGGATGTGTTATATTTCATTTTCATTATTTTTATATTAATTTTTCAATTTTTTACATAGTTGTAAGCCAATTACTAAATGCAGTGTCAGTTTGAAGGGTTCTTATAAAGTAAAATATTCCATTTATTAAATGGGGAAAGATTGACAATCTGTATACATATTATTTCAATATGAATGTTTGTTGGTTACTAAGGAATGCCGATTAAGTATTATATTGTTTATTAATTCATTTTATTTGATTATTACATTTGAAATATTTAGTGATGATTGGGTCCTGAATTTATATATCACCTCAATTTATTAGTAAGGTCTCATGAGATGAACTTTTTTGGGTATTTTTTGTATGACTTATCTATTTATGTATGATATATTGGAACATGACCATGAGTTATGATTATGGTGTCTATAATTAATAAATAAATCACTATAAATCCATTTATTATTATATATATGATTCCTTATGTTGTTATGTTATCAATGAATGTATATCACTATCAAATTATTAGTTTTATGTATTAATTGAATACTACATATTACTAACACATTAATCATGTCGTTTTCATTCCAGGATAGGTTCTATGGTCTAATACCCCTTACAGAGTGTCTATACTCACCCTTTTATTTTTTTCATTTAAGGGAGAAATCTATAATAGAATGATGAATAATTTTAAGGATGTTATAGATGGAATAATAAAGTTCTCACTATGTTTTTAAGTTTTGTTTTGTGATTTCAAATACAATGCATGAGCCATGTATGTATCATATATTCTAACACTAATAAACTATTGGATATTTTGTAAAGTGGCATATTATATTATTTATCAATTTAGTAATGTAACAAATGGATCCATTCTACTTGAGTCAGGGTTGTTACAGTTGGTATCAAAGAATATTTAATAAAAACCTTTGGAACAAAATGCAGAGGAATATAGATTAATAACATAAACATTATGATTAAAACTTAAGATATTCAATATATTTTTCAAAAATATTTTAATTACAAAGTAATTTTATATTAAGATTCAATATCCATCATGTTATAAGAAAATTATGCATATTCTATTATATATAAATAGTTACTATAGGAAGGAGGATAAATAATTTCAAAACCCATAATTTATAGAGGGATTTTACTCATGAGCAATTGAATGAGGTCAGAGTAGGATATGAGAATATTTAAAAAAAAATATTTTATTTTTCGTAGGTTGTTTCCAAAAACCATTCCTAAATAAGGAAACCTATCAATCAATAATGTGGTTTATCAATATAGGAGAACTTCATTTGACAAAAACCTCCATCAATCAATGGAACCACTAATCCACTGGTGGCTGGGTAATAGATCAATTCCCTTTAGAAAATTTCACTATTTGGGAAGTTTTGAAATTGTAAAGGTTAATATGGTGTTTTATTCTATAAAGGGGCATTCTAATCAATGGTGTTAATAAATTCAAAAGTCTAAAAAGAAGAAAGAGATATAGAGTATGAAATGGAATAATTTTAATGTAATATTCATCAAAATGTACATTTCTCATGAGAAATGACCAGATATAGAAATGAAATTTTGGAATCTAAGACAAATGAAAAGGAAAATGGTATATAGAATGAGACTAACATTATAAGGATAACAAGACACGTTGCTGACTATATATATAATGAGGGAAGGAATATTTATCACTTATTTAACAAGATAAATCCAAAACTCTGAAGGGAATTGGCCACTTAGAAAATTTTAACATATGCAGATAATGTTTCAAATTCCATAAAAACATAGAAAAAATTATTTACGTATTATTTTTCAAAGGAATATAGAAGAAGAAGAGGAAAAATAAGCACTATCTCAAGAGAAATATTGTAAAGGATAAAATGGGAAGTGCAAAATATCCAACATGTGATAATTATGAAAAATACACCATGAGACATGATTTATGGGGATTTTAGTTTACTTAAAGTGTGAAGAAAAAGTAAATAATGCTCAAGAATTCATGAAATAATCCACCAATGTTCAGTGCTTCAATTGTAATGAGATGGAAAAATATTTAAACTAATTTTCCATCAATCAAGGAAGTTTAATGTAGAATAGGACAAGGTAGAAAGGATGAAAATATGCTATTACTATAACTGAATATGAAGTTATGAATGATATGATGTTATAAAATTAGGCTCCCTAGACCCAAATTGAACAATACTTTTTGATTAATGTATCATGTATATAGTTTATAGTGTATGATGTATCCTCACCTTAATACTTTTGATAATTATATTTCCCCTCTATACATGCTAATTGAGAGATCAAATATTTTCAAATATTTTACATTTAATTTTTTTAATCCCACAAAATTTTTATTTTAAAGTTAATTGTCACATTTTATAGATTTAGAAGTATTTTGAGCACAATTGTAAAAATGGAATAATTTTTCATTTTAACTATATTAATTTATTTCAATATTTTGGATATAACTTTTTTTTCATAGATCCGAATTGAATTTTTTTCTTTTTTAGGGTTCTATGTTAGTTTTTATTCATTACATTCTTATTTAGTCAATCAATCCATAATTTGAATGCCCAAAACCATCTCACATGTTGTGCCTCAAATTCTGTGCAGAGATTTGATTACTTTTAAAGATAGACCAATATCTAATAAATTTATTTCTCAAATGAGGTGAAATTAGACATGGAGAAAGAAATTATTTGAAATAACAACCTTTATTAATATTTACACATGTTATTCCCTCTTTATCAAGGCAATAAATGAATGGAAAATATGATTTTGGGAATATGAAGAGTCTGCCTGACCAAATTAAGTTTCCCAATTAAATCAGTTATAACTCATTCATTAGTTCACCAATAAAACTGAAATTTTGTGAGTACAAATAAGAGAGATAGAGTAAAATATTTTTATAATACCCTTTTCCATAATTATTCAATTAAATATATCTCCCATTTGTAAACTTTAGAATGAATATTTTGGATCCAAAATATTCCACCCCTCTCCCGATAAAAATGTATTTGCATAACCTTTAAAAGGATCAACCACAAAATTTAAGATTTTTTAAGAATATATTCTATATTTTATTCATGTGTTTTATTTTATTTTCATTCTATTATTACATTTCATGTTTTAATTTTAGTGTTTTCATTTCTCTCTTAATCTATCTCCCTTTCCTTTTGTCTCCCAATTTTTTTCTTCAATGTGAGCTCTTATGCTCATGATCATGAGTAGCTAACTCAAGAAATTTATAAGCAGAGTAATCCAGTGATGAAACCATGTCTTTGAAAATTCATGCTTATTTTTTCTTATTTTCCTAGAGTTAGGCCGAGGGGGGATCTTAGTGGGAAAGGAACCTTTGTGTCTCAACATACCACTTGAGGTTTAGCCTTCACTTCCGCAATATTCTTCCTCAATAGAGGAGGGGGATGTGCGGTCTCTTAAATATCATTGAGATAACTATATATTCATAGAAATAGGATGAATAATATGTTCAAAAAAAATATGGAGTTTTTTTATTAAGTAAATTTTAAACTAATAATAAGATAATGAAGTTTGACTCAGGGTGATTTTTTTGAGAATATATCCTTTCGTTCTAACTTCATTTTGTATGAATTCATTGCGGTTTAATTGATTTTTATGTTTAATTTTATTATTGTATTATAAATTCTTAAAAATTCATTTATTTTAATTTTATTTCATAAAAAAAAAATATAAAAAAGAAAAAGTGAATTAGAAGTAGTGAGTGATTGACCGCAATAGCTCCTAAAGAGAATGACCTAGGTCAGCCCCTATGTTACAATTAATTAAAATATTTTTAGAGTACACATGATAACACTTCATATCATATCAAAAGGATATATTAGTTGAAATATATAATGAGAAACTTGAAATACTATGATAGTAATATTAAATATATGTCATATGGTATAGATACATCATTCTGAAAAGACACATACTATGTCTGACTATTAGGTGATGGTGGATCATAATCATTGGGATTTTTTTCTCATGAAGTTTTCACATAATGATATAAAGTAGTGGAGATCGTGAGGACTGAATCAAAAATTGCAGCACCACATGTTTTGGGTGTCATTGTTAGTTCTAATCCATGAACACATGTATTGGTCTCTCTACTTGTAATAATTTTCAATGTATACCAGTTGATCACATAATTTTATTCAAGAAAAAACCCTGGAGTTTATATCATGGGGATGTAGCTTGTTTCAGGTGAATCATTAGTAATATGTCATTGGTTTAGTGGTAAAGATAGAATTTTTTACTTATTAAAGGGAGAGATGTCCTGGGGACAGTTTACCAAGATAGTATTACCTTTATTAATCCATGGCATTGGTGATTTAAGGTGAGTACATCTAGTAAGGTCAACAGACAATAAAGTAAAAAAAGGATGATGACACAAAGTGTGCATCATACTTTATGTGATATTATGAAATAAAGAGAATATTTTACATGAAATGTGTTTGTAGGAAAGTTTGTTATTTCTATGTATTTTCCTTACCACCTTACAGGCCTTGATGATTTGTTGGACTCTACACTTTCTCTATGAATAATATTCACTATTATAAATATAAGAGACTAGAGGGTTACACACAAATTACATTAAGAATATTGGATAATTCTAGTGAATCAGAGTTTAATACATGGTAGGTCCCATGGTGGTGGTTGGATATATGCTAAAAAATGAAATAAATATATTGAATATTATTCGATTTTAGAATAATAACTAATGAATTTATTTATTTATTACATTAAAAATTTATTCTGTGAATAAAATAAATTTTTTTAAAGGAATATTAAATATTTAATATTAAAGGATTTGATTAATATTTATAGGAGAGTCGGTTTGAGTTAAATAATCATATCTTATCATGTAACATAGCTTATGTGTTACAAGCATGTGATAAATTATATGCGATATTTAAAATAAGTTTTAAGTGTCGTTTCAGTTATTTTTGGGTACATTTAAAGGGTTAAATTATGTAAGGTTATAAATTAAATTTATGGAATTTATAAACTAAGTATAAAATAATTTTTGAGACACAAAATAAGTGATTGAAGGGATTTAAGAAATTCAATATCTTCTCAACCCTAAAGCATTTGAGAGATAATGTGAAGGGAATATCAATGTTTTCTTGATCCCAATTCAAGGATCCTGAGTTTGTTCTCCCATGATTATGACGATGTTGAAGAGCCTATAATTATCTAATATATCCCATATATTTCATAGGTTATTGATAGATTAATCTTTATGAATATTTGTGGATGATATAGAGGGTTACAGGTTCAACTCCTTCTAGTTATGATCATTGACGGTGGGTGAAACATGTTTCCGATCGAAGTCACATGGGGTATGATTTTGATTAAAATTTTATTGCTTAATTCATTAAGATTTATTGAAATTTAAATGATCCGTGGATTAATATAGGTCAACATATTATAGATTCAATGTTTCAACATAAATATGGGCTTGAAAAATTTAAATGTCCATTTATCATCATTTATCAAAGAATGTGTTTACTTCAATTGGAATCAGAGGGAGGGGTGAAGTTTATTAAGTCAAATTTAAAATTAAAATTTTGTTTATTCATGAATAGGGCATCTCCATGGTTACACTTCCATAAAAGACACTTCAATCAGAGATCAGATGAATAATTTATGGTTATTCGATAATCAAAATATATTTTTTGGTATTATAACACTGAATGAATATATATATATATATATATCACTAATGCAGGTTTATTTAACTTATGAATAGTGAAATTATATTATAAGTGATTATCCTTACCCTACCCATGTAGGATTCTTCTGGCCGGGAATCAGTATCGGGGAAGTCCAAGTCAATGAAAACATTTTTAAAAAATACATTATAATACCCACACTCACACACACACACACGGATATATATATATATATATATATATAATAACACACATAGATATATATATATAATATTAATTATATATATTATATATATATTCATATATATAGGTTCAAGGGGGATGGTTTTTATGATCCCCCCTATTTTTTTTAAAAAATTCAAGCCTAAAAGTTTAGGCTATTAAATTTTTTATAAAAATGATAAGGGATGGGGAGGATTTGGGATCGTACAAGAAATTTTTGAAAGCTTTCCCATTTCAGGGGGACAAAGTGTCACCCCACTAATTTAATAAAAAAACAAAAAACCAAATAGGGGGTGTCTTTCTGGCGATATTCTACATGAAATAATGATGGGGGATATACCTTTCAGAGGGAGGAAAATTGAGTCACTAATATATATATATATATATATATATATATTATTTTTTACATGTGGCACCCTATAAAGACACCCCACCCCCTACTCATGTGAATTTAGTGTGAGTGTGCATGATCCCCAACCCGAAACCCCTACCGAGTCGGACTAACCCCGGGAAATCTGAAACTGGTTTTTTCGACCTGTCTAACAATTCCAAGAATCTCCCCATAATATAAAAAATATTAAGGGGGTCTAAAAAAATCGTGTAATCTTGATAAATCTACAAAAATTCAAAAATATTTTTTAAAAAATTTGAATTCAATTGAATGATTTTAGGGATCATGAGATGCGTTTTTTCTGTATTAAAATGAAATTAAATTTATTTTAATTTAAATAATATACCCTCAAGATGAATTTATTGTATATTTTATTTATTTATGTGAGGTAACATGTATTTACTAATTATGAGCTTTAAACCGACAAAAAAATATAGATTCTTTTATTTATTTTATTATTGTAAAGTATTGGTTATTAATATTTATTTAATAAATGATGATCTACATAACATATTTTGAATCATTATATTTACAATGGAATGTGTGCGAATATAAAATCTATTTATCTATATTCCACACTCTAGAGACCACATTATCTACATGGGAGAATTTTTTTTATAATAAATAGGATTAAAAGTGATGTAGTTCACAACGAGACTTAGTGACACACTATACATTACTTTAATACACTGGATGGGTGAGTGTTTTAACTCAAGACACATGCATGGAGACTTAATGAGTTTCCCATAATGTCTAGTTTGATCCCTTAATTTCTCAATGGATCAACCACTAGTGACAGAACATGATAATGTTGTTTATTTTTTTATGCTTGGTTTATTATTTTATATATGCATAAATTTTATGCATGATCACATAAAATAATAATTGTTCATGTGTAGATAAAATAAACATGAATAATGAATTTTTTCTATTTATTTCATCGTAAATATTTGGTTTTAGTCATATAGAACAATAAAGTGTAAATTAAAATGGATTAAATTCACCAAGAATAATAAAAACCCTCCAAGAAATATTAAGTCATAACACCTTCCATCCACTACAATAGAATCACCATTTAGCAGTGGGTTTTTTTCGTTTCGCGGCGGTTTAAACCACTGTGACATGGTTTGGCGGCGGTTTACAGAAACCGTCGCCTAATACGGCGTCGCAAATCTATTCACGGCGGTTTTTTCTGTTTCGCGATGGTTTAAGGAAAGCGTCGTAGCTGCCTCATCTCGTGGCGGTTTAACTGAATTTCGAGGCGGTTTTTACGATCCTTGGATATCAATTTATTCACGGCGGTTGTAACCACCGTGAATAAATTCAAATTCAGTGGCTGTAAAACCGCCGTTGAAGTCACGAGAACCGCCGCGAAACGCGGCAGTAATGATTCGGCTATGTCGCAGTGGTTAAAACCGCCGCTAAACATAAGAAAAAATTTACAATTAGCGGCGGTTTTCACAGTTTAGTGGCGGTTTAAACCGCTTCCCATATAAATGTCACGGCGGTTAAAACCGCCACTAAAAGCTGCCCAGAAAAAAAAAATTCTGCTTTTTCTGCACTACTACCCTGAAAAACAAATCAAACCAGAAATATAAACCAACTGAGATACATTATATCCCTCCTACCATGCATAACCCAAATCATGTATCATCATCACTAGCCCTCCTCCTTCACTACATCACAATGTGGGCTAGCTAAGACCCTTGAGACACCTCCAACAATTAAGTAATGTTTGACTTAGAAACCATGGCCTATCTAGTCTGGAATGTGTCTTGGGTATACCATCAAGTTATGCAATCATAGTAATTGTTTTTATTGACCAAAACCTTTTCCATTAGTTGTGATTTACTCTAGGTGGACAAACATAGGATGGACTAGGATTGGGTTTGCTGAGTGGACCATCTAAGTGGAACCCTCTAACTAAGATGGTCCATGATCCATATTCCTGGAAAACCCATTATTTGGTTTCCGCATTGAGGCCGAGATATTATTTTATATAGACACTACTATAAATTGTGATTTTATCGAATGAAAAGTACTATATTGAGATAGTGGTCCATGAACAAGGATCTCAAGAGAGATTCCTCTACATACATACATACCTAGAGGACTCATGTGGGTTCCCAGTAGATAGACCAACCCTAAACCAGTGCATGTGTTTCTCTAGAGATGGTTACAGGTGTAACTATAGAACCTGAACCAATGTGGATGCCTGATGGAGCTAAGATGATAATGATGGGAATGGGTGTTCGGTTGACCATGGTTTTATTTATATTTATATTTAGTCTTGATTCATGATATTTAACAAGATTCATTAGAATATCTAATTGGGCATGACACAATTTTCATTACTTAGGACACTTGTGAATCACTTGTTGGGATAGATGAGACCCTTTGATTCATATTGTGTTTCTAATATATTATCATGACGTATTTGGGGTGGACATTTAGTACAACTAGCATCAATCATATATGATAGATGTATAACTAATGGTGGTACCTTTTTTGCAAAAAAAATCCATCGGGTCCTGTGTTCTAGATATATTTTAGTAATTTATATATCTTCTCACTAGAGTGTTAGTTTTGGACATATGAGTAGTCCATTCTAATAATTTTTCTATATAGAACATGATGCTATACATGCATTCATAATCTGGGGTTTATATTGATAACATACAAGTAGATTGTGCTTTATAGCTTTATAGGGATTATGATAGGTGTGGGTGGACAATTGGAGCATCCATCGGGTCGATAAACCTCCTAGTAGCATAATGGATCCAAGGAATGAGTCTATTTATTTTTTGGATTACGTAACCCTATCATTGTGATTGGACATGGGTCCACCATTCATAGAGTTGTTAACCCTCTCAGTTGATGCACACAATGCACATTGAGGCATAGATCATTCATTACAGCCAGTAACCCTCTTGAATAACAAAGTATTTAGTGTTTAATGAGTCAAATATTACTTATACTATTGAGGGAGGATGTAGAAGTGATTGATGTGTGATAGTATGGGTGAAAGTTAGGACATGAAAATGTGTGGTGGCAACTACCAATTCAAACACTGGCCTAAATGGAATGATGTATACCACACTCGAGAAATCAAGACATAAAAAGAAACATCAGAAATCAATAAAATGCATAAAAAGAAACATCATAAATCAAGGAAATTTTAGGACGTGAAAATATGTGGTGGCAACTATGTGCCACAAATGTTATAACTACAAAACAACTGTTCCCATATTTGTTCAACACATCAGCAATACAACTACTCAGGGTCCGATGATGCATCGTCACCCTCTCCACCTTCATCTCCACTTTCTGTTGTCACCTGTAAGAACATTATATTGAAAATTAAATACGGTGGCATATTTATTTTAAAACTTAAAACCAATTAATGTTATAAAACTAAATGAATTTGATTTTTTGTGATTTACTTGCATACCACCAGTCGATGCACTACCACCGGGGGCATATCTGCTCATCTGCTGACGTATTTCAGTCAACTCTTTCTACAAAGCAGATATCTGATCCCCCTGCTGGTGAACTGTGTTTCGTAAAGAAACAATATATTTCTTAGCATCTTCGGGTATGGGCTGAGTAAAGTCAGGAGTAGATGAAGCTGCCATCCCCGATGGCCTGCTAAAAACATCAGATGGTACGGGTCCCAAACCCATCCCGCACACTCTCCCAGGATGCTCCTTCCCAAGGACTTTAACAACCGGGTCGTCCTGGGAGACTGAGTAGGACTGCACAGGATTGACATCCCATAGTTCTTTAATTTTTACATATAAATCAAATATCAATATTTATTAACACAGTAAAAACTGATAATAAGTTATTATGATAAAAAATTGACTTTATACCCCAACTTCTTTAGTAGGCTCCTTAACAAAGCTTCCATCTGATTTCTTGTGAACATCCAACCACAGTTCAGTTCTGGATGATTCTTGCCCTAAACTCTAGGACTACATTAAGCAAAGATAAGTCAACAATTCAATATATTAAACAGATAATATTGTCTTATAAATATTTATACTAAATAAAAGATTACCAATGTCATTCGGCTTCTAAAAAAACTTTTTGAGCCCGCAGTGTGCGGGATGACTTGCTTAGCCCGATTTGATGCATTCTATCTTGAGAGATCCTGAAATAAATAAAATGCAATTTAATACTAATTTATTTAATGTCATTTCCTTTTCATATACAAGTATAAATGTAAAACAAGGATAATATAGTAATATATATTTCAATACCATCCGCTTCTGATCACGATGTCTGTCAACAAACACTTTCTATTGTTCTTTCGGTACCCCACTGGGTAGCTTCTCATACATTTGCTGCACGGTCAACGAAGTATCGTTGACATCACACCACAATCACTATTTGAAATCTTTCCACTTCTTACCTAGATTTTTCATCGTCCACTTCCATGCTATCACATTAGCAACGGTAAAGTGGAAGAACATCTGTATACAGAAATTCATTTTGAACATATTAGTAACATGACATTCAATTAAACCATAATGTAATAAATTTACCTTTATTTGAGAATCATAAAATTAGTTTTTCTAGCTTGGAGGAATATGTCTCCAATCGTCATATGAAATGGGAAGGGAAACAGGCTCCGCTGCCAGCTGGCCGATAATCTGGCCAAGTAACCCCGCGGCGTCAGTCGTAGGGACCCCATAAGAATAAAATGGCATGACTATATTCTCACCAGTCATATTCCAAACATCTGAAATTTTTATGTTTTTCTCCACGGTTTCATTTTTTTCATATTCAATGAGAAAACAATTAGTATAAACAAATTTCAATAAATTTATTTAATTAAAATTTGTACCTATGACAGTGACACTCCAGTATGCCTGGGATGAACTGGAAGGTGCGTGTCACTGCCCCACTACTAAGGCTCCTGAAGGGGGAGTCGAAAACTCACCCTCTAATGGGACATACACAGATGGTGTGAGAGATGGTGCAGGGGTGTCAGCAGCTGATGCCTCAGATGTCGTGGGGAGGGAGCCAGATGGATCTCCATATGTTGCAGAACTAGATTAAATAGTGTACCGCTTCCTTCTTGGCATTCCTATCATTTAATCAAATAAAATTAAGTTCAGAATATATATTTCAAAAAAAGTATCCAGAAAAAAAAAATTAAAAATGCTAATAGATGCCCAGTACTAAAAGACAAAATATATATAACAATGATAATGAATGACTGCAGAAATGAAACAAGTGGTTTCTGAATAAATAAATAATTGTACATACAATAATTTTCCCCTTCAATAATGTCAGTTTCCTGCTCCATTTCTTCATCCACTTCATTCATCCTTGCTAGAATAATATTTTCAATATCATGATGGACAAATAATTCTGCTTCCTGTTGCTGATTAACTTCAATTTCAGAGGTCAAATTTTCCACTTCATCACCTATATCATACAAATCTCTTTGTATTACATGAGAAACTACACTCCACCCTTCATCAGAAACATCATTCACATAATATACCATTTTTTCTTGTGATGCTAAGATATATGGATCATGCAGTTCACGATCACCAACATCCATCAAGCGAGAGAAGTTCACAGAAGTAAATTTCAAGGAATCTCTTTTAAGACCTATGATAAAATCGACCCATTTTCATTTGAATAAAACAATCGAAAAATATCCGTGGTAGTTTAATTCAATAATATCATGCAGCTTTCCATAGTATTCCACTTCAGTAAATGTAAATATACCACTATTCTGTGTTTTCAAACCCACTTCTCGATCGACTGTACGAAATCTAAATCCATTCACATTATAAGCATCAAACTTTATAACTTGTTTTAGAGGACCTCTAGCAAGAAACTTCAAATCTTCTGACACCTCTACTCGAGTATCAGTATTCGTGATCTGAAAAATAAAAGTACTTTATTATATTTTCAAAATGTATGTGTCAAACTAATATTGGTATTTATTACAATATTTATGAACTTACACGTCGTACAAACCATTCTACAAGCTCTTTATTAACAGCTTTCATTATATCTTTCTCATTTCGGGTTTGGCCTCTCATTCATCTCTTTGTTTTTATCCTAAACTCTTCAATAAATGGATATGAAATTTCACTATTTAGTAGCACATATCTATGTGCCTGTAATAATTCCAATTCAGTCAATGTCACATTTGAGGTCCTCCCAACTGATCGACCAATACCAGGAAATATTTTGGATTTCTGATGTATTTGAGATTGAGTCGATGTGTCGTCAACATGTCCAACTCGATTAAATCTTGTCTCAATATCATCCAAGTATCGAGAACAAAAGGTCAAAAACTCCTCAGCCAAATAGCCTTCAGCAATAGAGCCTTCTGGTTGAGATTTATTTCTCACGTATGATTTCAAATTCCCAAGATATCTGTGAAATAAAATAAACACAATTATGAATTTAATTAAGTACCAAAAATTTCTTAATTAACTGGAAAACATATAAATAAAGTACCTCTCAATTGGATACATCCATCTATAATGAACGGGGCCTCCTAATTTAGCTTCCTCAACCAAATGCACAATTAAATGCATCATTATAGTAAAAAATGACGGAGGAAAGATCATCTGCATTGCACAAAGTGTAAATACAAACCTCTGCTAGAGGTTGTAAAGATGAAATGTATGTAGAGATTTCTCACATAGTTGTCTGAAAAATGTGCATAACTGGAGTACAATAATAGTAATTGTTTCAGGTAATAATGTACGCAATGCCAATGGTAGTAACTGTTGTAACAAAATATGTGAATCGTGACTTTTCAATCCATGTAACTTACGATTCTTCAAGTCAACACACCTCGAGATGTTACTTGAATACCCATCAGATACCTTAACATTCTTTAACATTCGAAGGAATGTATCTTTATCCCTATTTTTCATTGAAAAAATTACCGGAGGATACTTTTCATTCTCATCTGGACAGAGATCTCATTTTATGTTCATTACTTGTAAGTCTTTGTGAGCATTGAGATGATCCTTCGACTTTCCATGCTCATTAAGCAATGTGAATATCAAATTTTCTCAGAAATTCTTCTCAATATGCATAACATCAAGATTATTCCGCAATAAATTAAATTCCCAATATGGAAGTTTGAAGAATATACTTTTTTCTTCCATTGTTGTGTTCCGATTTCGCTTGACGATACACTTCAGACCCATTTTCCGATATCATTCAAATTATAAACCTTCCCAAATTCTGTTTCAACATTTTCAAGCTGTGTCAATATTTCAGAACCAGTTAACAACTTTGGAGGTGGTCTACGATCAATGGAACCATTAAATTTTTATCTATTTAGCCGAAATCTATGAGATGCATCGAGAAATCTTCGATGACACAAGAAACAACATTTTATACTGTGAGGTAGCTGTTTGGGCTCAAAATAAAAGTTAAAAATGGGACAAGCCAAACCCATGTATGTGTTCCAACCAGATAAATTCCCAAGCCCAGGGAAGTCACTAATGGTCCACATTAAAGCAACATGCAGTTTGAACATTGTTTTAGAAGAAGCATCAAATGTCTCAACACCGTTGCTCCATAACTCCTGCAATTTTTCAATCAAAGGATGCAAGTATACATCAATATCATTTCTAGGAATTTGTTTTCCAGGAATAATCATCGAAAGGATAAAAGATGTTTGTTGCATACACATCCAAGGAGATAGATTATAAGGGATCAAAACAACTGGCCAATTTCTATAACTGGTACTCAAATTCCCAAATGGGTTGAATCCATCGGCAGCCAATACCAATCAAACATTCCTAGGATCATCTGAGAAATTGAGATGTAATGAATCAAATGTCTTCCATGATTGAGAATCTCATGGATGTCTCATTAACCCATCATTGTTATTATCTACAGAATTCCACTTCATGTATTCAGCGGTTTTTGATGACATGAATAATCTTTTCAATCGAGTCTTCAAAGGAAAGTAACGCAAAACCTTTACAGGTTTTTTCTTTTTCTTCTTCTCCATGAAATTATGTTCATTTAGACTTCCAACATCACCCTTTGCCTACCATATAGAAGAAGAAAATTTCTTGCAATTCTGTCTACTTGAATCCTCTCCACAATAAATCATACAATCATTGGGACACACATGTATTTTTTGTATAATTCAGACCAAGCTTGTTAACAAATTTTTTCATATCATAAAAATATTCTGGGATTTTTTCTTCAGGAAATGCATCATGAATCAATTCCAATATCATGGACATTGCCTTATTTGTAATTCCATAAAGAAATTTGATATGGTACAACTTCAGCAGAAATGAAAGCTTTGAATATTTCAAACACCCACTATACAACTCTTGATTTCCATCGTCAACTAAATCATGAAACACATTTTCTTCAGTGAAGTTTTCTCTTACATTTGGCTCCACAAAATCAAGAGGAGGATCCAATGATATGTTACAATCTTGATCTGCCTGTGTTACAGTCTCAAAAACATCACTTGTCACATTACAATCTGTAGCACCCTCTTCTGGTTGTTCTGATATGTTTTCATTCTGATATTGGTGTCTTGCAGTGTCAAATGCATCATTTATGAGGTTTTACATTTCATTTTCCATTGTCGAAGAACTTGAGACCTCATTCTGTGGATTAACATCAGTGATCAATATTTCTGTAACATTCGATTCTCCATGCCAAATCCAACACAAATATTGACCAAAGAATTTCTTCAGTATTAAATGTCCATAAACCTCATCTCTCTTCAACCATGTTCTAAATTTATATTTAGGACATGAACATTTAATTCTCCCTTCAACGGATCGATTAGAAATTTCAAAATCTAAAAACTCATTCAAACCCTTAACATACTGAGGTGTGTTCCTCGGTAATGTGATCCAGCTTTTATCCATGTATATCATAATGTTCCTACAAATAAATAAAAATAATTAAAACACATAGTTATTTATGGAGCATGGTGCACAACGGCGACAAGATCCCCCGGCGCTAAAGCGCACGGAACGACGCACGACGCGTGGCAATATTAACTTACAGTGCACAAAAGAGGTGTATACATCTATCAACAATAAAAAATAATAAATGATACAATTTATATATATATATAAACAGATTTATGTCAATAATTCATATTCCATACATCAAAAAACAAATGAATTCAACATTGCGTATCTAAGTCGCGGTGGTTGAGGGAGCTCGGCTAAGTCGTGGTCGACTGGGTCACGACGGTCGAGGGATCTCGGTTTGGTCATGGCAGTAAATGTAGTCCAACACTGGCTGGGTCACTATGCTCACAAAAATAGTGTTGCATAGAGTCGAAAGGGGAGGTCATTGTTTGACCTCAAAAGAGGTATTTTCAATCAGGGCGTAAGAGTTAGCAGGTTAAAAAAATAAAAAAAATCAAAAAGGCTCATTGGCGCAACATGGTGCATGCCATTGTGAAGAAAATAAGTCTTTTAAATCCATTTGTTACAAATATTTATATTCAAAATAAATTATACTGAGAACTATTATAATTTTATTATACTTTTTAAACTAGTTAAAATATTTCCAGAAAATTCAATATTGTTAGAACTTGTGTCCATACAGGTTTTGATTTTAAGTAAAAATTTGATTTTTTTTAATTGGTTGAGGGGACACATTTTAAAATGGGTTTCAGAATTAAATTCCAATAGCTGGGACACCTTAAAAGGATGAATTTGGATGTGTTATAAGTCTCAAAGGTATCTTGAGTGTTTTAGGATAAAATCAGAGGAGGCTCTGAGTATTCATGACTGCAGTTGCAGCCACCAACTAGCTGGTGGGCTAGCAAGTCATTCCCCAACATACTTGGAGCTACCATCTAGTTAGTGGGGATTTTAAGTGGGAATTATGACCATTATCCCCCTTGGTATTTTAAGAGGGGTATCCCTATTTATCTACCTTTTTTGGTGCATACAAACCCCAACATTCTTCACCACTTTACATATTCAAACCCCTTGAATTTGGGTGGGTTTTAGATTATTTATTCAATAATGTCTTGTATGAATTCACCTATTAAAATATCTATCTAACATATCTTCCCATTATCTATAATTTTCATCTCCGTGATTAAGGAATTGAGTGAAAATTCCACTGGATAATTGTATAATTATCCTAGAACAATAGGGATTTCATATGGTTTTCATAGAGGACACCTAATAATGTCATATACATGTGTATTCCCATTGAATTAGTGGAGGTACATTGTGATGATGATTTTTCTAAGTTTTTTCATTAAATTTAAGTAATTTAACTATAGAATTAGTTTTGTCTCATAGGTTTTTTCCTAGGTTTGTTCTAGAGGCATGGAAATGACTTTTCATGGATGATTGGTAGTGTTTTTGGTGTGATGGGTCCTCTTTATTAGTATCCAACATTTATACAACTTTGATTTTAATTATATTTTAACAAGAAATTGTTAATTAATTATAATATTGATCCGAATTAACTCAATCAGAATGTTTGGGTTGGAGATAGGTACTCAGAATGTGCTATGGGTTTGGTAAAGCCTCGTTGAGCCTAAGAAAAGTTGAAATCCTGGAATTAAAATAGAAGAATCATAAAAAATAGGTTGGTGGTCCCTTAGCATATCCCTATGGTAATTTTTTTATTTTATTTATTATTTGGAATTTTATTTGTATGGACCTTCCACTATGGGTGACTGGTTGAGTTTTATTTAATAATTTGTTAATTAATTGAACTAAATGGGTTATATAATTAAAATAAAATTATTTTAAATGAATTGGATAAGGTGATAAATCCATAATGGGTCTAGGGGATAACCATAGTTTACATGGTGGGTTAGATAGATTGAGACCTATGTTGATCTTATATATATATTTGTGTTTGTGTGTGTATTCATGCTTGATATGGTATATTCCATTTAGAAGTTCTTGATTTGAAATGAAAATACTCATGGAGTTATTATGATACTAAATAAAACTCTCCTTGTAGGGAGGTTAGTGATACTAAATAAAAATCCCCTTTTATAGAGTTTTGTGATGCTCTTGGTGGAGATTCCATGGATTTATAGTTGGGATTATATTGTTTATGGGAAGAGTATAGGTCCTTCCATGTGCTGGCTATCAAATCTTGTGTGGTATTTTGTGGGTGTGGTTGAGACTCCCACACTGCCGGGCATCAGCTTTCATGAACTATTGTATATTGGGATAGATCATTACCTGGATTATTATTCTAGGATAGAGAATTTATTAGATCATTATATGTATACCAGGGTGGATCAATCCCCCAAGTAATTACCTATATACTGGGGGTGGAATAACCTCAGGTTAATATTGTGGTTGGCAAGGTCATCGTGATGTGACTAGAGACACTCCATGTCATTCGATGTAGGTATAGTCGATCGGGGTCATGTACTTGAGGATCAACATTGTGCTTTTATTTATTTTCTTAGAATATGTCTTTATTCCAAGAATTTAACATGCACATATCACCATATTTTTGGTATCTACAAGACTAAGTAGGTTATTACCTATTGAGTTTTCTACTCACACTATGATTAGGCCACCATTGCACTTGGGTACCTAAGAAGTATCTCCCTTAGTTATAGGAATAGGTTGGGAAGAGACTCAAAGTTACAAGGTCGATTAGGATAGTTCGGATTCATGTACTGGAGTTTTTGATGAGGTGAGGCTTGAGGTTTTAGCAGGGCCTCTTATAATTTTATTAATTTATGTATTTTATTTACATGTGTGATTGGTCCAGTGGGTGATCAATTGTGTATGTATGCCTTTATACACCATTTCATTTTGTTATAGAATTCTTAGTTTATTATTATTTCTATGTACTCTGATGTGTATGATGATTAGTTATTTTATCATTATTGTGCACTCTAATATGGGCGTATAGTCTCCCTATGATAATACCTTATCCCCCCATTACTATTTAGTAGCCTCTGGTATACAGGAAGGCATTCTTGAGGTCACATAGTACCATTGGTCAGGTTACTATTCATAGTGAGTCGAGACAAGATGTTACAAATTGATCAAATGTTCTTTTGTTTTACTATTTGGGATATGGTAACCCAATGATATAGGAATGTTTAAGATACTATAATAGATATAATACTGGTGCATCATGAACACCTTTTCTGTTAGGGATTCTAAGTTCCCAGGGGCTTGGAATTTTTATTCTTGTTGTTCTTTATTACAGTTATATGATTTTCGATTGGATGAACATGGTGTTGGATCTGTGATTTCTGTAGGATTTTGACTCTTGGATAATAGAGGGAAGAGGCCTATCATGAATCATATTTAGGCACATAGGATTCACATGAAATTTATAGGCATGTTAGTGTGATTATTATCATTGATGATAGAGGTTAATATTTTTAAACTATAAAAAATGGATCATATGTCTCTTTCCCATATAAGTTCTTGGTGGAATTATAATAAAATGGACTGACATGCATATTTTTTTTCTAATGGTAGGTCATGTAGATCTACAATTATATACTCGATAATATGGAAACCATCAATATTTTTGACAAAACAGAAAACCCAACTCTTAACATGTGTCAATCATCACTCTCACATCATCATATTAGCTAGAAAATAGGTAATCCCAACTCTCAAGATATGTCAATCATCTCATCATCATCACATCAACATAACAAGAAATTCCAACTCTCAACCAGTGTTAACCATCCGAACATCCACTAAATTTCCACATCATTACCTCAATGAAACATGTTATAACCTCGAGCCATCACAACCAAAAACATGAAATAGCCTTAAAGCCATCATAACCTAGGGAAATGTGTACATGTTATACCTTAATCCATTATAACCCATAATATAAGCATGTATTTTAATGATGAGTCGTCAAAACCCATGAGTATAGTATCAAACAACCACAAACAATCAAGAAGATAGAAAAAAATCACTTAAGAATAAAAACTAACAGACACATATAAAAAATCACATGAAATAAGTAGAAAATCATATAATCATTAAGGAAAACATCTGCATACAATACAATAAATACAAATTTACAATTTATTATAAGAAACAATAATAATAAAGAAATAAATAATATAAAAACAACAAAAAAAATTAGAAATCAAACCATAGGTTCGTATAGGTCGACGGGGAAGCAGGGTCGCTGGGGTCGTGGGGTCACCGAGGTTGCGGGGGGTTGGGGTCGCCGAGGTCGTGGGGTCGCTGGGTCGCCGGGGTCGCGGGGTCGCTGGGGTCATGGGGTACGTGTTCGCGGGGGAAGTGGGGGGCCGGGGGAATCGCGGTCTCTGGTTAGAAAGAGTAAGGGTCGGGGATGTTAAAAAAAATGTTTCGCGGCGGTATATTATAAACTGCCGCCAAACGACAATTTTGTTGTAGTGATCGCATAATTTTAAACAAAACTGGTTGTATGAGGTGATTGTTAGCCCTTGTTGAGGGTGAATCATACTACTGTAGATTTCTTCTTAGATTAATTGGTCAACTTAACTAATGTTGTATGTAAAGAAATATCCATAACTATCTTGTTTAAACTCTAGTGGTAAAGTATTGAGCAATTCAAGGTTATCCTTTACAGAATAGGGGACTCCACTCAATAGATCAAGGATCCATGAAGTAATGCGGTTGACTAACAGAATTTGTAACTTGAGTGTCTTAGATTAGTGTAAAATAAAATTATTGGTCTATAAGGAGAGGCTTTAAGGATCCCTTCCACTAGAATACTCAAGGGAGTGATTATTATGAATCTAGTAATTTAAGGGTAATAGAATTTAATAAAATAGTGGGAGACATTTAATAAAATAAAATTTATAATGTCTAATTTCTAGTAATCAATATAAAATTACCACTGTAATTATGTTTTTTATAATATTGGAAATTAATACCACAAATACACTAAAAAAATATTGGACAAAAAATGTCTGCATCATCACAAATTTCCAAGTGTAGTATAGAAACTATCACAATGTAATATGATGTGAATATAAAATCTAGAGTATCCACTACTTGTTGAGCCACCTCTTGAAGTGAGGGTGAAAAGGAATATTATAGGGGACACATGACTGATTAATTTTATGTTTACATAATAATTCTATCATTAATTATGAATGCGTTGTGTAAACAACATCATGAAATATATAGATTCACATGTTGTCTCATCTCTAAGAAGGCTCTGTGGAGAAAGTGATGCAAGAAATGAATGTGATAATGATTACCCTAAACATATGTAATTTGAAATTTATGTCACAATAATTCCATAAATAGAATTCTTATATCCTTATCAACCAATTACTCTAGTTTTAAATCACAAAAAAAATAGTTTGAAGAAAAATTCGTTATTTCCTTTTTTGGGTAAGGATCGCCTAGTAGATAAAAACACAAAGAAAAAAGATAATTTTTTCTACTAATGGTGAAAAGGTTAATATAAAAATCTAAAAGTTTAATAGAAATTGTGATTCCAAATAAACCTTTACAATGTACTTAAAATAAAATAAGAAAATCATCATACAAGTGGCTATTTTATTTTCATGTGGGGAGATAAGTATTTGGAAGTTTAAATGAAATGAATTGAAGTATAAGAAAGATGAATCTTCCACTTAGTTTGTATTCATCATATTTTGTGATATCTATATTTTACAATATAGGTATTAGATACTAAATGTGTGTCACACATTTCTATCCAAATAAATTAACTAAGTAATAATTGAAACATTATAATAAGTGAAGTAAATTCTCCAATCGGCTGAGAAATGGTGATTCCTAAGTCAGTAGTGAGGTGTACACAACTTCCAATTTCCACATTTAATGATTCGAGTTAAATTTTATTGAGTATTTATAAAAACTTAATCTCATGTGTATAATGGACACATGAATAAATTATTCAATTTTAAGAATATATGTTGTTTTGGTGTCTCATACTCTACCAATAATTCAATAATGCTTGAATCATTATAAAAAATTGATGAATATAAAATGTAAGACATAAATACTCAGTTATGGTAAGATTATTATTTATCTAGTAAAATTAAAGTTAGTTTCCAATGATATATGTATTATGTTATTTAGATTATTCGGAGCTAAAAATCCTAGTTATTATCCACATAATTACTTATCTATATTTGGATAAAGAAACCTTTATAAATAAAGGAAATCAGAAAATATTTGAAAATTAATTTAGTTAATATGGATTGAAATATCCTAAAGAGAAGTTAGAGGTAAATTTATATACTTAATGAAATCAATTTTATATTTTTAAGGAATATAAACTAATATTAATGACTATTCATTATTAGAAAATGTAAGTTTTGTTTATAAAATGAGTCAAAGAATATTTTGACAAAGAATTATATGGTCATGAAAATGTAGAGTGGATTTAATTATATACTCACATTTTATTATACACATCAGATCTAATATATTAGTAAAAGGGGGATCAATAATGAATCTTACATGAATACATTGATCATTAAAATATAGGACATATAAATTAATAAATGATCATTTCATTTTACACATCAATGTAATTATGTTTGTAAAAGGATAATCAATGATGTGGTTTTATAAGTCATGTAAAATCTTTCATTGACTTTTTAGTACATTATTTACAAATAGAAACATTATCCCCGAAAAATATTCCAATTATTATAAAACAATTGTACCATATGAGTACTAATATGAAAGAAACATAATATGTTATGCTCCATGTGTTTATGTTAAAATATTTTGTTAATATTAAGTCATTAAACAAACTCACATCAAGAATAACACAATGTAAATATAAGGAAATTGTTCTAAAGGTTTCCAAGGATATTTCAGAAACCCATGAGAGTGAAATGTATTAGTTAAGTGATAGAATAAAATTCTATAAAATGGATTACATCTCTATTTGATATAGTGGGATCTAAATAAACTGGGGTAAAATAAATGATTTAGATGAACAAGTGTTGGAAAAGTCACACATTCCAAAATAGATCATGGAAAATGAATGTTTCCGAGACATATGATGCATAATAATATTAAAATGATAGTGGTGGTTTTATATTCACCATAGTGGGCGATTCATTATTCATTGATAATGACAAATACTGTTGGGAATAAGTAAATGGTAATTATCTATGATTGATATGATTATATGAATTCAAGAAAATGGATTCCATGTACCAAAATCAAGCATGTATTTTAATAGTCTCTATAATTGATGTAAATAAATTAGTGGGTACTCAAGAGAATCTAACATGGGTGGTACAAGTGTTGTTCCAATATGGATCCATTGGTGTATATAAGACACAATCAGAAAGGGTTATTGACATCATAGAATGTCAATATGGAATGAAAGTTGTAGAGATACATGTATGGATTAATACAAGAATTGTGATCATAAAATATTAATTTGGAATGAATGTATGCCAGTTTTCTATATGATGTTAGTTTGAGTACCACAGTTTCTAAGAAGAATATGTTGATAATATATGGAAAACTATTATTAGTCTTACAAGTAGTTAATATTGGGTTGAAACTGACTCTCTAAAACTAAATTAAAGTAGAAACCCATGTTTTGGGGAACACTACTTAATATGATATATCTATGGATTACTGAGACCAATAAAAAGAACATGTACTAAAAATTTATTCGAATAATTAAAGAGATAATTGTTTCCAATGTCGCATGAAATATATCTCTCCAAGAAGACATGCATGAGATATAATAGGAGATTAAAATGGTGAGTATAATTCCATACAAAACTTTGATAGATCTACTAAATATACTATTCTATGTACCCGATATTTCCAACATATAATTTAAAGTGGTAAAATAAATTTTAAATCTAGGTGAACTACATTTTATGTGGTCAAAACTATCCAATTTTACTAGAGAAAGTACCAGGTATATGTACCTAGTACTTGGAGTGGAAGGATTACTAGTCATAAGGGGACACCAAATATTCTTCTTATGGATCAATATAATATAATTCCCTAGTTAGGATAAGGTAATGAGTAGTAGAATCTTATTCAATATAGTGGTATACATATCTACAAATAATGATTATGTGTCAGCATCTGATGTAAGTGAAGAAATAGTGTAAAATTTGCCACAATTTTTTCTATTTCATGGAATCATATCTAGTAAGTAAAATATTATCATAATTATGATAAGATTTTTATAATGGTACTATGAAGTATGTCAAGTTTAAATAGAGGGAAAATTAATATACTTTGGGATATCATCTCTTGAGGAGTCTTACTCAAGTAAGCGAGGTTGTATATAGTATAGTAGCCTTGTAAGGAAACATAGCGATCCTGATGACTAAATCCATAACTCATCAAAATAAAGATTCTATCATGTGAGAGCTAAGAGGTTGATCATAAAAAATTTTCATCTAGTTCAAGTGGGAGTGTTGTAAAAGTGGGTTCCCTAGACCCGACATGAATAATAATTTTCTGTTACTATATCATGTATATAATGTATAGTGAATAATGCATTATTACCATAATATTGTTGATAATTGTACATCCACTATTTAAATGGTAATGGACATATTTTATTTTCCATATCAAAAGGTTATAATAGTTCTTACCTATAGTGATAACCACAAGATACTATGATATTAACCTTAAATATATGTCAAATAGTCAAGATACGTCATACAGACAAGACACATATGAATTATGACTATCAGGTGATGTGGGATCATAAGAGGTGATACTTATTCTCATTATGTTCACACTTGGTGATCTCAAGTAGAGATGATCATGAAGACTGGCCATCCAATATAAACACCACATGTTTTGGGTGTCATTGGTAGTTCTTATCTATGAACATGTGTATTGGTATCTCAAGTTGATATCATTAAAAAAATATCCCATTTGTTCATGTACATTGATTCATGATGAAACCCTGGAATTTTTACCCTAGAGAGGTAGATTGCATTGGGTGTTTAATTAGTGATATGACATTGGTTGAGTAGTCAAGATATCTTTTTTCACTTTAGAATATGAGAGATATCTCAGACCTAGTTGACCATGATTACAGTTATATTATTAAATATATGGCCATGGTAATCAAGGTATATATGTTTAATAAGGTAAATGGATAATAAATTAAAAAATGATGTTAACATGATGTGTATATCCTTCTTTATGAGATCTCACGAGTAAAATAGATTAAATTACAGAGATTGTTTTTGTAGGAAATGTTTTCATTACTATGACTTTTCCTTATCTTCTTGGGGAATTTTATGGGTTTCTAGAATCCTATCATATTCTATGAATAGTATTCTTTAACGAATTTTATTTTATCACATAATATAGTTAATGCGTTACAAGTATTTGATAAAATATAAGTGACATTTACAATAAGTTTTTAGTGTCATCTATGATATTTTTTGGTACCATTAAAGGTTTATATTACATAAGAACCTAGATGAAATTTATAGATGTTATAAATTAAGTAAAAATAATTTTTAATGCCTTAAATTTGTAAGGGAAGGTCTTGAATTAATTATATCTCTTCTCCCCCTCTAAATTATTAGAGAGATAAAGTTAAGTGAAGATTAATTTTTTCTCGATCCGTGTTCAAGGATGGTCAAATTGATCATCCATGATTGTGATGACAATAGAGAGAATAATATTGTCCATGGTAACAACTTCATTTCATATCTTGATGATCAATAAAGCTTCAAAAACTCATGTGGATAATCTACAGTGTTTCAAGTTTGGTTCCTCTGATAGATGGTCATTAAAAACGAGTGAAATTTGTTTTTGATTGAAATTACATGAGGAAATATTTCAATTTAATTTTTCATTATTAATTTTTCATAATTAATTAAATTTAAAATGATTCATGGCGGAATCTAGTATGGGGTATTCTGAATTTGATGTTTGGAAATAAATCTAGACCTAAAAAATTTAATGTACCATTTTCACACTTCACTAATGCCTGGGTTTCCTTCACATGATATCAATTACTTTGATAATAATTTCAATGTTATCCAATGATCTATTTGATTATGGATCTTCTCACTATTTTATGTCTTACTTGTTTTCTAAGAAAATTATCACATAGTAATCATAGAAAGGAGTTTTTAATCATAAAACCTAGTGTAAATCTTATTTCAATGAGTATATATCAATCAGTCTCTATTGATATGCATATATATTTTCTAGTTACAAGGAATATTATCATACATATTTTTTTACTTTGAATTAATAAGGGTATTTATTATCTCTAAAAGTAAAATTCAATAATATATTTTTTATAGAATGATATTACAATTTGTAAAGGAGTCATAAAATTAATTATTTTTACAAGGGAGACTTAATTATCCAAGTCTTGTACAAATCTACCTCTAATAACTCACCATAATGAATATTTAGGAGAATATAAATAAAAACAAAATCTATGTATGGGAAGTAAATCCTAATAATAGAGTATGTCTATTATGCATAAATAAATTTATGTATTTATAGAAGAATTACATAGACATACAACTGATAATGAATTTAATTTTTTAATTTAACTCATCTTGATGATAAACATATATCAAAAAATTTCTATATAATGTCCCCAATGTAACTTCTGGATCTTAATAAATAAATGTAGTAATTATGTGGTAAGGGATGAACACACCCTAGTGTTTCACATTGGAAATAACCTATTATATTTGTGAAAATAGAATCATGGTTTTGTGAAGTTTTTCGTTGTTTATAGGGAAATAAATGCCATTACCATAAATAATAAGTATCATTTTGCATTCATTGATGAATTATTTGATCAACATCAAGGATCCCAATACTTTTAAAGGATTTATTTTCATTATTATATTCACTAATTAAGAGTGAATATGGATGATATACCAATCTACACAATTTATATGATGTATGGACATAATGATTTTATGTTGATGACCTTTGGATTTTTTAATCCCCTCTTTGTATCTGTAGATCTTATGAATAGAGTATTCTAGGATTATTAAGATAATTTTTTTGTGGTATTAATGGATGATATATTTGTATAATATAGAAGATATAAAGATAAAAAAATCATTTATGAATTATTATTGACTCTTATAAAAAATGATGCATATGGGAAATTCAATAAGTGTGAATATTTACTAAAACCTAGACCTACACTCCAAAGTCTGATACTAAAAAAACTTTTTATACAAAGGATTTGATGAAATTTTAGGTAACCCTAGTCAAATATATCTATATTTTACAAAATTCCTTTAGGCTAGTAATTATATTGCCTATGTAATATCATAATTAATATAATGTAAGGTTTAATGTCTTTGGGTACTAGAGACATAAGAAACTTATTTTAAAATACTTATGACAATTTCTTTGTAATATATTCACATTATATTCCATTCTATACTTATCATAAATTTCACTAATCTTCACATCCTTGGAAAAATTGAAACATATGATGGTGTGAGATCAAATTCTCAATAAAGGTTAACATTAGTAATAATAATCCAAGATCATAACTAAACTTAAGATATTAATATTAGTAAAATCATGGTATATAGAAATAACATAATATAATCATACCCGAAAAATCATATATCACAAATCATGGGTCATGGAATAAATAAAAAAAATAAATCAAAAGAGTGTAGAAACCTTAGTCAATAAACATGAACCCTAAGAGTGTTACATCATGATACTATAGAAATATAGCACAACCATTATCATAGTGAAACATCAACTTTGTGATTAATTAACTTTCACACATGCTTGTGATAAATTAAATTGTGTTAGAATATACATGTCTCATGAGATATAAAATTTTAACCAATGCATTAGAGGGAAATATAGGACCCCACCCATTATCACCCACACATATGCGTACCACTTGAAATCATTCCTTAATATTCTCAAATAGAACACATGGAAATAATTTTTTTTCATATCCTTTTCAAGTGGAATAACATAAATAAAATATTCATAATTCCATCTATAATCATAACCTGATATGCCTATGGAAAATAAAATGCTTTCCAATGATATTTAGTAAATTTATGGGAAATTAACCTTTATTAATGATAATAGAGAATATGGTATTTAATTAATTTAAATAAAAATTGTATACATTTAATTCATTAATTTCACCAATAAATCTATTCATGTAATTTTGGTGAAAACCTATCAATTAAAGGAATTTAGTATAGTGTATTCATAGAGAAAGGAATTAAAAAAAAATGCCTATACACAATGAAAATTAGGAATGAAAACATCAATAATGAATTATATTTAATCCACCAAAATAAAAATAGAGAGTATTTATAGGTCAATCCAGGAAAATAACTCTAAGGGATTAAGAAACCTAGTTTGGAAGAATGAAGTCCAAAAATAAGCATTATAACTCAATAAAGGGAGTTTGGTTAACTAAATCCATACCTATTTGGTATATTTTTAATTCAAAACCTCTATAATATATAACCTGATATTGAATTTTAAATCCCCTAGATTACATGAAAATAAAGATAAAAAATATGGTCAATATATACACCACACAAATGAAACAATCGGTGAATACACATCATATCTGAATTAATAAATATTTAGATGAAAAAACCCTCATGGTAATGGTAATATAAGATTAAAAAGAACATAAGAGGGTTACAATGAAATAGACCTTAAAATATCATGAAATTAAATATTTTCAGTATATTTGGAGGAAATACGGTAGTGAATACACCATATAAAATAAATTTTGGTTTTTAGTATCAAAATTTTCTCATTGAATTGAGAATAAAGAAAAATAAACCTAAAACTTGAATAACATTTGAATTTAAAGGTAAATTAAGAAAGGAACTGGATATGGTTTTTTTATATCTCATGAAATGAACGAATAATACTGTAAAATAATTTCATGGTATATAAACTAAAATAAAATAATATGAAAAGGAAGATGGTTCCCAAATAGAACAGGTCTTAAAGAGTTGAAATTGCAGCCAAGAAACCCTTACAGGTAACATAATCATTGAGGTATAAATGTTTTTAAAATGATTCTATCAATAATAATTTTATAATTAGAAAAAGTAAAAGAAAATACATCATATATTTTTTATTAGGTATAATAAATCTCACATGGAATAATAACGTTCAATAAGAAATCTTGTAACTTAATGGATGTAAATTGAATTAAGAAAAACCATTATGTCATTGTTATCTTTTAAATTGACAACCCTTGAAAGGTAAAACATTAGATGAATTTTTAAATATGTTATATTGAATGAAAATTTATAGTAATATAAATTAATGTCCAACATATACACTAAAAAAGGGAAAAAGTGGTGAATACACCTCATTTATCAGGGAAATATAATTAAGATTCCAAAACCCTTACCACGAGTATCGATTCATTCTCCACATTCCCATAAATTACAAAACTATTAATTTAAATTTATTAAAAACATTCCTAATAATTTTTCAATATATATTTTATTTTATATGGTTTGTTAACCATCATTTTCCATTCATTTATTAAATATATTTTTATCTTATGTCGATTATTATAGGTGGCTCAGTCAATTTCATTGATTTGTTTAGAATATTGAATGTGGTAAAAAATATTGTATAATAGATTCATAGTATACATAAATGTATATTTTTATTAGTTTTATTAATCCATACGTGAAAAATTTATAGATTTCCATTTTTTTTCCTTAAAATGGGACCAAATTAAGAATCTTTTTTGATGTGTATAGTTTTATTGGTTAATTTTAATATAACATCATAGTTATAATATCATCTAGAGAATGTATATCATGAACCAAGTTAGGTATCCATCCAACTGACTCCTGACCTGGTCTGCGGTAAGGCCCGAAGGGTGTTCCCGATCCCTATAGGCTAGCACAAGTTCCTGTATATAAAAAATAATATTTGGGAATGACTTACCTGAATATATATAAATAAAAGAACAACCAACAATATAAAATAAACCAAATATGCAAGTCACAACCAAATAGGCCTTAAGAAAAAACCTATAATATGAGTTACATATTTAAACTAAAACCCAAACAAAAACCACCACTAGGTAGGGTGACCAAAAACCAGTTCAAAAACTGACACTTGGAAAGAGAACTCCACCCTTAATCCATCTCCACAACTCCACAACAAGAAGTCAGTTTGCAACCAAAACCACCATTTCCAAAAGCCTTATCCTTAACTGTATCAGACATAGCCAAATCTACTTACACCCAAAGTTATAAGTCGTGTGTGAGCTAATTCTTATTAGGATTCTACTGAGAAAAGATTCCATTCATAAATATTAAAAAATGGATTTTGAAATTAAATAAATGAAAGGAAACAAATGCTTGACCAATTTTAAAGAAAATAAATTTTATAGAAATAGTTTAAATGAAAACAACTTTAAAGGAAAGAATTTTTTAAATAAAAACATCTTTAATTTTATAGTGACCCACAAATCACACCATATAATGATGGTGAGTGTGAAGTAGTCAAAGAGAACCACATATGGGACATGCCCTATAGGTACTAGAAAAAAGTGGGAGCCTAGAACCTCAAATATTAGTGAAACAATCTATAGAAAATATGACTACTTATGTTCTCATGCACGAACTACTAGTAGGGAACACACCCATAAACCAGTGGTCTCTAATCATCATAAAAAAGTTTAGTTAGTCTTGCATTCTTCAATCCAGGCAAGTGAAACCAGGCCAATGCCACTTCCATATCACTAGCACACTAGTCTTAGTCTACCCACCTAGTCCCCAGGCTTCCCAGTTGGGCTGAAACAAGTTTCCAAGTTCACAAATATGCCACATCCACAGAGGAAAACCAAACACACACTAATACATTTCTAAAACATGATCCTCATTTCATAAACAGTTTCATAAAACCTTTACAAAATTTAATTAAAACAATTTTTCATCCTTAAAATTATTTAATAAATGATTTAATTATTTTATAAACCAATTTCAAAGAGTATAAAATTAATTTACACCGGAAACCAACCCAACCTTATTTCATGACCAAAAGCATAAAATTCCACATTAAAACATAATTTTCACTTCGTATACAAATTATTAAACTAACTACCCATCATAACAAAACACTATAAATTGACCAAATATAAAATTTTCAACAGAAACACACTCATAAAATAATAACACTCTACCAAACAAATAAAACAAAAACTAAATTATTTTAAAAATTAGTTTATAACCAAATAAATTAATTAAGGAAGATTCATAATTAATTAAACATGAAAACCAATTCATCAAATAATGATTATGTATGTAATCACCTACCTCAGTGTTAGAAAACCCAAAAGATCAAATGGAAACTCTAATTGCATGCCATGTGCTCCACGATAAAACTAAAATAAACCCTAAAATCAAGATATAAAATCAATTTTATCAAAATATAACCCTACACCATAAGAACCGTTACTCGAAAATCTACCAAATAGAAGAAAAACTACCAGAGTAGATCGTCGGACAAGGTGTGTTCGACCAAGGAGTCGCCAGCCAAGGGAAGGTACACCGTAGGTGAGACACTCTGAGAAGGAGTTGTGAAGTGCAATTAGCAGGGGTGGTGCAAGGCTGTACGCAGGTAGTAGGGGCGACGTACGACTGATGCAAGGGAGGTAGGGCTGGCGCTAGTCTGGATAGCTGAAGGAGTAAAGGGGAGAGGCACACGAACTTGGTAGGGTTAGGAGGGGTAGTGAAATCTATGGGGAGATAGAATTTAGCATGCCACAACAAGGTAGGGGTTGTTGTGCAATGGGAGGAAGGGGAGATGATGTAAGGAAGAAGGAAAAAAAGAAAAGAAAAAAAAGAAATTAAAAACCTAAAAAAACTTAAACCAATCTCAAGATTAATAAATCAACTTGGTAATATTAATAATAATAATAACACTAGTATTCTTGATTAAAATTTTAACCATAATAATAATACTATTGATATTAATAAAAATAACTTACTTAAAATATTAGTAATAATAATAATAACAATAAAATTCTTAAATAATATCAATATAATGATTATTTAATCAATTCCTAATTCATTAAATTTTCATTATTTTATTTCGTTAATTAATTAATTAACCATGCACTGGGCATGATGCATGGTGATTTGGAGAAGTCACATGGCTTCGGCCGAACCCTTCTCATGTATCAGACGCTATCAATCCCAATACATGAATTTATTAGTGAAAACAAAAAAATATCAACCTGGTCTCATCTTGAGCCTCCACAGATGTCTTATGGCCAGATAAAATAATAAATTAAAAATATCCCAGAAGTCTTGATGTGATAATTCTCCCCAAAATGAAAACATTTCACCCTCTGAAAGTTAACTCGAATCTTGATCAGAGAATAAAAATGGGTACTCATGCTCAACCCATGAATTCCAATCCTATGTATCATACACATCATTTCCATGATGCTAAAGGATACAAACCAATTAAACATACTTCCCATGAAGCACATTCTCTTAGGAATCCACAATCTGCACTAGTCGCTCAAACACTGATAAATTGGGCTCTATCTCCAACTCTTCCCATTTAAAGACATGATACATATCCTGATTATACTTTTCCAATAGGGATACATGAAATATGTTGTGAATCTATATCAACTAAGAAGGTAAAGCTAAACTATATTCCACCTCGCCAATACGCTCAGTAATCTTGAAAGGCCGTACATACCTCTATGTCAGCTTTCTCTCCTTTATCAAATAACGGAGACCCAAGCAAGGGGACAACTTCAAGAACAACTGATCACCCATAGAAAATTCAATATCCTGATGCCTCTGCTCATAATAAGATTTGTGGTGACTCTAAGCTATCAATAACTACTACCTGATCAACATGAGTTTCTCAGACGTCTCCTGTACAAGGCTTGGTCCAAAAAGTGACCTCCCACCTACCTCAACCTAACATAATGGAGACTGAAATGACCAACCATAGAGAGTATCAAATGGTTCCATTATAATAGAGGATTAGTAACTATTGTTATAAGAAAACTCGACCAATCCAAAATTTCTAGCCCAAGATCCTTCGGAATCCAACACACATGCGCGAATCATGTACTCCAGAATTTGGTTTTCCCACTCCGGATGACCATCCGTTTGGGGATGGTATGTCATGATCATTTTGATATGTCTTTCGAAATACCTTTTAATACCTTCCTAAAACTGAGAGGTAAATTGGGGGTCTCTGTTAGAAACAATTTCTGACAACACACCATGAAGTCTGACCACCTCTTAAATATATAATCGACCAAGCTCATCCACTTCAGATGTATCTTTGATTAGAATAAAGTAGGATGATTTGGTCAAATAGTCAATCACTACCCAAATAGATTTACTTCCCTAAGGTGTATGAGGAAAGACAATAATGAATTCCATGGTGACCTCATCCCACTTCCAAGTATTAATGGGTAATGGATGAAGCAAACCAGAGGGTCTTTGATACTATGCCTTCACCTGTTGACAAGTATAACATGTAGATACGATGTCGGTTATGTCCCATCACATACTTGGCCACTAGAACTCGTGACAAACATCATAATACATCTTGGAAGTACTGGGATAGATGACCCACATATATTGGTGGCTATCCCGCATCACCACCTTCCATAGAGATAACATCACCACTGGACAGACCTTGAAGCACAAGATCACCTCGGGAGACAAAGACTAATCAGAAGAAGTCTCCCCACCATGAATAAACTACATAGACCACTGACATATCCCATCACCGGGATATTCCTACTGAATCAACTCTAGAAGGGATGGATTCAATTGAATGATTTCCAAAAATGTACCTCTACTGTGCTCCTTGGTCTCTAAGTTCATCTGGGAAAAGAGCCCCATCAAATTCCACTCATCGCTAGACTTTCTCAAAGCCAGCACTTGTACTTTCCTTCTCAAGTAGTTAGACACCACATTTCACTTTCCCGAGGTATAGATGGTATCAAAGTCAAACCCCTGCAGATACTCGAACCAATGTGCTACCTTGAATTAAGATCCTTCTATGAAAAGATGTAGGCTTGGATCTTATAGTCATAATATGCCAAATATTTCTCCCCAAAGAGGTAGTGAAGCCAAGTCTTTAGGGTGTGCATCACCACTACCAAATATAAGTCATGATTTGGGTAATTATTCTCATGTGGTCGGAGTTGGAGAGAACCATAGGCCACTATATGATTATCCTGCTTGAGTACACACTCGAGGCCTGTACTTAAAGCATCGTGATAAACCACATTTCCCTTCCCAGACTCTGGAAAGATAAAAAAAAGTGTGGTAGTAAAGTTCCGCTTCATCTCATCAAAGGTTTCCTGGAACTATAGGATCCATTAAAACCTCACCCATTTCTAGGAGTGTATGGTCATAGGGGAAGAAAGTCATGAGAAATCCCGAACAAAACTTCTCTAATAACCTTCTAGGATAAGAAAACTTACGATCTCAAACACATTCCTTAGTTTTTCCCACAACATAACTACCCTGATCTTCTTAGGGTCCATAGAAACCCCTTTCTCCAAAACGATGTAGTCTAGAAACTTCACTTATCCAATCCAAAAGGTGAACTTTGAAAGCTTATCATAGAGGTGATGATCCCACAGAGTGCCCAAAACAATACGAAAATAATGCTCATGCCCTTCCACAGATCTGCAGTTGACCAGGATGTCATCCATAAATACCATGAGAAATGAGTTGAGATACTAGTGGAACACCATATTCATGAGATCCATAAAAACCATCAGATAATTAATAAATCCTAAATGCATAAACAAGTACTCAAAGTGGTTTTACCTGCATCACAAAGCTGTTTTTGGGATAGCCACCTCTCTAACCCTAACGTGGTAGTAACCTAAGAACAAGTTAATTTTGGAGACCAACTACCCCCCTTTATCTGGTAGAATAATTCATTAATATAGGGAGAAAAATATTTATTTTAGAATGTTAAAATATTCAAATTCTGGTAATAGATTCACAACTGGAGAGATCTGTCGGCCTTCATCATGGATAAGACTAGGGTGGACCAAGAAGAGACACTCGGGTGAAGGAACCCTTTGTATTCCAAATCATACTTCTTTATCTTTAATTTCTTCAATTCGTTGGGGTCCATGCGATATGAGGGAAGAGATATTGGATGTGTTCCTGGTGCTAATTCAATCTATATCTCCATGTCCCACTCTGGGGGTAAGCCTGAAAAATAATCTTGAAATACCTCCGGAAACTCATCCACTACAGAAGGTAATCCAACCCAAGGAGCACCACCACCATCCTCTAGTGAGAGCGACAATAGATGATAAGATATATTTCAGATATCTGGAAGTGGAGGTCCCGTGTGACCCCACCAAGGATCTTATTCCCCAATAAATACCTGAGGACTCCCATTAGGTTCTATAAAACTAACTCATCGCCAATATCAATAAATATTCACTTGGAAGAACACCATCCAATCCATTCCAAGGATCACATCAAATAGGTCCGTATCTAGGACAATGAAATCCCATTCAATCTCAACTCCTGACACAGAATGTGCACATGTCAGACATGTTAGGCCCTGCTACTTCTTCTTACCCAACAATGTTACCAACTCCATTGAAAAATACAATAACTCGATTGGTAGGTTTAAAATATTCCAAAGAACAGAAGATATAAAAGAGACAAATGCACCAATATCAAATAAAACAATAGCTATAGAGTATTCCCTCAGAATGGTACCTCGAACAATCGAAGGTAATGAATCAGATCCTTCTAGTGATTGATCCACATCATGGAGATGTCTGGTCCCTACCTGGGAATGTCTGATCTCCTATGGATCTGCCTTGATCTAGCTCTACCCAAAAGATGATTAGGTCTGGTCACCACGACCACCAAACTGAGATCCCATCATCCTAGTCAGCTCTGACTGAAACTCCCCTAGAAGCTACAGATCCTTCCGTAATATGAAATGGGTGCATCACTTTGCAAAATCATTGCATGTGTCCCATAACTCCACATTTATAACAAGGCATAGGATTGGATGGACATGCATGTCAGATGTTCCCGGACTTCCTGTATGGATGTCACATAATAGATCCTACACCATAAGCCACATATTAATTCTTCCTCGAAGGACGACCAATGCTTCCACCACCCTTATTCCCTTACTCATCATGATTCCTCTCATTCTCAGATGAACTACGGATGGAAAAAACTGACATAGCCCCAATAGAACCATAACCACCCTTGCGGTCAATATTCACCATACAAGCTTAGTCAATCACTTCATCATAAGTCTTCATCTTGAACATGAATACATGAGAATAGATATCTGGTCGCAAACCCTTCTCAAACATTTGATCCTTCATCTTTTTGTTGGAGGCTATTTTAGGTGCATATCAGACTATATAGACCAAGAATTTGGAAAACTCTATCACTGACTAGTCCCCCAAAAAATATCCAAGAATTCCTAGGATCTATCATATGTCAAGACCTCAGATTAGTACTAGTCATTGAAGACAACCTTGAAGTCCTTCCATCTCATCTACTCATACTTCCCAGCATGGACCACTGAGTCCCACCACCTTCGACTGGGGACTTCTAGCATAAACGAAGTGTATTTCACTTTTTCTTCTTCAAGAGTGTCAAGGAACTCTAACATGTTCTCTATATTCTCAATAAATTCCTCCACTTCCTGAGGCTTGGTGACAACTTGGAATGAAGGGGGTTTGTTATTGAGAAATTCCTGGGATTTTTTCCTTTAGGACCAAGATCATCTTCTCTAACTAGAGTAGGAGTAGGAGTAGGAATCACTCCTTGTCCTAAAGCCTGAATAACCTGGACTACATCTGCCACAAACCACTGATCAAGTTGTGAGGGAGAAATCTCTTTGGATTCCTCTTGTGGGTGTCAGGGAGCTCTCCAAGGAGGCATGCTACTTCAAGAAGAAACAGTCACATAAGAACATCATTAATACATAAGGTATAAAAAGTATAATTTTAGCAATAACATTAAACATCAATAAATCAATCATGCTGAAGAAAGAAAATGACCAAAACACTACTCCCCCACCCTATTTCCAAGTATAGTCTACAACGCACACATCCCATATGGAGGAGAATTCAAACAATCATCCCGATATCCAATGGTGACTCGAGGTCTGTCCCGAGGTGTGTATGCCAGGAACCCTACTCGCAACCAGTAATCAGAGTCTCATCAGTCCTAGATCCTATCTAACCAAACTCACCCCAAATAAAATGACTCAAAGGGCTTAATCAACCTTTGATACTATTTTTTTAAGAACCAATTTGGGTCTTCATCCAACCAACACTAAAACCAGTCCATGGCAAGGCCCAAAGGGTGTTACCAATTCCCACGGGCTTGCACAAGTTCCCATGGTATAAAAAATAATGTCTGGGAACAATTTACCCAAATATATAAAAATAAAAGAACAACCAAAAATATAAAATAAACCAAATATGGAAGTACAACTAAACAATCCATTATCCAAAACCCAGAATTTGGGTTACATATTTAAACTAAAACCCAAACAAAAACTACCACTAGGCAGGTTGACCAAAAACCATTTCAAAAACTACCACCTAGGGAGAGGAAACCATCCTCAAGCCTTCTCCACAAAACCATGCCAAGAATTCAGCTAGAAACCCAAACCACCATTTCCAAAAGCCTTACCCTTACCTGTATGAGACATAACGAAATCTACCTACACCCAAAGGTGTATGTAGGGTGTTAGCTAATGCCCAGAAGAATTCCAATTAGAAAATATTCTATTCATAAATATTAAATGACTAATAAATTTTCAATTTTAACAAATTTTAGGAAATAAATCCAAGAATAATATTAAATAATTTTTTAATAGAAATAGTGTAATGAAAAAAACTTTGAAGGAATGCAATTTTTTAATAAAAACCATTACTTTTATAGTGACCAAAAAATCACACCGTATGACAATAGTGAGTGTGAAGTAGTCAGAGTGCTACATATGGGAGAGTCCCTATAGGTACTTGAAAAATGTGGGAACCTAGAATCTCACGTCTCAGTGAAAAGTAGTATAGACACCATGGAAACCTTCATTCTTGTGCATGATCCACTAGTAGGAAACACACCCATAACCTAGTGGTCTCAAATCATAATCCAAAAGTTTAGTTAGTGTTTTAGTTGTCAATCCATCTAAGTGAAACTAGACCAATGCCACTTTCGTATCACTAGCACACTAGTCCTAGTCTTCCCACCTAGTCCTCGGGCTTCCCATTTGGGCTCAAACAAGTTTATAGGTTCAAAAATATGCCACATAAACATAAGAAAACAAAAAAAACACTAACAAATTCCTAAAACATGATCTATACTACATAAAATTTTTGTACAACCATTTCACAAATAAATTAAAACAACTTCTCATCCTTAAAATTATTTAATAAATAATTTAAAATTTTAATAACCCAATTTTAAAGTGTATAACATGACTTTACAAACAGAACCAATCCAAACTTATTTCATGACCAATCGCATATAATGCCACATCAAAAACACAATCTACCCCACTTACACAAATTAATAATCTAACTGCACAACTTAACAAAACACTCTCAATTGACCAAATATAATGTTTTCAGAAGAAACACACTCATACCATAATAAAAGGCTACCAAACAAATCAAATTCAAAATAAATTATTTTTAAAAAAAGTTTTTCACCAAATAAATTAATTAAAGAACATGTAAAATTATTTAAACATAATAACTAATTCATAAAATAATGATTATGCAAGAAGCCACCTACTTTAGTGTAGGAAAACCCCAAATTTCAATGCAAAACTCCAATCACACACCAAGCGCACAATAATCAAACATAAATAAAACCTAAAATCAAGACATCAAATCAAATTTATGAAAATAGAACCCTATACCACAAGAACCCTTACTCTAAAATCTAATAACTGGAAGAAAAATTATTGGAGTAGATTTACGACCAAGTGGTTGCCGACCAAGGATTCAACAACCAAGGGAAAGACCGTCAGAGGCGAGCCATACCAGGAAGGAGCAGTGTGGCGCAGTTAGTAGTGGCGGCACAAGGTTGTGAGTTGGCACCAATGGAGGTGCAAGGCTGATGAGAGGGAGGAAGGGGTGGCACTGATCAGGATAGATAAATGCGTGAAGGGGAGAGTCAGATAAACCAAGTCAATTTAGGAGGGGTAGCGTGATCTAGGGGGCGATTGACTATAGCGTGACACAACAAGGGTGGGGCTATAGCATGACGGGGGGAAGGGGATAATAAGTGTGGAAGTGGAGAAAAAAAAGAAATTAAAACCATAAAAAACTTAAACCAATCTCAAGATTAATAAACAAAATTGGTAATATGAATAATAATAATAATAATACCACCATTATTCTTAATTAAAATATTAATGATAATAATAATACTAGTGATATTAATAAAAATTAATTAGTAAAAATATTATTATTAATAATAAAAACAATAAAATTCTTAAATAATAATAATAATATCATTATTAAAACAATTTATAATTCATTTAATTTTTATTATTTTATTTCATTAATTAATTAATTAACCTTCCACCGGGCATGCTACTTGGTGATTTGGTGAAGCCGCATGGCTTTGGCCATGCCCTTCCTATGAACCAGATTTTTTTAAGCTCAATATATTAATTTATTAGAGAAAAAAAATCAAAAACCCAGCTGGGACTTGGCTCGAACCTTGAGCAAAGTTTTAAGATCAGATAAAATAATATTGTAAAAATATCCCAGAAGACCGGATGTGAAAATTCATAATATTATATTTATAGAATATTAATAGAGTCTTAAATATATTTTTTTACACATTAAATAAATTTTTAAACTCATACATGTTAGGTGGTAATGGAAAATGAGGAAATGTCATTCAAGGAGGCGGTAGGCCACACATACACATGATGGTGTCTTCCTTTTTACGAATGGTTTTGGAGGAAGTTATATAACTTATATTCCATTTGTATAATATAATTTATGAATGTTAATAAAACTTATGTTATTATACAGTCATGTATATAGAATATTTAAGGGGTTTGAAGAAGAAAATAAATAATAGAGCTTGGTTAAAAATATTACCACTTCTTTTTGATGTTCTCCCTTGGGTAACAATGTAAGGAACTGTAGATAGGTATTTTTTCAAGAAAAACGATTATATTAAGTTTTTAGGGAGCTTAATATATACTAAGGAAGAATTTTATTAGATATTAGTATTTCAAAGTGATGGATAAATGTGTTTTAAAAGATCCCCTTTTATAATTGAATAAAATGTCACTTCTGTAAATACCCATTACATTTTCAATGATGGAATAACACTATACAAGGGTAAATGACTCCAAAATTGGGAAATAATGAATTTTTAGGTGATATAGGGTCAATAATTTCTCTAAAAATATTTTTCACACATTTTTTAAATATTTTTAGATTTTTTACCACTTGATTTTTACATTTTATTATTTTGGTTTTTACCATGACAACTAGTTTTTTACCCAAGAAATATATAATTTAATAAATATATAATATGATCCCTATTACCTATTTTTTATATTATAAACCTATATTAAATATCCTTATAACCAAATTAATTTTATAAATAATATAATATTATCTTATATGAAAAAATAGAAAAACTATTCTGTAGAAAAATGGTGTTTTCGCTATTAATTGTTTTAAATATTATATTTTATTGATTATAAATTGAATGAGTATAAATATATTTATATATATGATAAAAAATAATAATAAATTCATTTTTAATAAATTATTAATTTATTTTATTTGATAAAATTTGTAAAATATTAATGACATAATTCTTTGTAAATAATAATTTTACTATTATAACGATACTTAACTTTAATCATATTAACCATAATTTTATTCCAATAAATAAAAGAGAAATTATTTCATATTATAAAAATTATTCTGTAAAATATTAATTTTTTTAAATTTAATTTCAATTATTTATGTTAACTAGTTTTTAATATAAAAAATAAAAAAAGATTTTTAGTGTAAAATATTACCTAAGTTTCTAAAACATTAAACATGGGTTTTATAAATTCAAGATAATAATTTTAAAAAATTTATTTTACTTCATAAAGATATATTTTATATAAAAAATGGGTTAAAAAACTTTAATTTCATTCTGGTATTATGATAATGTGATAAATGTGATGGTATTAGAAAAATCAATATTTTTTCTATTTATCTAAAAGTAAATTATTTTAGAAAAATCTCAAGACTTCATCCTAAGATAATATTGAAATGATAAACCAAAATCTGAAGTTAGTTTTTTGAAATTAAAATTCTAAAATTTTTAAATTTATCTTTTAAATTAAAATAAAACATAAAATAGAAAACTGCTTTTATTGAAAAATGATGTTTATAAACTATACATGTACTTAATCCTATTTTTATGTATTTCAAATTTATTTCACTATTTTTACTTAATAAAGTTTTTATTATTATTAATTTTTTTAATAATATCCATCTAATATTTCATGGATATTTTTTGGTTTATCATGTGAAATAAGAAATCGAAGGATGTATTAATTTAGTGAAATTTAATATATTCCAAAATATTAGGCTATTAAATTCTCCTTACCTTAAATAAATTGTATCCTCACAATTTTAATTATATTCTAATAATAATATCTAAGGGCATCTAAATAATAAAAATGAATCAAGACATAATTTCTAATGAGGTATCCACCTCACTATCCTCGGTAATTCTAGGAAACTATAAATCACAATTAAGCTTCTTTAGGAGTTCCTAGGGACATACCTTTTATAGTCTAATTTTCATGATCCTACTTCCAACCAAAGATTAAAAACCAATGTGTTTATCAATAAAATAATATTAAATGATTGTTTGAAGATAAAATCTCAATCATAATATGTCTTATCTAATGGAACCTTTATCTAATCCTTTTATACTTTCAATTCAATATATATTACTTAAAGTTGGGTACTATTATACTTCTTAGGCTAATCCCAATAAAAAATTATCCAAAAATTTTCATGAAATTTATTACATTATTCTAAACCCAAAAATCACTGAAACGTATTCTATAAAATTAAACTTACCCTTTATCCATAAAATAACATTTCAATTAATATGTACCTTAACTCATGAATCTCTATGTTTAAGTCTATGTTATCCATAGTCATTCCATATTAGTTTCTCTAAGCTAACAATTTCAAATCGAACATAATGTATTGTTATGACAATTTTAATTAACCAATGAATATCCCTCAAGGGTGTCAAATTAGGTGTGAATTTAGACATGTTTCTTGCATCAGGTAACGATTGGGTGAATACTAAATACACCCCTTTCCGAGTTACTACCACTAGGTGCATTTACGCTTGAGCGTGAATGCACTTGTATTATCCAGAAATGGATGTTACTTCTTGGGACACCCCACAATCTAAACTTTTCCAAAATTTAAGGATGTTATTATATACTTAGATTTATCCCCAAAACTTATCCCTATGGTTTTTACTAATGTTCTCAAATCATAATCCTCAAAAATAAAAAAAACAAATTCTTTATAATAACTAAAATATACTCTGATACCACCTATAGAAACCCATACCTTAACTTCTAGGTCCCATGCTAAAAGCCCATTATTTATACATATTATTTGATTCCAAGTGATGTGACCCAAGATAAAAATATTTATATTTTATAATATTATCATAAGTTAAGTATTAAATTACCCAATTAATATCAAAATCCAAATAACAAAAGTTTTAATGTAATTTTGGACAAGAAAAATAAGAATATTATTTTATAATACTTTTGAAAAGTTATCCATAATCGATCCAAATTAGATTCTCTTCTAGAATTCTCATAAATTACACTCATCTTCATTACATAGGGAAAATTTAAACATAGGAAGGGGTGTATTCTAATTAATTGTACGGGTAAATAAAAGAGATAATAATCAAATATCATAAGTGATCATAAAATTAGAATACGGGAATAATCAAAGTATATTGAAATAACATTAGACAAGAATTCCCAAAAAAATCATGTATCACAAATCATGATTTATGGAAGAATTCAAAAATATCTGAATCAAATGAGTGTGTAAACATTAGTCAATAAACATGATCCATGTGAGCATAACATCAGGATACCTTATAAATGTGGCACAACCATTAGCATATGGAAACATCACCTTTGTGAGTCACACACTTGCACCCATACTTTTGAACAATAAAGTCGTGCCCACATATATATGTCTTGTGAGATATAATTTTTAACCAATGAATTTGAGGGAGATATAAGACCCCACCCATCATCATGCATATATATAATTTCCACTTGAAATAAATCATTCATAATAACATTAATAATTTGTGAAAATAAAATGGGTTTCATATCCACTTAAAATGGAATCACAAAAGGAAAATGTCATAATTACATCAATAATTATATCATGATATACCCATGAAAAAAAAACCTGTATCCAAAGATATTTTTTAATTTATAGGTTAACACCCTTCAATCAAGATAACATAGAGTATTATATTTACACCATATTGATAAAAAAGGTATAAAGTTGTGAAAATAATTTCTTTAATCAACCGATGGTTGGTATATAGGTGAAATCCCTTCAATAAAAGGAATGAAATATAAGGGATTCACATATGAAGGCATTGAATGAAAATTTATTCCTATACATAGTGGCTGAGTATACAAGACAAAATCATAAATGGATTTCCACGAATTTATTCCCCAAAAAAGAAAAATATTAGGAGTGGATTTATAAGTTAATATATGAAAAACTATATTAGGGTAGAAGTAACCAAGTTTGGAAGATAGAATTTCGAAAAGGATAATTTTAACTAAATTAAGGGAGTTTAGTTTAAAAAAATCATTAAAAAAAATTAAATTTTGAGTTAAAGTACCAAGTATCTTAAAATGTGATATAAATTGGTAAATTCCTTAGATTGAAGGAACATAATAATAAAATAATTCAATGTCCAATATATTAACTATAAAAATGAAACATTTAGTGAATAAGAATCACATCTAAATGAAACAAATGAAATGAAAAAACCCTTATGGTAACTGTAATATAATAATTAAAATAACATAAGAGGGTTTCCTTGAAATTTAAATTTAAATATATCGAAAAGAAATATAGTTATTATACTTAATTGTAATATATAATTAAATACACTATATAAAAAATTATGGTGATAAATATCAAACATACCTCATGAAATTTAAAATGGAGAAAAAATAACCCCTACGACTTGAAAAACACTTGTATTAAAAGAAAAATAATAAAAGGAAAATAATTTTGATTTTTATATCCCATTAATTATATGAAAAATATTTTATTATAATTTAATGGGAAGGAAATAAAAAGACACTATATAAAATGAAAAATGGTTAACAAATATAACATGTCTCAAATATTCAAAATTAAGTCCAAGAAACCCTTACAAGTAATATAATCGTTGAGATAAGAATATTTTGAAAATGAGGTTATATGGAATAATTGTAGAAAGAAAAAAATAATAATAAAATAAATCATAAACTATTCATTAGGTATAATAAATAACACTTTAAAAAATATATTTTAATAAGAAATATTTGAATTCAATAGTATAAAATTAAATTTTCAAAAACCCTTACATCACCATTAATTTTATAATTGAAAACCCATAAATGGAATAAAATGATATGGATTTCTAAATAACTTATATTTCATGAAAAATTATGGTAAAATAATTACATATAAATTATATACACAAGAAAAATGAAATAAGTAGAGAATACATATCATATCTCAAAGAAGAAAATTGAGATGAAAAACTTATTTATTTGGGTATTGATTCATTCTATGTGTGTGCCTAGATTATAGAAAAATTAAATAAAATTTATTAAAAAATATATTGAAAATTTTTTCATCTATATTTAATTTTATATGGTTTATTTACTATCATGTGTTATTAATTTATTTAATAGTTTTCTCTTATGCTAGTTAATTGAGGTGGTTCAGTAATTTCTATGAAACTTTATCAGTATATTGAATATAGTCAATATTGTTGTATAATAGATTCATAATCTCTACAATTATAGAGTTTTATTTATTTTATTATTCAATAAGAATAGATTTATATTGTTCTAAATGATTTACCAAAAATGGGCTCAAATTAAGAAAGGTCCCTTGAAATGTTTTTTTAGTTGGTTATGTTAACTATGACTTCTTAGTTTGAATATAACCTTTATAATGTATAATATTATATTTATAGAATATAAAAATTATTAAAAATATAATTTTTATTCATTAAATATATTTTAATTTCATCTATGTTATATGGTAATGTAAAAATAGATCACGTCTTTCATGGTGGTGGTAGTCTGCAAGTACCCATGATAATGCCAATCTTTTTATGAATTGTTTTAGATGAATTTAGATAAGTTATAATCCATTATTATAATAAAATTTCAACATATTAATAATAATTTATCTATCATAATTTCATTTATATAAAATATTTTAGGGGGTAGAAAAAGAAAAGAAATAAGAGAGCTATGTTGAGAACATTAACTCTTCCTTTGGATGTTCTCCCTTGTGTAACACCATAAAGAACCTTAGATTGGTGTCTTGGAAAGATGATGGATTAAATCAAGTGGTTATGGTTTTGGAGAGAGACTAGGGTTTATTTTTTTAGAGTTAATTATTTCAAAAGGTTGGAGAAATATAACGGAATTTATCCCTTTTATAAGTGAATAAAATGGAACTTTTATAAATATCCACAAAATTTTCAATGATGGAATGATCCTATTCAAGGCTCAATAGCTCCAAAAGTAATAAAAAATGAATTGTGGGGTGATATTAGGTCACAAAATCCTCTACCACTCATTTTAAAACATATTCTAATCAAGTTTTAAGCCATTTACCACTTCACTTTTACATATTACCATTTTCGGTTTTTACCTTAGTAAATAGTTTTTACCAAAGTAATTTATAATTTATTACATATATAATATAAACTTTCATAAACAATTTTGATTCTATAATAAAAATTTAATCACCATATAATATAATCCAATTTCTCCTTAATTTATTTTTTTTAAATTAAAACATTTATCACACAAAAAAACAATTTTGTAGAAAAGTTTTGTTTTTCCATCTGGTGTTCTTAATATTATTTATTGCCGATTTAAAATTGAATCAGTTTTAGTATATTTATATATTGGTTTAAAAATTATATTAAATTAATTTTTTAGAGGTTTTTAATTTATTTTATTATATAAAAAGGACCTAATATTAATGAAACAATTCTTTGAAAATAAGAGTTTTACCCTTATCATGATAATTGAGTTTAATCTAAGTAATCATACTTTTATGCCTAGAAATGAAAGTTAAAACAATAAATAATATGAAAATTATGATATAAAATATGGAATAAATTTTGTCAGATTAAATTTCTACCGGTGATGAAGATAATTTTTATTATAAGTAAATACAAATTGTTTTTAGAGTAAAATATTGCTTATGTTTTTAAAGAATTAAACAAGAGTTTTATAAATCCATAAAAACATTTTTAAATAAATTTTTTACTTTATGAAGTTATATTTTATATAAAAATAATTCAAAAATCATTGAGTTAATCTTTTATTATGATAATGTAATAAAAGTGATATTATTTTTGAAATCTATATTTTTTACTATTCATATAAAATCAATTATTTTAGAAAAATATAAAAAATTTATCCTAGGATATTGTTGAAATGTTCAAATAAAAATGAAGGTAATTTTTTTTTTAAATTAAACTTCTAAAGTTTCTAAATATAAATTTTAAATGGAAATAAAATATATATAAAGGAAAACCAATTTTATTGAAAAATTATCTTTTAAAATGTTAAGTGTTCTAAATGCAATCTATATTTATTTATAATAAATAACATTATTTTTATTTTTAATAGTTTTTATTATTAATACATTTTCATAATAGTATTCATCAAATATTTCATATCCCATTTTAGTTTAGTTTTTCATGTATAATAAATTTTCAAATTTTTTATTAATTTAGAAAAAAATATATTCCAAAATATCTAGGTATTACAAATTCAGGTCTAGGGAAAAAACTATCTTGGAAAAATTGTCTCCATAAAAAACAATATATTGATCCATCAAGGAAAAATGAATTCATAGAATGGAACCAACCAGTATATATAATTGAGATACATAATTTTCTTAGCTTAGTATGTCATAATTGATGACCTGTTCAAATATTTTCATGATTCAATATACCATTTACCAATTTCATGTATAAATAGGTAAATTTTACGTGGTCAAAGGAATGTGAAGACATGTTTGATGTGGAAAAGATGAAATTTTTCAATGCACTAGTATTAAATTTACCATTGGGAAAAGAATGATTTCTGGTATTTAGTATAAATCCAATAAAGTATAGGGGATTTTCCATATGAAATATTATAGAGTGGTTTCTTATGAATCAAGGTAGTTAATTACCCATGAATAAAACTATCAGACTCAAAATAATTAGTTGGTAGTTGGAATATTTTCCTTAAATATATAGATACACTCTCTCTATGGGAAATTATGTGACACACACACACACACACAGATATATATATATATAATTGAAGTACATATTCTCTAAAAAATAGTTCAATATGAGAAAAATGAGATGATTATAATTGCTTAAGGACCAAGAATACTCAATGCACTTTTAAGATCCTAATCATTCTATAGATATATTGTACTTGTTTTCAGGTAATATTTTACCCTTGTTTTGATATTACTTGGGTTGGGTCATAATTTGGAATTTCATTGGGTGAATTTTGGAATCCCATGAGACTATGTATGGTTGGTGCATGGTTAAGGAAAACCATTTGGTTTTCCCTAGGCAACCATGTTCCCCATTTTGATCCATTATAAGGGGTGCACAATTGACCAAACTATGTGGACACTCCCTCTAAACCATGTAACCTTGGATAGATGGTGTTTTTATGATTTTCATATGTTTTTTCAATCAATGAGCCCACATTTGAGAATAGAGCACCCCAGATATTAGGGTCACATGATTTGTCTAACCATTCATCCTATCTATGAAACCATGCATTCTAGTTTTTAAACCCCAAAAAATTTAATAAAAAATTATAGGACCCCCGGTTTATATACCAATTCACCCATACTCAAAATGATATGATTTCATTTTCTCTTATAGGGTTTCGAGAGGATTCCTAGGCTCCTCTAACTCATTTCTTTGTGTATCGAGGATAGAGAAGAAGGATCGACTCCTCATTAGTAAATGATATCTTCTTTGATTAGATTTATCTCTCTTCTATATTTCTCCCCCTTCCGAGAGGGATTAATCCTCCCATTTTTGATGGTTTATATATAGGTTTTAATGGATCCTGTTTTTTGGATCTTTATCCTAGGTTTTGCTACTCAATCTTCTCTACTAATGTAACATTGACCGTTTAACATCATATTGGGGGATAAGGGTTGGAGGGATTTCGTAAAAAATCCTATAGAATGTGGTATAATTTCTAATTCCCATAGTATTGATCATGGAACCATGTTTTTAGTTGTACTGTTTCATTTCCATGTTTTTCAATTTCTTTTAATTTCTCAAAATTATTTGATTCGCATGTAATTGTGAGACCCTTCATGGATCCCATTGGACCCATTGAAGAATATGTGACCAGGCATAATAGAAACCCATGGGCTATGCCAATTACCTTGAAACAGAGATTAATAGAATGTATAATGAGTAATTATGGGTTTATTAAATTGAACTAAATCATTGTTTCATGTTTGATAATGGGATTTAAAGGGTTCATTGGTTTAGAATTGAAGGGTTAATGAGTTGTGTATTAATTGACGATGAATGGATTAAAGGAGTATTGTTCATGTTATTAGTTATGATTAAAGAAAAATAACCATATTTGTGATTGAGAAATAAAATGGTGATCCAAGATGTGAATGATTTATAATAAGGGTATTGATATTGAACCATGATATATATATGAGATATTTTTGAATAATTGATCAATGAGTTGTGAAGCAAGGACTGATTCTTAAAATACCCATGGGGTGTCCTACTACTGCTCTAGGTCCCTAATGAATGCATGTGAACAATGAGCTATGGGTGAGGGACTGATTTTTTCAATTACCCATTAGGTTCTAGACTACTACTCTAGCCCCCCCAAATAAATATTAATGTGAACAATGTTTTGTGGGTCAGGTACTAATTCTCCACGTACCCATGGGGTGCTAGACTGCTACTCTAGGCCCCCAATATATGAATTAAATTGGAAAAATATTGTATAATGAAAGCTCATGGAAATATTAAATTATAATTTCCCTATGATATATGGTTGAAAATATAGCATATGATGAAGTAAGTACAATGTGGTTGACCAAATAATAATGAATGTGAAACCTGTTTACTTTTTTCATTTAATCTTTTTTCTTTATAAAACAGGATATGCTATTATGGACTGGATATTGATTTAGATATCATTGGTGGTGGAATACTTAGTTGTACCCATACCCAACTCATGTCACCTAATAAGTACTCAGATATAATTCATGTTTTTAGGATAAGATAATAGAAAGAGTCCTATATTATATGGATGAGTTGGGATTCAAGATTAAGCATGGATGAGGGAACTAGAAATGATTATAGGACCTGCTTGTGAGTTCTTAGGGTGTCTTTATTTTGGGTTTTAATTAGACACTTGACATTAGTATGGTATTACATATTTACTTCTTTATTTTTTGATCATTTACTTATTTTGGATTTATCATGTGTTTATTGGTTGATTATTGATTATAGTAGTATCTTGGTTTTATTGCATATTGATTTCTGATGCTGCGATACTTTGATAACAAGTGTATAGTCTCTCCTCATTATATATTAGACCCTCACTTCTAGTCAGAGGCCTTTGGAATATGGGTAGGAACACCTGAAGTCATATAGCCAATCGACTTGGGGCACTGATATGTTGAACCTGGGTCAGGATGTTACAAAGTGGTATCAAAGGGTGTTTTCATTTATTTTCATATGTCTAATTATTTGGGGAAGTTATAAAAGAGACTAATATTAGTTGGGACTTGTTCATGAGCTTGTTCATGGGAGTAGCTAACCCATATGTGGGGCGAAAACCTAAGTACCCATGGGGGAATTGTTGTTTGTGAGTTTTTTTGTCATAATTGGATTCTATTTCACCTTGGGTGACGCACTTATTATGTGATATTATTGTTATTTTGAGATTTTACTCATGGATCGGTGGGGAATGAGAGTTGAGTATATCCATGCATTATTCGATGCACTGAGGAATTTATGCGACATGCATCATAATATTCACACATGTAAAATAAAGTGATGAGTGGTTTTTGGGAAATGAAAATTCTTTTCTTTATTTGTGTATTTTAAATTAATTGGCACCTAATAATTAAAGTTTAATGATTAAAAAGATGTCAGAAGTGGTAATGGTTAAAATGGGTGGATGATGAGAACCTTATAATTATGAAGAGTGGTTACCTGATGTTTTCCATGGCCTAGGTTATAGATAGTTACAGGTAGTGCTAGTGTCATGGTTTTGACCACAAGGTAGTTAATGTGGGATGAATTCTTATGTCCTTATGTGAACCACTCTTGTCAAAACGTGTTAATCATGTGTTATGTATCCTAATAGATGTGTTTGGAATTGTAGAGACATGCATCCATAATGAGGTTTGTTGGTAGGATTGTAGGAGTACATTATTAGAAATTTGCCTCTATCAGTGGGATAAGAGGCCCCAAAAATTCCCAGTGAAGGTGATAGAGAGAAGTTCCATGATAGCTTCACTCACTTTATGAAGTTCATGTAAAGATACCTAGGGTTGTTTGTGTGGAATATGTCTTATATAACATAAGAGTTCTTATTGCAGCAATATTCGACCTACATCAGGGAGGGCGAACCTGAGGAATTTGAGTTCTGGATTGTGTCTATCTAGAAAATTATTGACCATTTAGAGACTCCTATAATGAAAAGAGTCAAGTTAGTTACTTAAATGTTACATGTTCTAGAAATGCATTGGTGGGATGTTCAGTTTTGGGATGAGTAGTTTGAGGGAATGACATGGAAGAAATCAAAGGAGAAGTTCTTGGAATAATCTTTCCCTAAGACACTGAGATAGGGGAGGGAAGTATAGTTTATGGGGTTTACTCGGGGATATATGTTTGTGATGGAATATACTCGTCTCTTTAACAACTTTTAGAACTTTTTCAAAACTCTGGTTTGAGATAAGGAAACCGTGGTGAGACATTTTTAAGACATACTTAAATGTGAGATTAAGTCCCAAGTTAATATCATCTGTTTAAAGAAGTTTGCTGAGGTGGTGAATCAAGCTCTCATTTAAAAGAGGAACCTAGAGGAGGATTCCATTAGAGGACTGGTGGTTTCTACTGGACGACAAAGAGGTATTTCTCTTTAGGGTAACAATTATGTCCATTATAGAGAATGGTAAATCCATGAAGGACATGCATGGACATTTCATGAGTAACTATGGGATCTCACCACCATAGTTATGACTCTCCTATTGGATGAAAGGAGTTTGAATCAAACTATCTTTCCACCCATAGTGGACCGACTTTAAGACGTGTTTCCCGAGGACTTCTCAGGGCTTCCAACTATGAGAGATATTCAGTTTACAATTGAGTTGATTCCTTGATATGATCTAGTTTTTATTACATCTTACATAGTGACACTAATAGAGATTCTAGATCATAAGACTCAGCTAAAATATTTGATGGATTATGGATTTATCCATCTGAGTACATCGTCTTGGGGTTCTATAGTTTTATTTTATAAGAAGGTGGACAAGAAATTGCATTTGTGTGTCAATTATCATAAGTTGAACTAGATTTCGGTTAATAAATTGTATCTTCTTCTATGTATCGATGATCTATTAGACCAATTGAGAGGATATTGTGTATTATATAATATTTAATTCAGATTTGGGTATCATCAGTTGATATTTAGAAATTTTGATATATTTCATACTACATTTTGAAGCATGTATGGACTATACAAGTTCTTTGTGGCGCCATTTGGGATGAAAATTGATCTAAATTCATTTATAACATTGGTGAACTAAATATTGCACCCATAAATCGATCATATATTGGTTTTTTGTTGATGAAATCTTAGAATACTCCAAAAAATCTGAAGATCCTGAGCAACATCTTGAAATCATCTTGAGTACACTAAGAGTGCATCATCTATAAACCAAGCTATCTAAGTGTAAATTCTGGATCAAAATGGTACATTTCTTAGGTCATATCATCTATTATGAAAGTGTGTTAATGATCCCACTGAAAGTAAAGGTAGATTTCTCTTAGGAGTATCCCAATAATTGTTTTGATGTTAAAAGATATCTTGGTTTAGTAGGTTATTATCAGAAATTCATCCAAGATTTTTACCATTTTCAAGCACCACTTTCGAGCATGAAAAAGAAGGGAATTAAGTTTTAATGGCCAAGATCATTTGAATATTCCTTATAGTAGTTGAAGAATCACTTGATACCACACAAATTTTGATCATACCTTGTCCGACTGAGGTGTATACCATGGTTTGTGATGTATTTGGGATTGGACATGGAGAAGTGTTTATGAAGGGAGTTTGATTTGTTCCATATGAGTTTTGATAGTTGAGGAAACATGAACTAAACAAACTCATGTATGATCTTGGGTTGTCCATGGTGGTCTATGAATTCAAGAATTGGAGGCATTACCTATAGGTCGAAAGGTTTAATGTGTATACTAATAAAAAATGTTTTAAATACATCTTTTCACAATTATATTGGAATCTCTAGTAGTAGAGATGGGTTGATTATATGAAATAATTTGATTTTGAGCTTACCTATACACTGAGAAAGGGGAACAATGTTGCTGACTCCTTGAGCTGGAAGATATGAAAACAAATAGTCCAGGAGTCTAACTCTAAGTGGAATATGATTTCATTATTCAATAAGATTCATGTGTATGTTCAAGAGGAGTGGGAATAGATGACCCTTTTATCCTTATTAGTTGAGCCCACAATTCGGAACTAGATCAAGGAAAGGTAGTTTGAGGACCCTATGTGTCTAACTTTTAGAGAAAGTTTGTGGGAGTAAATACTCCTTCGGACTAGACTATAGATGAGGATGAGATCATCTATTTTTGGGGCTGAGTTATTATGGCTACATGTATGCATGAGGAGATGATGCATGTGTTTCATGCCTCAATGTGGGTGGTTCTACCTGGTTTGAACAAAATGTACTTAGATGTACATCAACAATATTGGTGACTGGGCATGCAAAGGAAGATTGTGGGATTTATGAAATGGTTATACACCTATCAGCAGGTGAAGTCTAAGCATAAATGGACTGGTGGTCTATTACAACCATTTTCCATTTTGAAATGGAAGTGGGCTGATGTTACCATGGATTTTGTGGTGGAAATTATGAGGATCTCTTAGTAAAATTACATGATATGGGTGATTGTGGACTAGTTGAAAAATTTGTCCGTTTCTTTCTTATCTAGGAAACTTATATAGTTGATCAATTGGGTGATATGTATGTACATAAGATAGTCCATTTTCATGTAGTTCCACAGAGTATAGTTTTAGATTGGGATTCACATTTTAATTTATGATTTTGGAATGTCTTAAAGAAGGTGTTGTTTACCATGGTGATTTTGAGTATGGATTTTCACCAATGGATAGATGGGTAATCAGAGCATAATATTTAGGTTCTATAGGATATTCTAAAGGAATGTATCCTATAATTTTATGGATCTTGGGAGAATCCCATTGTACCAGTTGAATTATCTTATAACAATAATTATCAAGAGACTATTAATATTGAACCATATGAGGAGATTTATTATAGGCCATGTAGATCACCTTTATGATGGATGGAGGCAGGTGAGTAAGAGTTATTGTGACCAAATCTCATGCAGAAGACATCATAGTAGGTTCGATTGATTAAAAAATGTATAGATATTGCTCAAAGTAGACGAGAGTATTATGTTGATCGACGTCATTGAGCTCTTGAGTTTACATTGTGTGACTGTGTATTTCTTTACGTGTCACTAAGATTGGGACACCATAGGATTCATAGGTAGGTAAAGTTGGTACCCATGTTTTCTGGACAGTTTGATATTATGGAGAGGATCAAACTAGTGACATATCATTTGTCTCTTCCATAGAATTATTATGTTATGCATGATGTTTTGTATGTGTAAAAAATTCATATATATCACCCTAACCCTTATTATGTGATCGATGTTGATGATGATGGATATGATGTTGATGTATCCTTTGAGGAGAATCATATTCGTGTTGTGGATCGTAGTTAGAAATGGTTCGGAGTAAGTACTATTCCATTAGTCAGAGTACTGTGGAAACATGGATATTTTCAAAAGGAAACATGGGAGATAAAAAAAGATATGTAGGCCCGTTGGCCCAATAATTTTACCTTGTAATCTTAGTGATGCTTGGAAGTGCAACTTGAGGATGAGCCATTATAATATGGGGGGATTTTGAGATCCTAATATTTCTGGAGATGTATCATACTTGTTATTAGGTAATATTTTACCCTTGTCTTGATCATAAATTGGTTGGGTCTTTCATTGGTGTGGTCTCAAGTGAATTTGAATAATTTTCAAAGCCCATGGGGATGTTCCCAGTTAGGGAAAACTGTACAGTTATACCTAGGAAACTGTGTGCCCCATTTTGTGCCACTTGAAGGGGGGACACTATTGAAAAAATCCTATTTCCACCTCCTCCATACTGTGAACCCATGGATAGACTGGGTTTTCATGATTAGCATATAGTTTTTAAAACCATGCGCCAACCTAGGAGAAACTGTGCACCCCAGATGGTAAGTGTAAAAAGTTAGGGTGCATGGATTTTTTAACCATGCAACCCATATAGGAAACCATGTATGTAGGTTTTAAACCCCCCAAAATTTAATTATAAATTTCTAGATCCTCAGTTTATATCCCCAATCACCCATACTCAACCTAATATGCTTTCATTTTCTATTGGAGGCCCCTAAGAGGATTCATACGCTCTCAAACTCATTTCTTTGTGAATCTAAAATCTAGTAGAGGGATTAACTACATGTTGGTAAGTAATATCTTCTTTGTTTTTATTCCTCACTCTCCCATCTTTATCTCCATTTTGAGAGGGATGAATCCTCCCATTATTGATTATTTATATCTATGTTTTAATGGATCTTGTTTCGTTTGATCTTGATCCCAGTTTTTGGTAATAGATCTTATCGACTATTTTGAATATGACATCTCTACATCGATTTGAGGGATAAAGTTTGGTGAGTGTTCATCAAAAATCCCAAGGAATGTGATATAATTGATAATTCACATAGTATTGATCATTATATCATATTTGTAGTTATACCATTTCATTTCAACATTGTGAAATTGTGTTAAATTTAGAAATATTATATGATTCCCATGTAATTGTGAGACCCTTCACGGATCCCATTGGACATGTTTGAGAATATGAGACTGGACATGAAGGAAAACCTTGGGGTGTTCCAATCACCTTTAAATGATGATAAATGGAATGTATAAGTGGAAATTTTGGGTTTATGAAATTGAATTAAATCCTTGTTGCATGTTTCATAATGGGATTAAAATGTTTGATTGGTTTAACATTTAAGGGTTAATGAGTTGTGTATTAATTGATAATTAATGGATTAATGGGGAATTGTTAATATGATCCATTCTGATTAAAGTAAAATAAAAAGGGTCTTGATTGATAAATGAAATGGTTCTACATGATGTGGATTATTGATAAGAAGGTTTATTATGTTGAACCATGATATGTGTGTGTGTGTGTGTGTTATTTGTGAATGATTGATCAATGTGTTAAGGATCAAGGATTGATGCTTTAAATACCCATGGGATTATATACTACTACTCTAGGCCCTTAATGCATGCATGTGAACAATAAGTTTTGGGTGAGGGACTGATGCTCCAAGTACCCATGGGGTGACTGACTAATGCTCTAGACCACCAATATATATATATATATATGTGTGTGTGTGTGTGTGTGTGTGTGAATGTGAAAAATGAGTTGTGGGTGAGGGAATGATGCTCCAAGTACCCATAGGGTTCTAGACTGCTTCTCTTATCCCCTAATGCATGAATGAAATTGGAATTAAACTGTATAATTTAAGACCATGAAAATATTAAATGTTAATATCCCTATGATGAATAGTTCAGACTATGGAATGGGACAAAGAAGATATGATGTGGCTAAAATAATAATAATGAATGTGAAACCTGTTTAATTTTCTCATTTGATCATTTTTCTTTATACAGATGCATACACTATTATAGACTGGAGATTGCTTTAGATGTTGTTTGTGGTGACCTGTTGAGTTATACTCACACCATACTTGGGATTCCTGATTGGTACCCGAATAGGATTCATGTTTTTAGGACATGGTAAAGGAAAAATCCCTATCTTATATAGATAAGTTGAGGTTCAGGATAGAGCATGGATGAGGGAACTAAACATGATGCCGATACACACTTGGGAGTTGTTAGGGTGTTTTTATTTTGGGTTTTCATTAGACACTTTAAACTAGTATGGCATGAGATATTTATTTCTTTGGTTTATGGTCATTTTTCTTGTTTTGGATTTATCATATGTTGTTAAGTTGATTATTGATTATTGTAGTATCTTGGTTATATTTCATATTGATTTTCTTTGTTTTTCTACTTTGATAATGTTGGTATAGTCTCCACACAATATATATTAGACCCTCTCTATTATTCATTATCCTATGGAACATGGGCAGGAATTCCTGAGGTAATGTAGAGAACTAGCTTGGGGCCCTGGTATTCAACACTAGATTCAATAGATTATAACACTACCACCCTAAGAAGGCCAAAATGGAAGATGATGCATTGAGTGAAATGACTATATATTTTTGACCAAGATGAGAATAAAAAAGGACTATATTTTCATAGATTTAGAAAAATTGATAATGAAAATTACTAGGGAAAGGGAAACACTATTCCTTTTATAAGTGGTTTCAAAACATCTTTACTATAGAATATAAAGAAATGACAATATGAGTGAAATAGTTTACAAAAGAAAATGTAATCCATGAAAGATGAGAGATTGAAAGACTTCATCTATGATGATGGTGTATTGATGTCCAAAGAGAGTTTATGTGTTCCATCCAAACCTATGCTGAAGAGGAAATTAAAAAATAAAGTTCATATCTAAATTTTTTCAATGGTAGAACGAAGATGTATATGGATTTAAGGGAACATTTCTATTGAGACCACATAAAAAGATAATTTTTTTTAATCAATTTTTAAATTTCATGGTGTGCCAATAGGTAAAGGATGATAAATCGAATTGTTAGGGAGTCATGTAACCAATCCTTATACCTATGTGTAAGTGGGAAAATTTTACAATGGACTTTATAACTAGAATTATTATGACTTGTATGAGGAATGATGTTATATGGTTTATTGTGGATATCCTTAACAAGTATGTGAATTTATTAACAACAAGGGGGATATAACCCTTGAACACTATTCAATGTTGTATATTAATGAATTATTATTACTTAATGGTGAACCTATATCAATTATATCAGATTTTGACTCTCATTTCACATCAAAATTTTAGAGGAGTCTTCAAAGGGCTCTCAACATTAGCATAAATTTTATCACGGCTTATCATCATCAAACTTAGGGATATTCTAAAATAAAAATTCAAACATTATAAGAAAGTTTGAGATCATGATAACATGAATTTAAAGAAATGTGGGACTAGTATATACCATTGGTGCAATTTTTATAAAATAATAGCTTCAATTTAAGAATTCTGATGGAATCATGTGAAGAATTATATGGGAAGAGATGCCATACTAAAACTTGTTTTGGTGATGTTTAAGAATGGAAGTCAGTAGGACCATACCCTATTAAAGAGACAACTATAAAGGTTTTAACTATTCAAATCCTTTTAATATAGCTCAAAGAAGATAGAATAAGTACACTTATAATCAGAGTAAGGACTTGGAATTTCATGTGAGGGATCATGAATTCTTAATTCTATCATAATGTAAGTGTGTTTTAAGGTTTATAAATATGGAAAAACTATTTGATATGTATATTGGTCATTTTAAAATATAAAATATAATTGGTTTTTTGCTTACAATTTGGCTATTCCACCCAACCTCTCTAATGTGCATGATATTTTTCATGTTTCATTATTAAGGAAGTACATGCCCGACCCAACACACATACTTGGTATTGGGTAAATAAAGATGGTTCCTAACTTGTCTTATAATAAAGATAATGTGAATATTATTGACAATAGAGAGAAAGTTCTCCAGAATAATAAATGTCATTTGGTTAATATAATTTGGTGGAATCATAAGTTAGTGGATGTAATGTGGGAACCTGAAGAGAAAATGATGAATAATTACACACATTTTTTTACAGGTTGATTTATATAAAAAATTTCAATGAATAAAATATTTATAGGGGCAGTGTAAGTTATGAGATTCAATTATAATAGGAAAACACTAGATCCCAAAAACTATCACACGATGTAAATTCTATTATCTCATCATTATAGTAAAAGAAATGATTTTTTATTTATAAATGTATTTAAATGTTATATTTAAAAAATTTATAATTTAAATTTTAGAAAATGAGATTCATTTTTGGAATCATAATATTGAAATTATCTTATGTTTTTTTATTTTTTTTGTTAAAAAAATGTTGATTATTGAGTTGATATGGAAAATATTGTTTAAAAAAAATACTATAACATTTATGACATCATCATGATATAAGCATAAATTAGAAATTTATGAAACCTTATTATTTACCTAATATTTTTTAGGAGTTAACTAATTTTCTTAAAAAAATTTATGTTTAATTTAGAAACATATTATTAACTTTTTATATCGTTATTATATACTAAAAACCATATTTTAGTCATTTTACACCAATTAAGTATTAAAAGATTTTATTTTTTTTGTTTTTAATTGAAATTAAAATAAACCAAATTTTTAAAAATTAAACAATAAATATCTTTTCAATTAATACTATCTAAATTCCTTTCCCTATATAAATATAAATTCAATTTTATTTTTAAAAATACATACTCTCTAAAAATTCTTTGTTTTTTCATTATGAGTACATATACTAAAATTAATCTTCACAAATTATGTAAATTGAATATAATTAAAATAATTCCATATTCTAAATTAGAATTTTATAATTAGGTAAAGTGGTTAATTTCATATTTAGATATTAAAATAAGTTACCCAAAGTGAAAGTTAGTAATCATGATAATGAAAAAAGAATGTAAATAGGTTTAATTAAGATATAAGTGCATAGAAAAATATCATTAAATGTGTGGATAAAGTCATGATCCTACAAAACGCATCTTGCCAAACTGAATTTTCAACTTTTGATCCACTTGATAGGATTATGACATTACATTTAAATTAATAAATGAGTATTTATAAAAAATCTGACTCCTCTAACTAATAAAAATTCCACTTCAACCCCCCCACTTCTCCTCAAACCATTAGCCTTTTAAATCAATAATACTCTTCCAAAACCCATCTCTAACACTATTATCCATATTATAGAGGTTTTTATCTCATCAAAAGACCACCATTTGAGGCATAATCACCTTAGTAAAGAGCCATCAAAAGAAGTGTAGGGAGAACTTTCAATTACCCATTTTCATTTATGATTCTTTCTTATACCTCCTCCAAATATATTATAACAAAAAAATATAATTAAATTAGTATCATTAATATTTTAAAATGATATTATGTTAATTTAATAAAAATTATTCACCTTTATCTAATATAATTTAAAAAAGAAGACACCACCCCTATTATGGTTGGTTCACCGCGTCCATGGATGTTGTATTTCAATTTTCTTCACTATCTTATATAGATGATCTCATAAATTGATTTAATGAATAAATAAAATATTTATTACATGATTAAGAGTCTAGAAACCTAAATTTTTAGTTATATTAATGATATTAATAATAAATTATCATTGTAATTTTAATCAACCTAAAATGATCATATCGATATATCTTTCATAATTTTAATATTTTTTTTATAATCAAGATAAATATATAAATATTGTATAAATATAATGTTAAATATTTTATAACTGTCTAATTTTTTAGACTGTGAGACTATTTTTGACCAAGGTGAACATGTCAAACCAGTTTGTAGAAATCTATTGCACAATCCCAAGTGGACAATAAGAGAAACACTATAGTATAAATGAAAAACATATGATAATAAAGGGAAAATAGAGAATGAAATATAAATTAAAATGGTTCTAAATCATATAGTTAATAAAAATAATTTTGACTATTCATGTGGCAAGATGCACATACTAAGCAACTTGGGACTTGATGTAAGAGGATTCATAATGAAATTACTAATCAATGAGTAATGATCATTCTTAACATTATCTTATTTTAAATAATTTCCAATTATTATGTCCTTTATTTTTTATCAATATTACTATTCGAATTTTCATTGTTTTAAAAAGTAAAATCTTTTCCCATTCTTTGGTTTTTAAAAAAAATAAAAAAATATAATGATTTTCTTTCCAAGTCTCTTTTCTTTTATAGTATTGTTCTTTCAATATTTTATCTCTTATAACTAAAATTTATGTTCTGAAAATTTTTATGTACTATTTAATTTTCATTTATGATGAATTTATTGTCTTATTCCCTCTCTTATGAATTTATATTCCATACCTTAATTTGTCTGTAATGGTTATGTTCTCTATCACTCTTCATACATCTCTTGAAATTATTTTCTTGCTTCATGAATATCTTTATTAATCTCATTGATGTATTATATAACATTTAAAATACTTATATATTTCATTTTTTAATATTGAAATAATTGTATACACATTAATATATACAATTTTAGTTTGAAGGGTGATTATTAAGAAAATTTTCCATTTATTTAAAAGTAATGTATTGATATTTTTTACACATGTTATTTTATTATGTATATTTTATGATAACTAAGAAATACATATTATATATTTTATTATTTATTCACTAATTTAATATAAAAAATGAGTTGGACTTATATTGGGATGGTGAGGGATAGAATTATATAACACATCATTGCATCGGTAGGTCTCATAAGACAAACTAGATTGGGTATTTAGTGCATGTCTTTCTTATTTATGTATGATGTCTTACTATAAGGCCCTAACAGTATTATTAAGATGTTAAACATTTTGCATTCCACCACTATGAAATTAGTTGTTATTATTATTATCAATGTGGTTTTTTATATAGTTATGATATCTAGGGATATATTCCACACTTGTGTTTTTAGTTATAAAAAAAACATTTGATTATGTATTACTCCTACCATATTAATAACACAATATTTATTTTATGGTAGATTTCATTATACTCTACCCCTTAATAAGCATATAATCTAACCCATTTAATTTTTTTATGTTTCCCATAGAACCTATAAGTGAACATTGAATAATTGAAAATATATGCTATAACAAATAATATGTTTCTCACTGAGTTTTTAGGTTTTATTTTATTTTTTCAAATGTAATGTGTTAGAAATGTATGGATAAAGCCTCTTAATAATGATAAATTGTATGATCCTATGCAATTTTATATATATTTTTTGATATAGTATTATATACATTGGGTTTGGGCTACTAGTGTTGGGGTTGTTACTTGTATTTAATTTATTTATAGAATGTTATGTGATATAAACCAATTTTTTATTTATCCTAATGAACAAAATAAAAATATATTCATATACCCATATAGAATTTTTCATAGAATGATATTGTGTCAATTTTTTAGAGCTTATAAACTTTTGAAATATTCACGATTGACATATTCCAAATCATGGATGAGAATAGAAATAATTTTGGAAAACTTCCCTGTTAACGGTTTTAATTTTTAGTTATTTATGAAGAGTTATTCTTTTATACTACAGGGGTTTCAGGTAGAATTTTTTTACCAAACTATTACATGTTTCATTATATGGTATATGACTAAATTGAGTTAGGAAATGAGATTTCAAAGGAAAGGATAGAGGGTAATCAACCTAATATGGATATTATTTCAAATTTACCAAATCCCACATCAGTTAAATCATTAAAAAGTTTTTTTTGGGCATGATGGGATTTATAGAAGGTTTGTTAAAGACTCTTCAAATAAATTCATCATCTATGTGCTCTCTATTGAAAATTTATTCTCAATTCTGTTTTTACCAACCATATATGGATACATTAAATTAATGAAAGGTCAGGTTGGTATAAGATTTAACACCTCAAGATTTTAGATCGTATTTTAATTGAAATAAATACTGTGTGGAATAGCTTGTGTTGCAGGTAATACTGAACTAAAATAAATTGAGATACATTTAATTGAGATCAAATTATTAAATGTGGATATTATAACATAATAGTTTAATTATGTTGTATAAATTAGAGTAACCACATTATGAAATATATACATAAAGTAGAATAAATAGAATCATGTATAAGACGTATTCCTTATGATTCTCAATATTTGATCATCAAAAAGAGGTAGTATCACTTGGGATTTCCCTACACTAATCCCAAGATAAACTTTAATAAGAACAGCTTGAGAGAAATCATTAGTGGGAGTAGATCAATTTCATGTAAATCACCATGAGATACATGAAAGATGAACCACCCTTGAAAAATACCACTGATGTGTATCTTACCCTTAAACCTTGTGTGGAAGAGCTGAGGGTTTTTTATACTGAAGTTAGGCGGATATAATGATATAATTTTTAATATAATAAATTATTTTTTTCATTATTATGAATATTTCCACACATTATGATTTTCCAGAAAATTTAATATTTTTAAGGAATGATTTAAAGTGTTCTAATACAATCAATCTTATTAAATTTAATGGTTAGTTAATTAAATGTTATTAAAAATATTTTATATTAAAAATTATGTCTTTCAAAGAACTATTAGTAATGTGATATGTATTTTATCCAAATAAATTAAAATGATCACTTTAAAATAAAAATTTGATATTATTTATTATTTAAATATATTAACTAATATATTAAAACACATTTAATTATAAATTTCTATGAAGTAATATTAAGACCACTAAAGGATTAAAAGGTCATTTTACAATAAGAGTACCTTTTCATTATATATAATATTTTCATTTAAAAGATAAATTTCAAAATGTTATAATTTCAATATGATGAAATTTAATTTAATTTTTAATTAATCATGTAAAATATATCTTATGTTGAATTTTTATGATTTTTCATAAATTGTTGATTTTTAAGTGGATATTGAAAATTAATGTTTTTACAAATACTATAAATTTTATGAATCTATTATGATGTAAGAATGAAACAGAAATATATGAAATCACTTTACTAACCAAATTTTTATCTAAAGAGTAAAAAAAATAATTTAAAAATATTAAATTGAATTTAAATTCCTATTATTGACATTTCAAAAGCATTATTATATTTTATTCTAATAAAAAACTATGTTATACAATTTCCTTTAATTTATTATTCAAAAGGCAGAATTTTTTCCCCTCTATTTTAAGGTCAAAAGAAATTATTACATGTAAATATCATGGGAATCAATACCAAACAATATTTTGATGTAAATTCCCTTTTTATGCTTAAAAATGCACTTTTCATGAAATTTTTTTTGATGCGTTAAGCGTACTTTTAATAAAATTATTTTTTGAAACAATTATAAATTCAATATTGTATAATTATTTCAAAATATAGAATCAACATTTTCAAATTATGTAATAATTTTTATTTAATTTTTAGGAAAAAATAAGTTCCCATATTAAAAGTTAGTCACTATAGTAAATACTAAAATATGGAAAATTTGTTAAATCAAGGGACATGGTCACAAAATATCACAAAAAATATCCTTAAATGATTGGATATATGATTGATCAATAGAACTATTATCTATTGTAAATTTTTATCCATTTGGATTCACATTCCTTCATTATGACCTCTCTTTTTTAATAATAATTTAATTTTACAAAAAATTCACCCCTCTCACATATAAAATAAACGCTTCACCACTCCACTTGTTTCACACCTAAATAATTTTAGATCAAAAGAATATTCCAAAACCTCTCTCAAAACCTCTTTATTACATCCTATATGTTCTCAACTCCCAGAAAGACCAATCTAACAAGGTTTAAGGTGTGGTCTAAAAGAGCATATCAATGGTAGAGGTAATTTTATTAATCTAGTTATTTAAAGTTTATTTATTCTTACACCACATACTAATCTTTTATAACCATACTAATAAAATAAATACAGTATCATTAGTATAATTCAATGTTATTACATTGATGGAAATATAATTTTCTACCTCCTCCCATCCATTGAAAAATGAAAATGCTGCCAATTTTATATACGTACCACCACCACCACCATGAATGAATTATTTGTGATTTCTCACAAAGGATGTGGCATTGGTAATATGATGAAAACATATTCGATGTTTTTTATTAGTTATAAATTCATTGAGATGTGGTTTTTGGAACATGAGTTTTTAGGCCCTAATGGAAATCATTTAAAAAATGAAAAAACCTGAAAAATTCAGGCATCATTGATCCATAACAATTGGGGGAGTAGAATACTTGAGAATTTTTTGGATTTGATTAGGTCCATTATTTTTATTTCGTCCTATAATGTTGGAGATGTTTTAATATAACGCAACTTAACTGCATTCATGAGATAAAATACACTAAATTTTGAGACTACTAAAATCTTGAACTTGGTTCAATAGTTATTGATTGGATCATGGTAGGAATTTCATATTATAGATCTACAAATGATTAAGGATGGAAAATCTTGAAGATGAATCAATACTTTTTCATCTTCACCATTTATGTAGGTTGGTTAGTCTGTGTAACCAATTTAAATTTCTTGAATTATAATATCATTAAACCTCATGTATGATATGTATCTCTTTTTTTATTTAATAATTTATATTGAGATATGGGTTGAGAGACAACCTCATGTCTCACTTTGTTTCAAAAAAATAAATGGACATCATAAAATTTATCTTCTAAAAATTATGATACTGAGACACTTTTATTTATTTGAATCTATTTTTGATATCTTATTAAAGGGTGAATTTTTTTCAATCAATTACATATGATATTAAAATTTATTTTTTTCTTGAAATTTAATGTCAAAATTTAACTCATTATTAATATAACAAAATTAATTTATTAAAATATACCAAAAACATGATTTTATGGGTTTTATATTTTATAATCACACCTATAACTTATATGGAATGAACCTAGAACATCATAATTAATTATGGAAATTCAATTAAAATATTTTTATCATTATGGATATAATGAACTCATTTCCATGGAATTGTAACAAAAATACTTATTCTTAAATGAACATAGAACAATTAATTCAACTAAAATCAATAATAAATATAAACTTAAAATAGTCAAAAAATGTAATAAATGAATTTCAAAATCAATGATAAAAGTTATATATTTGAATATGTTTCTTAAATAAATGATTAAAGAGTATTTGTTTATTATACATGAGGTTATATAATGTATTATTAATCAACAATAATAATCAATTTTCAACAAAATTTGTCTTTCTTTACAAAGGTTTTAAAAGGATTATTTTAAAAAATTTCTACATGGGTCAATTTTGACTCTCATTAAAAATGTATGAAATGAATATTTTTTTTATCATTTACCACTTAACCACATTTCTTTTTTTTTATGTTTTTTTCTTCCTTATCATCCTTCCCTTCAAAGTTCCTTTGGGGTTTAAAAAAAAATTATTTCACATTGTTTTGTGAATTTTCATTTTGAAATATAAGTTATTAGTGATATAAGAGGTTTTATCTTAAATATTTACATATGTTGTTTTAAAGTTTTTCTATATTATTTTCCCCTAAACTAGGAATTGGTTAATCCATTTTTAAATTTATGTTTTTAAATTTATGTTTTTAAATTTATGTTTTTAAATTTGTTAACTATAAATTATTTTCTTCATGAGTTGAATGATATGTTTTTATTCATGAAATATTAAATGAAAATCCTTTTTTATTCATCATATAGTTCTTGGAAATTATATATGGTGATAGGTGATCCTAGTATATAACTCTCCAATGCATGAGGTAATGATTTATTCTTTGAAAAATTATTTTGTAATTAACAGGTGGTGTTTTTTTTATTGTAAGGGTGACTGTAAGAGTGATATGAAAATGATGTTTCATGTATCATTCATGATTATTATTTTGATTTTATGATATCTTATGTGATTATTTTATTGAATTATTGATCTAAGAATTTAAAATGTATTTATGTAATGTCTTCTTAAATCATAATTATTAACTCTTTATTTCAAGATCCATTTACTTATGTCATATTCCATGATTCATCTTTCAGAATCATGATTTATGATCCTTGTTTTATTGGGTATGATTTTCATAGGTTTTTTTCATGCACCTTGATTATGATCACGTACCCACATTTTTGTCTTATACACACTTGTAATATTCTATTGATATCAGTTATGTTTACCATTAATTAACATTTGAGTTAACCCTTCAATAGTATATATTTCTTGTAGCACCCTCAGTCTCACGCTCCCAAATCCAATCCTAAAAAACACACAATTTATTATATAGGCTTTAATACACATCTATGATTACAATATATTTCCCATAATTACAACCCAAATACCTTTTAGTTTTTTTCTATAAAATTATTAAATAATCACTAACTAATAAATATCAAGTATTCTCATTTAATAGAAACTTGTTTCTCCACCAAATATAAAGATAATAAATACATAATGAGTTTTCAATGTTTCTGATAAATTTTCAACAAAATATATAATTCTAGGTTTATAATACCTAATACATTCTTTTATAACCTAGGGAAAGGCATATATAAGAAGAGGTGATCCTAAATTTTTAATAAGGGTAAATATAAAAATAAAACATTACAAGAGATACATGAAGTATAACATGATATCATAATGAGAGTGATCCTAAACTTGAAATCATGGAATACATTGATGATATCATACGTTTATAGATTAAAAATGACCATAAAATAAGATAATGACATTATAGGAATTCAATGAAAACATAAAAATTATATCATATGCATAAGTCATGGATCCCAACATCATTAACATAACATAGTTGGATAGGATAAAAACCCGCACACCGTAGTTTTCTAGGATCATTGCCAACGTACCATAATATATCATGTGATGGAAAATTTACCTAATTAATTAAAGGTACATATAATATTGGTCCCACATTTTACATAATTAAAATCATAGATATGTGTTCTACATGGTTTCAATTAATACATTAGAAAAATACATGGAATGAAATTTCTTTTTATATCATTTCAAGTGGTTTCTTAGGGAGGAATTCATTATTTCATCAAAAAACATTACATGATAAACCCATGGAAAACAAATGGGTATCCAATTAATTTAACCACTATTATAGGTAAATACCATGCAATAAATATTGTTGCACATATGGTATTCATACCATATAAGAAATTGATATACAATTTAGTCAACAATTTCCCCAATCAATTGATGCATTGGGCATATAGTTTAATACACTTTAATAAAGTAATGGAACATAGAGAATTCACATAGAGAAATAATTGGAAGTAAACAATTCCTATAAAAGTGGATCATTTAGTAAGACAAAATCGGTGATGGATTATACCATATATGTAGAATATAATTTTCTAATCCATATGAATAAATAATTTGGATGGTATAATTTGAATAATACCCTTTATCAAGCAGGATGAATAGATGAAAACTCTTATAAGAATTAAGAAATTTTCTTTATAGATAATAATTTCCCTAATAATTTTAAAATATTTTAAATGTAATATTTTATTAAACCATGAGAATAAGAATTTCCTTTTTTCAAAACGTGAAAATGTTGAGAGGAAGTCTCTTAGTAAATGAGAAAGGTAGTAGAACAATATGCTCACAAGGAAATGTTTAAAATAGATCAATTTCGTGAAAAATGTGCCATGTGGAAATTGATAAAATTAATTTCTATTAAATTTTTTAGATAAATGCATTTTATATAAAAATAACCTTAATTTTTTTTAGGAAATAAGTCATTTTGGAAAATGTTAAAACATTACTTTGGATGAAACCATTTTGGAAAACTAATCATTTATAAATCATTTAATGTCCATTAAAATATTTTAGTAAAACCCATATTATAAATATAGAGATAAAAAAATTAATTTATAATAGGTGAATATAATTATGAAGGTCACTTGCAGCATTATCGAAAATATTTTCTATAGGTAAAACATGGATATGGATGAAAAATATCCATTTGAAACTATTGGAGATATTCTTGTCAACGTCATAATTTTATTTGAGGAATAATTATATAAAAGGGGAGGTTGTTAATGAAGATATATAATATACCTATATCAAAAAGAAATATTTAATTTGAAATTATAATTGTAGGAAAAATATACTTATATTATCAAATCAAGAATAGATTTCATGACTTGCAGGGAAAATAAATTGAGTCGAGAAAATAATAAAGACTTGATTTACATTTTAATTCAATCCCTTGAATGATAAAATTAATGAAAATGTACCTCAAATATTATGATTAAAATATAATTCATGATAATATAATAATTTGGAATGATATACACTATACATAAGTAAATTAGTGCAAAAAGTAAAATATGTCTCAACAAAGGGAGTTTAAGACAAAAACCTCTTACCTTACTTACCTGTTTGTTTGATCAAACTATAAAATCCTATAAAACAAACATAACTATATTAGTAATCTATTTTATAACTTTGTTGATCTTTATAACCATTTATATACATAATTTATATTTATTTACTGTGAATATAGTGGTTCATTATCGCCTTTTAACATCAAGTGTTAACCTTTCAATTATCTTACACATTCATTGAAATGTTAATGTTGATCCCTGGTATTCGATACCAAGTTCATCATTACATAATTAAATATGATTATTTAATTCATATCAAATTATTATTTATATTTTAATTTATCAATCCCATGAATGTTTTAATTGTGAGTCATGAAGATGAAATTGTGGAAAAAACTTATATCAACTTTTTATAACGAACAAAGTTGATACATTATTAATCTATTTATTTATTAATATTATAATTCCTGAAATTTTATAAAATATTTAATAATTTATTATTAAATTTCATTAATATTATATATCATTCCTTAATTATTTACTATATAAACTTTACAACATCACTCAAGTAGGCGGTAAACCGAGAAAAAGAAAGGCTTGTCGTAATGATCAAATGAGTAAAGAAGTGATATTACATAATGTTAATATAGAATTTATAGAAGGTCATAAATTTAATATATATAATTTATCTTCATAAAATATATTCTTAGAAAAATTAATTATGGGTGGTGTTGGAAAAATAAATTCATCATTCGTGGATGCAGTAGTCCTCACGTAGGCATAAATAACAAACCAATTTCTTAAAGAATGGATGGAGTGATGGTATATGAAAATTCATCAAAAGGTAATTATAATAATTTTATAAAAAAATTATTAGTATAATGAATATAAGTTAGTTCCATAAATCATAGGTGGTTAAGATAAATTAGACACATCATTCATGGAGGTGTTAGTTCGCACTTACACATGATTAATGATCTCATGCCATAACAAATTGATGCAATAAAGGTAAATGTAAATAGTGATAATTTAGGAATTTTAGAAGGGATATAAAAACCCTAATTATTCATTAAACCCATACTTGATACCATAACTAAAAGGAAGTGATGATAAACTAATTTTATTATATCATGGTGTCGGTAGTCCGCACATACACACGATTGATGCGTTTTTTTCTTAGTGGAAGCTATGATATGATTGAATAATTTATTCTAAATTAATATAATTAAATATATATATATATATATATTAAAATAAATTAATTATAATTTTTTTTATGGAATATTATAAAGATAAATGTTTATTAAAAAAACTAAGAGGAGAGTAATACTCAATCTGAGAACTCTGATTTTCCTTGAAATTATCCTCAGAAATAAAGGGCTTCATATAATTAAGGGTTGGAAAAGGATAAGGTTTGTGGGAGTTGGCTATAGTATGAAACAATTTTCATATTTTATACTAGTAATTTTAATAGATGGGTGTGTATAGAAGGGGGTCTGCGGTCCCTTTTTAAAGTGAGGGAATGAAATTTTCCATGTAAAAATGTTTAGTAAGGTGTATGAATGGAATGGAATGAAATATAGGTGATTTAGGTGAAGGAAGGCCGATAATATATATAGGAAAGACTTTAAAATATAAAAAATTATTTATATATGGTCTAAAGGTTAATTTAATTTAGGAAAATTTGAGCCACCATAGATGAGTTATTTAAACAATTATTACTCTTGATTAAATATTAATCATGTGTGTTATTTTATTTACAAAATTATAATTATACCAGTATTACTAAATTTAAATTTGATAATTATAAATTTGGGCACCATTTATCCTAATTAATTTCACAAATATGAGAGAAAATTATATTAAATTAAACTCACACAACACATACAAATTATTTTAAATAAAAGAGTCCTTTTAAACATCAAACTGATGTATAAGATAAAATTTTTATGGTTACTAATTTATATTATAATAATTGGTTTAATAAAAAAATAAATGTTTTTTATCTTTTAAAATCAAACCGAAAACGAATTGCACCATGATAATTTTTAATTAAAAGAAAAAAAATGAAAAATGTTCTTAAATTCAAATTAAATGTTTCTAATGTCCTAAAATTTTAAAAATGGAATCTATATTTTCACAATAATATTTTATATTTCATAATCATACCCTTAAAAAATATATATTTGATTAATTAAAATATTTTATAAAATTTTACGCCTTTCACATATATTGATAATCTGATAAAAGTTGATGTTTTGGAAAAAAACTACATGTTAACTATTCACCTAGAAATATACTACTTTAGGAAAATCTAAAAAATTCAACCTAATATAATTTAGTTATGAGTAATTAAAAAATTAATTTTAAATTATTAAATTTATATTCTAAATTTAGTAAGCAGAACAATTTAAAATAAAATATATAATATAATGAAATAGATTTTATTTAAAATTACCTTTTAAATAGTAACTCATATTAATTATTTACCATCCAAAGGTAAAAAATATTAATGGTTTACCATATTAGTGTTTATTATACATATATTAATAATTTATTCTTAATATATTGTGTTTTTTTGTATTGGGTTTAGTGTGTGATATAAGTTATATAATATTGATTTTTTAAAAGTCCTAAATTAATGGGTTTTTACATTATACCCCCTTAAATAAATTAAATCCTCATAAATTTTAAAAATACATTAATTAAGGGTGTTGAAAGATAGACATAACGTATGAATTTTGTTAACTAAAATTATGACATTAATATCTTATATAAAACTAGATGACAAATTATCTTCCTCTATCATGTTAATGGAATGTTTTATTCTACCTCAATGGCTAGATTCTCTATTCCCTCATTTCCCACAAATAAAAAATTTTATAATTCCTTTGAGACATTCCATAGAGGTAATCTTCCAACATTTTTAACATGACATAAATTTTATCCTTTTTCCCGCTTCATCTTTTTCACCCAAATTTCCATGAGGCACCATTAATGTATTCTTTGGTGTGATAGGGAATTCAAATATGTTCACTTTGTAAATCATAATATGTGATAATTGATTTGGATTATTTATATGATTTTAAACCCCAGTACTTATCCTAATATATCACATGTCAGTACAATTAAAAAAATTTCTATTACATCCATTTTTTATCTTGGTTCCTTCTTTCTCTAACCATAACATTAAAATAATTTTTAAGGATGAGAATGAAAAAATTAGTAAATTTAAAAAGGAAAAACAATGATATTATAATAAATAATGTGTAAATGATGTGTATATACCAACTTATGAGTATTGTGATTCAATCTTGGTTATTCATGGTCATTTTACTATTTGATTCTCTAATATAACTAACTTCCATAAAATTATAAGTTAAAATTATTCATAATTATTCCTAAAGAAATGTGAATTAACCCAAGCATATCCCTCATGGGTGTCCAACTGATGCACAGTTGGAGACCATTCACTGTGAACTAGAATTATGACCATGATATACTCAACTAACAATTTTTAGGGGTTTTCCCCAGATATGACTATTCTAAATCCATTTCTTCTTTTCAGTATCCCTATTAGGGATTAACTACATGAAAACACACACAATATCCAATTTAATTTTTTTGAGGTTCTACTATACATAGACTTATCCCTTGGGTTTCCAATAATGTTTTCTTATTATAATGCATAAAAAATATGTGATATTCTACACTTTTAACCTAAAGGTTTATATATCATTTTTAACTATGATAATACTTGACTCAGTAACTCTTCATTTCATTCCTAAATCACAAATCATAATCAACTAAGAACATAATACCCTATAAAGTTATCTAAAAAATAATATGATACCAACTATATTTACCTTAGACCCACAATCCATGATCCAATGATGAAAACACATAACTTTCAAAACTATATTTGATAAAAATATATGATTATAATATATTTAAAAAAATTAACACCCAAATATCTTTTATTTTATATTTTTATTGAATAATGAAAAATCACTAACTAATAAATCTAAAGTATTATCATTATATGGACACTTTGTTTCTCCAAAAAATAAGAAGATAATAAATATATAATGGGCCTAAAATGTCTCCCATAAATTCTCTACAAAATATACTATTATAGGTTTAGCATGCTTAATAAATTCATTTTAATACTAGTGTAAGAGAAATATAATAAGGTGTAAGCTCAAATAATCAGTAATGTAAAACATAATAATAATGAGAAACCTGATATACTTGAGGTATAACATGATATCATAATGAGGAATATCATAATCATAGAAGCATGGAATAAAGAGATGATATCACATGTACATTGATTAAAAAATTATCTCAAAATAAAATCCTGTAATGTTAGGAATATTGCTACAATATAATGATGAAATCATAAGTACATGTTAAGGATACCTTCCTCATTAGCATAACTAATCTGGCTAGGATAACTTCATACACCCCATAGCTAGCTAGGATCTCTACCCATGCACCAAAATATCTCATGAGATGGAAAAATTACCAAATGTATTGGATTATATATAATTTAAAGCCAACCCATCACATAAGAAAGACCATATATATGTGTTACATGGTTTTAATAAGTATATCATAAAAACTTAAACAAGTAAAATGGGTTTTATATCCTTTTTAAGTTGTTCCCTAAGGAAGAACTCATGATTTCATCAATAAACAAGATATAATAAAACAATGGAAAATAAATGGGTATCCAATGAAATTAATCATTATTATATCTAAATGACACTCAAAAAAATATGATTATGTATATAATATTTAAATTTTATAAAAAAATTATATACGGTATAGAGAAAAACATCTCGAATCAATCATCTTATTGGGAATATATGTGAACACCGTTTAATAAATTAATGGAACATAGGGAATTCAATAAGGAAAATATTTGGAATTAAATCATTCCTATATAAGTGAATGATCTGTAAAGACAAAAATTGTGATAGATTACTCCATAGATGTAAAATATAATTTAAGAATTTATCCAGATAAAGAAGTTGTAGGATATTATTTGAATAATACCCTTTATGAATTATGAAACACACTTAAATAAAGATCTTAAAAGAATTTGTAAAATTGATTTAAAAATAAAAAATACCATTTATGATTTGAAAAAATTTAAAAATCAATGTTTTATTAAATAATGGGAATATGAATTTTTTTTCAAAACATGAATGAATTGAGAGAAATTATCTTAGAGAATGGAAAAGATGGAGAAAAGATACATTCACATGGAAACATGTAAAATATATTCCTTCCATCAATAATGAACCATATAGAATGTCATGAAAATGATTTTAATTTAAAAAATTGTTAGTTAAATTCAATATAATGGAAAATAAACATAATTTTTGTTTTGGAAAGAATGGATTTTAGAACATTTTAATACATTACTTTAGGGGAAAATATTCATTAAAACTAATGATGCAAAAAAATGTTTAAAGTACATTGAAACCTTTTATTGAAACCCACATCCTAAAAAGAATGAAATTTTTTTCATTAATAAGTGGTTAAGGGGTGTATGAAGGTAACATTAAACATTATAGAAAATTATTTTGAAAGGTAAAACACAGATATGGATGAAAAATATCTATTGGAAAGTATATTAGTTATTCTTATTAAAATCATAATTTTATTTGTGGAGGAGTTTCATAAATGGAAATGATATTGATGAATATAAGTAATATACAAAGAAAATGAAATCTAAAATTTTAAAGGATAATTTCAGGAAAAATAGAGGTGGAAAATCAAATTAAGAGGATATTTCATGATCATGATAAAAAACCCGAGTTGAGAAAAAAAACATGAATAACATTTTAATAAAAACCATTTAAGGAGAAATATATTTAAAATGCAACTCAAATATAAGGAAGAAATTATATTTTAGGATAACATAACATTTGGGAATCATATACATCATATAAAATAAAATTGGTTCATAAATTAAAATGTGTCTCTATGAAGGGATTTTATGACCAGAATCACTTACCTTATTTCCTTGTGTAGTTGATTAAACTATAACATCTTGTGAAACAAACATAAATATATTTATAGTCTAATTAAAAACCTTATTCATATATATAACACTTTTATATACAGAATTTATAATTATTTACTATGAATATAGTGGTTCATTATATATTTGTTTCTAACATCAAGTGATAACACTTTTAATTGTCTTCCACTTGATTTCAAATGTTAGGGGTGATCCCGAATCTTGGATACCAAGTTAATAATTATGTTTTTAACTATGGTTCTTTAATATCTATTCCATGGTTGTTTAAAATATTCCAATTTCATCCAATGATAGTTTTAATTATGAGATGTGAAGATGAATCTGAAGACAATCTTGTTTCAGTAAATTTTAAGGAAAATAGGAGATATATTGTTAACATGTTTAGATATTAGTATTATGAATTTGTAACCTTTATAAAATAATTACTAATTTATTATTACATGTCATTAATTTTATATATAATTCATTAATCATTTAGTATATAAACATTACAACATCGCTCAACTAGGCAGTAAATAGAGAAAATGAAAGGTGTGTCATAATGATAGAATTAGTAAGAAAGTGATATTACATAATATTTATATAAAATTATAGAATATTATAAATTTAATATATATCGTTCATCTTCATCAAACCTATTCTTATAACCTTTAATGATATGTGTTTTTGATAGATTAAATTCATCATATGTGGTGGAATTAGTCTGCACGTACACATGATTAATGAACTCATTTCTTAATGAATGGATGGAGTGAAAGTACATAAAAATTCATTATTTCATAGTTATAAAGTTATAATAAAAATAATATTATTTCATTAATTACTATATTATTTCCATTCATTTAATTTGGTTAGATAAATGAGACACGTTGTTCATGGAGTGGAAGTCTGCAATTACACATAATTAGTGATCTCATCCCATAACAAATGGACAAAATGAAGGTAAATGTAAAAGGTGGATAATTTCAAATTTTATAAGTGAAATAAAAAATAACTTTACCTCAAATATATAATTGACACTATCCCTAATATTTAGTGATGACAAACAAATTGTATCATGTCGTGGAGGTGGTAGTCAGCACATAAACATGATTAATGCAATATTTTTCTTAGGATATGCTACCAAATGAATAAATAATAGATCATAGATTAATATAATAGAATTTAAGTATATATGTGATTTTGAATTAATTATATTAACAAAATTTTTATAATATTATGTATATGAAAAATTAATAAAAATTAAGGGGAGAGAAATAATCATATCAGGAATATTGATTTTCCTTGGAATTATCCTTTGAATTGAAGGAATTAGGCTAATTAAGGGCAAACAATATAAGTATTTGGGAGAGTTTTATACTATGAAAATATTTATGGATGTTCACTAATTATTTAAAATTTATGGGTGTATAGTGAAGGGGTGTAAGTGGTACCTTTTATAATTAAAGGGAATGAACTTTTCCATGTAAAATATTGTAAAGTATGGGGTAAGGATGGAATGAAATGAAAATTGGGTGAGTTATGTGAAGGTAGGTTGGAAAGTAAAATAGTTATGACTTTAAAATATAAAACATTATTTCTTTATGTTATACTTTACATGTTAATTTAGGGAAATTTTATTTAAATTTGATTTGTCATATAAACACTTATTACTCTTAATTAAATATTAATCCTGTCAATTATTTTTTTACTAAAATTATAAGTAGTTACTTATTAACAAATGTTAACACAATTATTCTTTATTTGGGCTCTATTTAACCTAAGTAATTTCACAAATATTTTAAAATATTATTTTTAATTAAACACACATAACATATAAAAATTGTTTTTAAATAAAATAATGTTTTTAGCCTTTTTAATTATGTATAAGATAAATTTTTATGGTTAACGATTAAAATAATAATAATTGATTTATTATAAAATAAAATAAAATATGTGCGGATTTAAAATAATTCTAAAAATAAAATTCACCATGAAAATATATAATTAAAAGAAAAAAATGAAAATAGTTTTAAAATTCTAACAAAATGTTTCTTAAGTCCTAAAATATTTACAAAGAATTTATAACTTCAAAATAACATTTTAGATTTCCTAATAATATATACATACATATATATATATATATTTGATCAATTAAATGATTTTATAAAATTTTAAGACCTACACATATACTGACAATGTGATAAATTCACCATTTTGGCAAAAACTATATTTGACATTATTCACCTAAAAATAGATTTTTTGAAAAAATATCTCAAAAATACGTTCAAAGATAATTTTGTTGTGAGGAATTAAAAATTTTATTTTAATTTAACAAATTATAATTCTAAAATATTTGAAATTAGTTTTTTAAAATAAAATATATAATATAAATAAAATGTCTTTTACTGAAAATAACCTTCTAAATATTTACTCATATTAATTTTATACCTTCAAAAGGTATCGAATTTTAATACTTTACCATATTAGTGTTTATCATAGATTTGTTAGAAAATTATTCTTAATATATTGTGGTTTATTTATGTGGCGTGTAGCATGTGACACAAGTTATATAACATATCATGTATTTTAAAGGATCTAAAATCTCAGGTCGTTACAATAATTTGGGATTGTTGATTTGGATTAACTAAAATATTTTTTCCCAGATTATTTTCCTAATAGATTAGAGGTTAGGATAATCAATTCATATTCCATTACATCTATTGTTAGATCAGTTCCTTATTTATCCAGCCATTACATTAAAATAAAGTATAGGGATGAGAAAACATAAATTAAAAAATGTACAAATGGAAAACTATGAAATTAGAAGAAATAATACATAAATGATGTGAATATGATAACTTATAAATCTTTATCATCAATATGGGTTATCCATGTTCTTTAAAGTATCAATTTATCTAATCTAGTTAAATTCCATAAAATCATATATTAAAATCCTTTATAATGACTTTTAATGATAATTTGAATTAACCATGTTTTCACCCGCCAAATGGGAAACCATAATTTTAGGATCATAGAAATACATAAAGCATAGGTATTATTTTCACTAAAAAAGGAAGAAACGAGCATCATGAATACATGGGGATTAGACACCTGGTTCATATGAATCACATGACCCTAGGAACATCACATGAAGTGTTTATGAACTTCATGTGATATGTTCATAATCACATAAAACCCCTTTGACAAGCTCTTCTGATCTCCAATGGTTCTTAGAAAATCCCTAATGGTCATGAAGGACACAAGATAAGTATTCCAGATCATGAGAAACCCCATTAGATAGCATCCAATATCATGAAATGTCCATTTGATGAGTATTTTTTAACATAAAACTTGTCAATCGATAGATTCTTGAAAATCACCCAAGCCATTTATAAAATAAAATTTGAAAAAGGAGGAAGCATCATGAAAAGGGATTCATGATAATTTTCATTTTAAGGGATGATGTAGATTGTGTGATCAATCCATTGATCATGCGAACAACTTAAGGATAGGTCGAATCAATCATGAAAAGTATATCAGATGTGTATGTTTGATCATGTGATTCTCGGATGGACAACCATTGGAAAAAGATGTAAGTTGTTTACAATAGTATCTTAAAGAGGATGTGGATTTAAAATAACGGAGTTATATTGATTTTCACCAGTAATAAATATATACTTTTCATGAGTTGTTAATAATAATGTGAATCCCCTCAGAAATTCCCTCCTAGATCGCACATAATTTTCTTTTACATGAAACACGATCTTCTAAAGACTCACAAACATGTCATGATGGTATTGAAAAGGTAATTAAACATTATGATTAGAATCCATGAAATACCTTTGAGAATCCATGAGTTTAATAAATATGTAAATTATGGAATGATCATGTGGCCACTATTTATCAAATGATGAAAGATGATTTCATGGATGACCTGTGGTTGGATGATGCGAAATACATGATGTGATGCTCCCTCATTCTACTGAAGACCATATATATGATTTAGTCACCATGTAAAGTGGTGTAAATCTTTGTAAGTGATATAAATAAATCCCCCCTAACATAGAGAAAAATCATATAGGGGAGAAATGATGAGATAAGATTTTCAAGAACATAGAACCATGTAATCTCAAGAGCCTTTCACTATGTAATCCTATGGAATGACTTAAGGGATTATGTGGTTGGTCTATTCACTTAATTTTACCACCTCATTGATCATGTGAAGGAATTATGCCATTACATCTAGATCATGTGAAAGAGTTTCTTCAGGTCAACTTGATCATGTGATTTCCCAATAGGCCAACACATGTTGATCATTCATGAATCCATGAAATAATGTCTAGAAATTATGGACACTTTATGTAAATATGGATATGTGGATTTTCATGTGGGAGGGTCTTGAATTCATGTGATAAATTATTCAATCATGAAAAGACCCCAAGACATTTAATCTAGTTCATAAGGTAGTCTTCAGACAAGTTAGGTAGACACTCCAAACATATCAGCCAGATCATGTGATGACCTTTGCACATGGAAGTTGGTTCACACGATAGTATTTAATCATGTTATAAAGAAACTAAAAACATGTTTGGAAGACACCCCAAACATTTTGGTAATACACTGTTAACCTCACCTATTTTGATAATCTCAATTATGTTTAAATATGTGTTTATAATCCTATCTATATGTTAAATTATGTTGACAAAAATATCAAAATAATCATTAGAATATGTTAGTCAATTTTTATCTATGGTTATACATGTTTTGAAATAATATTAACTCAATCTGGATATGTTTCTCATAGAACATATTAGTATTCGAGTCACTGATACAGACCTACCAATAGAGTAAGTCCATTGGTAGGCATAAGTCCACCGGTATGCATAACAGTTACTGATACAGACAGACAGACCTACCGATGAAGTCTACAAGAGCCACCAATATAAACATCTACCAATACAAAAGGTCACCGGTTCACAGCTACCGATAAGGCTAAGTACACCGGTACAGAAGTCTACCGATATGGATAAGGTCACCAGTATGCAGACAGTTATCGTTACACCTGAGCTACCGATAGAATAAGTTTACCGGTATGGTCAAGTCGACCGATACAGAGTAACCACTACTATTATGAAGTCCACCATGACAAGATCATCGATATGGGTCACTGATACATATGTTCACCGATACATAAAGTTCACCAATATGCATAAAAGATACCGATAGAAGGAGCTACCAATTCAAGCGAGCTACCGTTATAAAGAGAAATAGCTACCGATACAGACTTACTGACTCAAGTCCATAAATAAAAGCTCAATGATACTAAGACCTAATGATGGAAACCAGTCATCATATCTCTAAACTCTACTTATATTTGTTTATTTAAAAACCATCATATTTGATGTTTTTAATGCACTTGCTAGTAATTTATGATAGTTTTTGGTATTTCAGGAACCGTACCTCGTACCTGTAAAATGGTAATCATTCCCATTGCTGGAGCTAAAGCTATATAAGGGAACCTCGAACTACTAAAGATGGGGGGTGGTTAGTCAGTCTTTCCATGCGCATACGAGACAATCTTCTGGAGATACTCAAGGACTTACATGCATAGAAGAAGAAGGAAGAATACATACTGAATCTATAGAACATGAACATTCAAGGATAAAAGAGATTCAATGATTTCATCTACATTCATGCTGATCAGAGTGATCAACCTGCACTTTGAAGACAAATAAAAAAACAACACTCTGTTTTTCTGGACAAAAAATAGAGAAGGACTCAAAGCATCATATGCATCAATCCAAGGAGTCCAGACTTTCAATAAAAACACATAGAGTATTCTAAACTCGTCTCCATTTGTTTAGCTCTATTTTGTTTTATTTATTTACACTTTGAGTAGTGTGAGTGCTCTGTATTTTTAGGCACACATTGTCTCCTGTGATGAAATGGAGGATATCTAAATCCTCACTCAATCTTTATAATTATTTTGATTCTCACTGTGGATAGTGGTAGAGGTCCTGGATGGCCTGTGTGCTATTGTTTTGGTTTTTTCCCACGTATAACTATGGTAGGGTTATGTGGACCTGGACAGTATGAGTACTGTTGTTTTTCCCGATCCAGGGTGTGAAGCATAGTTTATATAAAACTATTTGAGCGGAATAAGTCTCAGCTTGAGACTGAAGCTCTTGGTTAAAACCGTTGTGCTTGTTTATTTTGGTTAAAACTATATCTTACATTCTGCTGCTAAGTACTTTGAAATAAAAATCTATTTTAAAGTTACTCTGATAGTTAAACTAGCAAGTGTTTGTATTTATTGTAACCCAGTAGGTTAGTTTCAAAAGATAATCTAATCTTCGGATTTGATTAACTGAGAACTAATCAATATCTTGAGAACCTAACTGAACCTTTATTGTATTACAAATTCACTATAGTTTAGATTGGTATTTAATTTGGGGGATTTTTAATATATATCTTTTAAAAATAAATTTTAATTGTAACTCAATTCACCCCCCCTCTTGAGTATCCACTCCGACCAACATTTGGTATCAGGGGTTTATTATTAATAATGGATTTCTAAACACTCTATTTTTCAACTTTGATTTTAGTTGTATCTTAAATATCTTAAATTTATGTTAGTTCAAAATTTTATCTCTTTAAATATATTTACTAAAATCTAATTGTGGATAATAGATTATAAGGTTCTGCTACCAATATGCCACCTTTCTTTAATGGTGTTAATTATGCCCAAAGGAAACTGAAAATGAAAATTCATTTAAAAAGTATGGGATTTGACATCTGGACTGCTATAGAGACTGTGTATAAGATCCCAGAAACTGAAAGAACTACTTGGGATGAACCTACTAAAACAGCTTACAATAGTAATTGTAAATCAATGAATGCCTTGTATTGTGCTTTAGGAGATGAACAATTTAATCGAATATCTGCTTGTAAAGATGTTTATCAAATTTTGGATTGATGTTATTAATATTTTCATGACTTATTATATTCCCCCTTTACTTATTTTATATGAAATGTGCATAATTTGTGTGAAATATTAATGTTTTAATATTAAGTATAATATTTGAGCATTTTTAGAAGTAGTCCAATTGATTCAGTTTAATTTTTTAATTATAACTGTCACTATACTGATCCAAATTGTGTGGTTCTTGTTTTTTAGGATTCTCCTTTCAATATACACGATTTCATTAGAAGGAACCATGATCCAATTCTACCATTTGAAGGGTCAAATGGTCCTCACAAATAAGACCAAAGAATCTGTGAACAAACTGGACCAGCCTTGAAGATTGATTTACTGGGATCAATACAGAAGTCCAAAAACATTAACTCTCCATCATAATTCTGGGGACACTACATTTCATCTTGGATAAAAATTTCATGGCCCAAATCCAAGTACAAGGGGCCCAAATGAAGCTTTGAAGTCCAGCCCACCATTCTGTCCGAGAATTAAAACCATTATACTATTCATGACATATCTCATGATGTAAGCATCAAATAGAGCTGAGATTTTTCAGTGGGAAAGAGGGTATATAGGCGGCCGACTTTTTTGAAAAAGTCATTCGGATTTGAAGGCATCTTCCTGTTCAAAAATCCATTCACATTTTGGCCATCGAAAAAGCATGGATAGAAATAGGCAGTTTTCCTTTGTTTAATAAAACCGCCATAACTTTGGCTCCACTTGTCCAACTTCCTCCATATTTTTACAGTAGTCTGACGACTTTATTATCTACAACTTTGAAGAAGGAGATAGTCGGAGATTCGGCTGTCTGAATAGCCAAATTGGAGATTCAATTGGAGGGACAGATTGGGAATGCAAACAGTCCACTCCTTGGGCTATAAATACTCTCTCCTTCTCTCCTTGAGAGGGGTTGGCATTTCAGAAGAGAGGATATCATATTGGAATGACCAAATCCTTGACAAAGGCTTGGGAGGACCTTCCATACTCAAGTTTTCACTTGAGAGACCTTTCCTCCTCTCTTTGTTTTCACTTACTTTTGTGTTCTTCATTTTTGTAATCTTGTAATTATCTTTCTTTGTAATTCTGTTTTAATGCAAGTTACTTCTTCAATATCTCTTATTCTCATCCACCTTCTGTAGTTTAATATTTATTTTCCTAAAATAGTTTAAATTCAGTTGAATCCCCTTCTATTCTTTTGCTTCCTCATTCAATCGAAAATCTGTTTTTAATTATTATCATCGTTCGTGTGTGTGTGTCAACGTACCACTCTTTTCTAATCCCTTTATTTTTCTTCTATTCTTAATTTATCATCATAATAATTTTAACCAGAATATTGAACATCCAAATGGCCGAGTAAATCTCTCATTGGGTTGAGTTATAATTCGGGGATGTTAAGTGATTGAGAGTTTTTCTCGATGAGTATTCTTTAAATTAATATTGTGTATGTTAAACTTAATATGTCATGGATTAATGATATGTTTTGTTTAACAAGTGGTTTCCATGGATTATTGGAACCATAAATACACTACCATAAATAAGTTTTGATTTAGATTAGAACCCTAAGTTAAGTTAAGGCTTGGATTAAAGCCTTCAAAATTAGGAATTCCAATCAACGTCAACTTATGACATGAGTGTTAATTTAATGCAATACAAAGTAAGGCTCAAGGATATCACATGCTTAACTCCCCAATAATGAACTCCCCCCAATCTTTATCAATTTGGTAAATCAAAAATCATCCATAAATCATTTCAATTAAGCTCTGCAAACAAACCCCCCTAATCAAAATACAATCAACTAAAAACAAACGACTATCACAAAGTGTCATCGCCGAGGATTCGACCCGAGTGCTGCTATACACATTAGCAGAGCACCAGAACCTTGAACAGTTGATAGGCGACAATCGGCCATGCATTTCAAATGGCTCCGTTGCCGGAGATGGTGCTTTAAGTAGTCATTAGTTTCTGGTTATTGTAAAAAAACAAAAAAAATCAAATTTTTTGAAAACAATTGAAAAAAAAACACAAAGAAAAACCCGTCTTCCTCTTAAAAATCATAAACTGAAAAAATACAATGGAAAACCCATCTTCCTCATCCTTTCTAAATCTCTCTGAATGCCCCGCAGCCTCCCAAACAATCCCTCGGATTTGTTTGACCCTGAAATTGATAGAACTCTTTGTTGACTTAGGAGGACCATTAGGGATAACCAAATCACCCAAGAACCAATCATTGCCCTACCAATTGAATTCGATATGGCCAATCCTAGGGAACAAACATTGAAAGAACTTGATGCCCCTGATATTAATTACCAACCCCTTGTTATTCAATATCCAAACATTGAAGCTGACTTTGAACTCAAATCGGGTTTGATTCATCTTCTCCCTCATTTTCACGGGCTAGCCGGTGAGGATCCACATCTTCACCTTAAAGAGTTCCAAGTAGTATGCTCTACCATGAATCCTCAAGGGGTTTCTGAAGAACAAATCAAGCTTAGAGCTTTCCCCTTTTCCCTAGCGGATTCTGCCAAGTCTTGGCTCTACCACCTCCCACCTGGTTCCATAAACTCATGGGTTGACATGAAGAGACTTTTCCTTGAGAAGTTCTTTCCCGCTTCTCGAACAGCTTCTATCTGAAAGGAAATAAGTGGCATCCATCAATTCCCTAATGAATCACACCATGAGTATTGGGAGAGGTTCAAAAAGCTTGTGGAAACTTGTCCTCACCATCAAATCCCTGACCAACTCCAGATCCAATAATTCTATGAGGGGTTATTGGCTATAGAGAAAACTCTCATTGATGTCGCAAGTGGCGGTGCTCTTGTTGACAAAACTCATGCAGCTGCACGAGAACTCATAAGCATCATGGCTGCAAACACGCAACAATTCCATACTCGAGCACATGCTCAAGTGAAACAAGCCCAATAGAATCAATCCATAGAGCCCAAAAAGATGAATGAGTGGATGAGTGAACATACAGGTCTTGTGCGTCAACTAGCGGTGGCTACCAAAGCGCCAACCTCATCTTCTCCACAGTCACTATTCCTTGGACCTATCAAGAATTGTGGAATCTGCAACTCTCCATCTCTTCCGACTAACACATGTCCACAACTTCAAGATGATCCATCTGATTCATCTAGTCCAATGGAGCTCAATGCGGCATATGCTCAGTGAAACTTCAACCCTCAACAATCAGGTCAGTTTGTTAGAAACTTCAACCAACCCCACTCGGAGCCCTTCTCTTCTACCTTTAACCCACCTCTGAGGTATGGTAATCCCATTTCTCATCCTCCTCAGTTCCCTCATCAAAATCCAAACCAGTTCCAATATGGTCAAAGTGGTGGTAACATCCATCAACCTTATCCTTTTGTTCCTCAACCCCAAAGGAACAATCCTCCTCCTGGATTCCACTATCCTAACGAGCCTTCCCAATTCCCCACCCAATACAATCGCTTTCCCAAGAACCAAAATCAAGGCCAACCCAATTTGGGACAAGCCTCTTTTTCTAAACAACCATGGGAAAGTGCTGTAGAGGATCTTGCTTCCTTCACCCGTTCTAGCCTCGAGAACATTGAAACCCAAATAGGTCAACTTGCATCCCACCTTAGCCAGCAACAACCATCCAATTCATCCCAACTCCCAGCTCAACCATTACCCAACCCTAAGGGTAATGTAAGTGAAATTGCACTTAGATCGGGAAAGCAAATTGCTATGCCCCATACTGATTGCTCTACCTCCCCTTTCGATGTTGATCTAGAAAATTCAAAGAACAAAAAGCTGGAAAAGGAACTTGAATCCACTCCTTCACCTCCTTCCATTCCTCTAAGGAACCCAATTCCTTTTCCTCAAGCCATCTCCAAGCCTAAGAAGTCCTTTGAACCTGATCCTGAAATGCTTGACATGTTTAGACGTGTTGAAGTGAACATCCCCCTCTTAGATGCCATCAAACAAATCCCTAAGTATGCCAAGTTTCTTAAGGAATTGTACACCCATAAGAGGAAACTTAGGAACATTGAAAATGTTTCAACCCAACAGTCCATTCCCATGAAGTTCAAAGATCCAGGGACCTTCAGGGTTCCATGTCAAATAGGGAGTTCCAACTTTGATGATGCACTCATATACCTTGGAACCTCAATAAATGTCATGCCCAAATCCATTTTCTCCAACCTTGGTCTAGGTCCCTTGCACCCAACTGGTGTTGTCATTCAATTATCCAATCGAAGCACTGCCAGTCCTGAGGGGATAATTGAGGATGTTCTTGTTCGGGTCAATGATCTTATCTTCCCAGCTGATTTCTATGTCCTTGACATGGAAGGTGAGACAACCTCTTCTCGATCTCCCCTAATTCTAGGAAGACCATTCCTCATGATTGCGAGATCCAATATTGATGTCCATTCAAGAATCTTATCCATGGAATTTGGTGACCAACTGGTCAAGTTAAACATTTTCCAAGCCATGCGATACCCATCTGAGGATCACTCTGCATTCTCAATCCATTCTTTTGAGGACACTTCTAAGATTCAATCGAACCCCAATCCACCATGTTCTTCATGTTCTAATGATAAAGGATCTTGTGAAATCTACACCATGATTAAAAAAGTCATAAATGGTGAAGTTGATGTGGACCTCTCATTCATAGACTCCATCAATCTAGAGGAACTTGAAAACTCTCTTGAATCCCACATCAACTCTGATCTCTACTGCTCCACCTTGGACAGTGTTGAGGAAAATGATCCAAACCCATCTGGAATCCCTTCTCCTGCTCCTAACTTGTCTAGCTCTCAAATCAAGGTTGAAACTTATCTAAAACCACTTCCTTCACACCTCAAGTATGCATTCGTTTTCCATGATCCCTCCTACCCTGTCATTATCTCTGCTTCACTTTCTGAAACTGAGAAGTCCCAACTTGTTCAAGTGTTAGAGGAAAACAAAAATGCCTTAGGTTGGACCCTAGAGGATATTCCAGGAATCAACCCTGCCCTTTGCATGCATCACATCCATCTAGAGGAATCAGCCAAACCAATTAGGCAACCTCAAAGAAGACTCAATCCACTCATACTTGAGGTAGTTAGGGAAGAGATTACCAAGCTTCTTCAAGATGGTATTATCTACCCAATTTCTGATAGTGAATGGTTTAGTCCAATTCAATTCGTTACTAAGAAGGGCGGGATAACAGTTGTCACAAATGAACATGGATAAGTGGTCACAACTGGAGTGAAAAACAAATGGCGTGTGTGCATAGATTATCGCAAATTGAATGCTGAAACACGAAAAGATCACTACCCACTTCCTTTCCTTGACCAAATGCTTGAGAGATTGGCCGTAAAGTCACACTATTGCTTTCTTGATGGTTACACCGGCTACTTCCAAATTCCAATCGCACCTCAAGACCAAGAAAAGACCACATTCACTTGCCCCTTTGGAACCTATGCCTATAGGTGAATGCCTTTTGGCCTTTGTAATTCTCCTGCAACATTCCAGCAGTGTATGATGAGTATCTTTTCTGAATTCATTGAGAATTTCATGGAGGTCTTCATGGATGACTTTACCATTTATGGCGAGTCATTTGAATCTTGCTTACATTCACTCTCTTTGGTCCTTCAAAAGTGTGTCAAGTGCAACCTTGTGCTGAATTTTGAAAAATGTCAGTTCATGGTTTCAAATGGGATTGTTCTAGGGCACATAATTTCTCAAGAGGGTATCCAAGTTGATCCAGCCAAAATTGAGGTGATCTAATCACTTCCTGAACCCAAATCAGTTCGAGACATTCGGTCCTTCCTTGGTCATGCCGGTTTCTATCGGTGATTCATTCAGAACTTCAGCAAGATTTCCCTCCCACTCACTCGTTTACTTCAAAATGATGTCACATTCAATTTTGATGAGACTTGCAAGAGAGCTTTCATTGAACTCAAATCTGCTCTCACATCTGCTCCAATAATCCAACCCCCAGATTGGTCCTTACCATTTGAATTGATGTGTGATGCTTCTGATAGGGCCATTGGGGCTATTCTTGGTCAAAGAAGAGAAAACACTCCTCATGTCATCTTTTATGCCTCGGAAACATTGGTTGAAACTCAATCACACCACACTGTGACTGAAAAATAACTTATAGCTGTAGTTTTTGCATTGGATAAATTCCGGCCCTATCTCTTAGGTGCCAAAATCATCATGTTCATGGGCCACTCAGCATTAAAGTTCTTACTTAAGAAAAGTGATTCCAAACCAAGGCTAATAAGATGGATTTTAATGCTCCAAGAGTTTGACCTTGTGATAAAAGATAAACCTGGAAAAGGAAACCCTGTGGCTGACCACCTGAGTAGAATTTATAATTATTCTCATTCTGAAATAATTGATCCTGAATTTCCAACTTAACACCTCTCATCTCTCACTCCAAAGTTACCATGGTATGTTCCAATTGTCAATTACTTGGTTTCTGGTGTTTTCCCTGAATATTTTTCAAAAGAACAAAAATAATAGATGAAAAGTGATTAAAAGCATTATTTTTTGGAAGATAATAAACTTTGGAAAACTGGGGCTGACATGGTAATTAGGGGATGTGTTGATAAAACTGAACAATCCTCCATCTTGGAATTCTGCCACTCAATTCCTGGAGGTGGCCACTTTAGACCACAAAGGACTTCTCGAAAGGTCCTAGGTCCTAGATTCTTTTGGCCTTCACTCTTCAAGGATTCACACAAGTTCTGTCAATCATGTCCCACTTGCCAAAAGTTTGGCACAATTTCCAAAAGAATCGAAATGCCTCAAAAGCCATTAATCTTCTGTGAGCTTTTCGATGTTTGGGGCATCGATTTCATGGGACCTTTTCCCCCTTCCAATGGATTATCCTAAATTCTCCTTGCTGTTGAATATGTTTCTAGGTGGGTCGAGGCCAAACCCACTGGGAAAGATGATGCTCAAACTGTGAGTGAGTTCCTCAAAACCCATATCTTCCATCGATTCGGAACACCACGTGCTTTGATAAGTGACTTAGGAACTCATTTCTGTAATAGAACCATGGAACCACTTTTGAAAAAGAATGGGGTTGTACATAAAACATCCACTGCATATCACCCTCAAACAAATGGAATGGCTGAACTTTCTAACAGAGAAGTGAAAAGAGTGCTTGAAAGAATTGTTAAGGCCACAAGAAAAGACTAGCCCGATAGACTTGGTGAAGCACTTTGGGCCTATCGAACAGCCTATAAGACAACCATTGGGATGTCTCCATTTAGGCTAGTTTTTGGTAAAGCCTATCATTTACCAGTTGAAATCCAACATAAGTCATTTTGGGCTGTCAAAACTTGTATTTTTGATTGTGAAAAATCTGGTGAAGAAAGATTGTTGTTGTTGACTAAATTGGAGGAGCTTCGACTCGATTCGCATGAGAAATCCATTCTCTACAAAGAAAAGGCAAAGTCACTCCATGAAAAGCACATTCTTCGAAAGGTATTTCATGAAGGTGAAAAGGTAATGCTATTCAATTCTCGATTTCGACTTCACCCAGGTAAGATTAATTCTCATTGGGAAGGTCCTTTTGTTATTACTAACGTTTACCCATTTGGTGCAGTGCAAGTCCAAGACCCCTCTTCCAAAAGGACATTCACGGTTAACGGACATCGGTTAAAGAATCACCATGAGAGGTCTCACAATCCAGGAACTACGTCGACTTCCATCGAAACCCCATCCACTTTAATAGAACCACCACTGGATGGAGACCCGCCAAATCCAAACCAGGGGGAACCTCTTTCCCTTTAACTCTCTCTCTATCTTTTCCTCTCTCTACCTATTTCTTCTTCTTCCTCTCTCTTTCATTTTTTTACCACTTTATTCATAAAACCCTTTCTTTTTATCTTTCTTGTGTGGGTGTGTATTTTAAAAAAACCTTAAAAACTAAAAAAAACCAAAAAACACAATTACTTAAAAAATTACAAAAAAACAGTCATGCTTACTCACCATCGAGTTTTGAAATTTTGTCCAACCATTTTAGGGAGTTAACAGACATATTTTCATCTCAAAAATTTTGTATTTTTATCATGACTTTGGATAAAGAATTTTGTGTCAAAACCAACACATTTTGAATGCTCAATTTTTGATTTGGAAAATTCTTTTCCCCTACCATGAGGAATAATATTAGCCTTCATGCCAAGGTCATCTATGACCATCTTTTTCATTGTGTGTCTTCACCACTGATTGTGAGTCTTGAGTTTGTGGACCTTCGAGCTTAATTTCCATCTGTTGTGTGCATTAATATGATAGAGGCATTTTCTAAGCCACATGAGAATTAGAATAGCCAAATAGCCTCTCGTTACCCTTACATTGATCCTACTTTTGAAAGCCCCTTTGAGCCTATGAAAACCCTTCTTTTGATAGCCACATTACAAGCCTAATACCTTGTCCCACCCAACATCTTCATGGATTTTCATTGTACAATTTATTGAAATTTAAGTGTGGGGGGAATGGACTTCATTTTTGGGCGTACTTTCATTGATTTCGAATGTGTCATCATATGCTTGAGGGCAAGAATCCATTCAAGTGTGGGGTAGAGGTTGTAATTCTGTGAGCTTTGGGGTGTATATGTGTAATTTTCATTTGTACAAAAGTCATTGAAAAGTGTTAAAAAAAATGAAAAAAAATTATATTAAAAAAAATGAAAAAAAGGAATGGGTTGTGTCTTGGGTGGGTCAAAAATCATTCATCATCAACCTTTGATCGTGTATAACTACTAAAATTAGTTCCATGGGGAGATCAATCATGGGTTGGGAGATGACTATGAGACTTGTTTCAAGCACAACTTTCGAAAAAAGAGCAAAAAGAGAAAAAAAAGAACACTTGAATCATCTTGTATTGTGTCATTATTGGAAGTCTTCCATGTTGTACATATTCCATCATCTCACCCTATTCCATTTTCTATCTCCCTCACTTTTCATTCATCACACATTCATTCCCTTGTAAATATGTGTTTCTATTTCCTTTCAAATCAAATTTCAAAAAAAATGTGCATTGATTTTTCCATGTTGGTGTTTTTAACCCCTCTTTTCCTTTGGACACTATATACCTACCATCCCATAGCCACTAAAAAACCCCTTAAAAGACCTCTTGATTCTTGTACACATTAGATTTGGGAATAGAAGCTGAGAGCTCTTACAAACTCTTGATTTTCACTTTTTGTTGGTGAATGAGTGAGCCTCCTAAAATACATTTTTATCATCTTGAGAGGAGTAAGTTTTGAGTGCCTACATTTTCTAATTCAAACCTTGAACATGAAAAAATGAATTGTTTCTGATGCATTATTGTGAACCAAATTTGTGATGGAATTCAATATGGATGAGTGAAATAGTCTAAACCTCCCCTGATTGGAGAAAACAAAATTTTAATATTTGTTTGTGAGTGAAAATGATTTTGTCATGTTTTTATATTTGTTGCACATGAGGACACGTGAAAATATAAGTGTGGGGGAGTTGATGTTATTAATATTTTCATGACTTATTATATTCCCCCTTTACTTATTTTATATTAAATGTGCATAATTTGTGTGAAATATTAATGTTTTAATATTAAGTATAATATTTGAGCATTTTTAGAAGTAGTCCAATCGAGTCAGTTTAATGTTTTAATTATAACTGTCACTATACTGCTCCAAATTGTGTGGTTCTTGTTTTTTCGGATTCTCCTTTCAATATAAAATATTTCATTAGAAGGAACCATGATCTAATTCTGCCATTTGAAGGGTCATATGGTCCTCACAAACAAGACCAAAGAATCTGTGAACAAACTGGACCAGCCTTGAAGATTGATTTACTGGGCTCAATACAGAAGTCCAAAAACATTAACTCTCCACCATAATTCGGGGGACACTACATGTAATCTTGGAAAAAAATTTCATGGCCCAAATCTAAGAACAAGGGGCCCAAATGAAGCTTTTAAGTCCAGCCCACCATTCTGTCCGAGAATTAAAATCATTATACTATTCATGACATATCTCATGATGTAAGAATCAAATAGAGCTGAGAATTTGCAGTGGGAAATAGGGGATATAGGTGGCCGACTTTGTTGAATAAGTCATTCGGATTTGAAGGCATATTCCTGTTCAAAAATCCATTCACATTTTGGCCATCGAAAAATCATGGATAGAAATGGACAGTTTATCTTTGTTTAATAAAACCGCCATAACTTTGGCTCCAGATGTCCAAATTCCTCCTTATTTTTACAGTAGTCGAAAGACTTTATTACCTACAACTTTGAAGAAGGAGATATTTGGAGATTCTGCTGTCTGTATAGCCAAATTGGCAATTCAAGTGGAGGGACAGATTGGGAATGCAACCAGTCCACTCCGTGGGCTATAAATACTCTCCCCTTCTCTCCTTGAGAGGGGTTGGCATTTAAGAAGAGAGGATATCATATTGGCATGACCAAAGCCTTTACAAAGGCTTGGGAGGACCTGTCATACTCATGTTTTCACTTGAGAGACCTTTCCTCCTCTCTTTGTTTTCACTTACTTTTGTGTTCTTCATTTTTGTAATCTTGTAATTCTCTTTCTTTGTAATTCTGTTTTAATGCAAGTTACTTCTTCAATATCTCTTATTCTCATCCACCTTCTGTAGTTTAATATTTATGTTCCTAAAATAGTTTAAATTTAGTTGAATCCCCTTCCCTTCTTTTGCTTCCTCATTCAATCAAAAATCCGTTTTTAATTATCATCATCGTTCGTGTGTGTGTGTCAACGTACCACTCTTTTCTAATCCCTTTCTTTTTCTTCTATTCTTAATTTATCATCATAATTATTTTAACCAGAATATTAAACATCCAAATGGCTGAGTAAATCTCTCATTGGGGTGAGTTATAATTCTGGGATGTTAAGTGATTGAGAGTTTTGCTCGATGAGTATTCTTTAAATTAATATTGTGTATGTTAAACATAATAAGTCATGGATTAATGATATGTTTTGTTTAACGAGTGGTTTACATGGATTATTGGAACCATAAATACACTACCATAAATAATTTTTGATTTAGATTAGAACCCTAAGTTAAGTTAAGGCTTGGATTAAAGCCTTTACACTTAGGAATTCCAATCAACGTCAACTTATGACATGGGTGTTAATTTAATGCAATACAAAGTAATGCTCAAGGATATCACATGCTTAACTCCCAAATAATGGACTCACCCCAATCTTTATCAATTTGGTAAATCAAAAATCATCCATAAATCATTTCAATTAAGCTCTGCAAACAAACCCCCCTAATCAAAATACAATCAACTAAAAACAAACGACTATCACAAAGTGTCGTCGCCGAGGATTCGACCCGAGTGCTGCTATACACATTAGCAGAGCACCAGAACCTTGAATGGTCGATAGGCGACAATCGACCATGCGTTTCATGGATACTTTGGGTGTTCCTCATGAGGGAACAACTAATGTTAAGGAAATTAGACTAAAAACTTACACTATTAAATATGACAACTTTAAAATGAAACCTGATGAACCTATTTCTAACATGTATCTCAGGTTCAATAAGATAGTTAATACAATGAGCTCACTAGGAAAGGTTGTTCCAACAAAAGGGAAAATCATGAGGTTACTCAGATGTCTGCCATACAGATGGAGAGGCACATCAGTTTCAATAAGAGAATCATGTGATATAAGTTCACTGCCTGTTAAAGAGATGATTGGTAAGTTAATGATGTATGAAGAAGAACTGAAGGTAAAAAAGGAAGAAGATGATGAACCAAGAATTAAATCAGTAGCCTTCAAGACCTCTGCTTCAAAAAACAAGGACAAAGGAAAAGTTCAAAGTGAAAGTGATAGCTTAATCCGTGATGAAAGTGCACCAGACAGTGATGCTGAAATGGCTCAGATATCTAGATGATTTAAGAAGTTTTATAGAAAGAAGACGTTTTTCAGAAAATCTAATTACAAGGGAAAGTATGACAATAAAGGTCATTAGAAGAAAGATTGTAAAAGGACTGATAAAAGTGATTACATAGTCTGTTACGAATACAAGAGGAAAGGACATGTGAAAGCCGGCTGTCCAAAGTTAAAATATAAGAAGAAATATGAGTACAATGAAAACAAATATAAGAAAGCTATGAAAGAAACCCGGAGTGCTTCAGAAGATAGTTCTAGTGATTCTAAATCCACTCAGGATGAAAAATATCAAAAAGCTAATATGTGTTTCATGACAAACAAATCTGAGGTAACATTGGATAATCCTGCTTTAAATTATTATTATTCTAGAGATGATTCTGATTCTGAAAACATTTCTAGTGAAGAGTTATTTGAATACTGTAACATGCTAGAGGAAACTTTCAGTGAGCTAAAAGATAAGTATAAAACCTTAAAGAAACAGTATTCTTTGACTAGCACTGTAAAATCTTCATTAGAATTAGAAAAGGAAACGAATTCTCAACTGTTAAAGGAGAATACTCAACTTAAATTTTCAAATGATAAACTTAGAATAGATTTAGAGGAGTTCACAAATAGAAGGAATACTCTAACTCAAATGCTTGGAAAACAAGTTGCACCAAAGTTTACTACTGGTTTGGACTATCAGCCTGGATAGATACAGCTTGTTAAGAATAGATTTATTCCTAAATATGGACAATATGCTACTGGTTCCAGTTTTGGAAATTCCTATGCCTCAACAAGATATTCACTTAGTTATAGATCAGAAAAAGTTTATCTTTCAAAATCTTTTGAATCTATTAATTGTATGAGACCCATTAGACAAATCTAGGTTCCAAAAGTTTTTCTTGCTAACCTGTCTGGACCCAAGAAAATCTAGGTACCGAAATAATTTTATGTTTAAACCTATTTTGTAGAAGACTTTCTTGAAAAGTTCTTATACGAAGATATGGTACTTGTACAGTGGATGTTCAAGGAAAATGACTAGTGATTACTCATGTTTCAAAAGTTTAATCAATGTTGATGGAGGGTATGTCACCTTTGGTGATAATTCAAAAGGAAAAATCATCGGCTTAGGCCAGATTGGTTACACTGATTCAGTTTTAATTTCAAAATTATTATTTGTTGATGGATTAAAATACAACCTTTTAAGCATTTCTCAGTTGTGTGATGATGGTTTCAATGTTAAATTTGAAAATGATTCTTGTAATGTTTTTAATTATAAAAATGTTTTAGTATTTTCTGCCTTAAGAAATAAAATTTTTATGCTGTAGATTTAAATTATCTATCCAAACAAAAGGTTACCCATTTAAATGCTTTTCACATAGAATCTTGGCTATGGAACTGAACATTAGGACACTACAATGTTCATTCACTCAATAAACTGACTAAGAAAAATTTAGTTAGAGTCCTACCTCAACTAAAATTCCCATCCGACAAAGTTTGTACTCCCTATCAAAAGGGAAAGCAACATAAAGTTTCATTCAAATCAAAGAAAGAAGTTTCAACTTCTAAACCTCTCGAGTTGGTTCACATGGACTTGTTTGGATCTTCCAGAGTTTCTATTCTAAATGGGAAGCACTATGTCTATGTTTTAGTAGATGAATTTTCTAGATACACTTGGGTATACATTCTTTCTCACAAAAGTGATGCTTGTTCTTATTTTATGAAATATTCCAATTCTGTAGAAAACCTATGTGGACTTAAAATTAAGACCTTGAGAAGTGACCATGGTCGTGAGTTTGAAAATCATGAGTTTGAATCTTACTGCTCACACAATGGCTATAGTCACAACTTTTCTACCCCTAGGAAACCTCAACAGAATGGTGTAGTAGAAAGAAGAAATAGAAACCTTCAAGAAATTACAAGAACTATTCTCAATGAATATGATTTACCTGTTTATTTTTGGGCTAAAGTTGTGGATAAAACTTGTTATATTATAAATAGAGTCTTGATTAGGCCTGTTCTTAAGAAGACCCTTTATGAACTTTGGAATAATAGGAAGCCTAAAGTTAGTTTATTCAGAGTTTTTGGTTGAAAAGTCTTTATTCTCAATACTAAGGATAATCTTGACAAGTTTTCTTCTAAAAGTGATGAGAGAATATTTCTAGGTTACTCTATAACTAGTAAATATTATAGAGTCTTTAACAAAATAACCAAATATATGGAAGAATCTATTCACATTAAATTTGATGAAACTGATCCACATGAACCTAAGTCTTCTCTTGAAAATCTTAAAGAAGATCTGTCTAATCTGGACCTTAATGATAAAATCAGTAAACCTGTTGTAAAGACAACCAGTTCTGGAAATATTCTAGAATCTGCTCCTGGTGAACCCGAGCATAGAGAAGAACCTGAAATTTCTAGTCCTACCTTTACTAGATCAACTAGGATTCTAAATAATAATCCTTTAGATGCTGTTGTAGGTAATCTTGATAGATGGACACAAACTGGAGATTCTCTAAGAAACCAGGTTGCACATAAAGCCTTTCTTTCACATTTAGAACCTAAAAATATATATGATACAATCAATGATTAATTTTGGGTAATGGATATGCCAGAAGAATTAAATCAATTTTAAAGAAACAAAGTCTAGGAATTAGTTGACAGACCTAAGGACACTTTGACCATAAACACTAAATGGGTTTTTAGAAATAAATTTGATGAATCTGGAAATATTATTAGAAACAAGGCAAGACTAGTTACATAAGGATATAGTCAAGAGGAAGGAATATACTATGAGGAAACCTTTGAAGATGTAGCTATATTAGAAGCTATTAGGATTCTACTTACCTATGCTGCTCATCTAAATTTCAAGTTATATCAAATGGATGTTAAAAGTTCTTTTTTAAATGGTTGTATAATTGAAGATGTTTTTGTTGAACAACCACCTGGATTTACTAATCCTCATTTTTCAAATCATGTTTTTATGCTTTCTAAAGCTTTATATGGTTTAAAACAAGCCCCACGAGCTTGGTATGATAGACTTAGTTGTTTTCTTATTTCCAAAGGATTTTCTAAAGGGATTGCTGATCCAACTCTCTTTATTAAAATAATTTTCCAAAGATGTTTTGATAGTGAAAATCTATGTTGATGATATTATTTTTGGATCTTCTAAAAATACTTTGTGTATTGATTTTTCAAAGTGTATGAAAAATGAATTTGAAATGAGTTTAATGGGAGAACTCAAATATTTTCTTGGATTTCATGTTTTTCAAAATGAAAATGGTATTATTTTAAATCAAAGTAAATATACAAAGGACCTTTTAAAACGTTTTAGTTTAGATTGTATTAAGAAAACTGATACACCTATGAGTACTCATTGTAAGTTGGATGCTGATGAAACTAGAAAACTAGTGGATCAAACCAACAATAGAGTTATGATAGGGAGTCTGCTTTATCTTACTGCTAGTTGGCCAGATATTATGTTTAGTGTGTGTATGTGTGAAAGATTTCAAGCTAATCCAAAAGAGTCACACTTTCTTGCTGTTAAAAGAATTTTCAAATATCTTAAACATACTACTAACTTAGGATTATTTTATCCAAAATGAAAATCATTTGATTTAATAAGTTATTCAGATGCTGAATTTTCTGGTTTCAAGTTAGATTGAAAGAGAACTTCTGGAACATGTCATATTATAGGTAAGTCCTTGATATCGTGGTGTAGTAAAAAGCAGAACTTTGTTGCATTGTCTACTACTAAAGCATAATATATTGCTGCTGGTAGTTGCTGTGCACAAATTCCGTGGATGTAACATACATTGTTGGACTATGGATATCTGTTTAGACATGTATCTATAAACTGTGATAACACTAGTGCGATCAATATCTCTAAGAACCCTATATCACACTCAAGGACCAAACACATTGATTTAAGGCACCAATTTTTGAGAGATCATTACCAAAAGGGTGATATTACTCTTTGATTTATAGGTACTAAACATCAATTAGCTAATATATTCACCAAGACTTTAAGTTCAGATTGGTTAAGTTATATTAGACACGAGTTTGGAATGATAGACTTTGTCAGGCCAAATCCTCACTGTTATCCAAAACCTCACCATTATACCTCACTGTTAGTGGACCTCACTGATAAAAATACCTCACCGTTAGGAATCCTCACCGGTATGTATTACCGTTAGGTTTCGATGTTTTTAAAAATTTGTATCTGTATCTGCCAGAATTTGTATCGTTTTTTTTTCTTATAATGTTTTATTTATTTATTTTTTGATTCCTAAATGATAAAACATAATTCTTGAACTCATCTCAATCCACCTCAAACCCTTTACCTTCAAGTCTTAGCTCCCAAACCTTCGTTTAATTCGAACCCTAATCCTCACGATTTGAAGAATGACAAGAGTGAAGAGACCATCAGTTAGTGAAAAGGATGATGAGCCAAATGCCAAGAGAATCAAATAATATTCTAGTGGTGGCATTGAAGTGAAGAAACCTACAAATTTTCACCTCATTCAAAGGGAAATAGTAGTTGAGAGAGAATTATGAGCGAAATGGTTGATGACCAGTAAGTCTTTAGTTATAAAAGTGTTGGAAGAGAAGAAATGGTTATAGTGCTTCTCGAATAACAATGGTACTTTTTATCCGAAGATGGTAAAGGAATTCAATGAGTTTGTTCGTTTTGAGAAATCAGAAGTTGAGAACAGGAAGGTATCTATAGTGAATGGAAAGACAATATCTATTTCTTATATTGAGTGGGATGAGTGCCTGAAAGTTCCACAGGAAGGAGAGTTTGGGTATTTCTCTAAATCATTACCTCATACCAGTGACATCTTTGAGTATGAAGCTGCTTTGAAAGAACTAACTTGAAATGTACACCAAGAAAAGTAGTCACTATAGAAATGGATGGAGAGAGCCGGTTACTATTCAAGTTAATCCAAAATGTGCTAAGTCAAAGAAGAGGGGACTTTGCAAATCTGAGATACCAGGATATTTATTTGTTGCATTTTATTAGTCATGGTGTTAAGGTAAATTTGGGTAGGCTTATGATGATTCAAATTGAAGATATGACTAGGCCAAAGTCAAAAACTAATGCTATATTCTTTGCAAAGATGATTTCTTTGATGATCAAGGTAAGAGGTGTGGCTAAGTCTCAGGATGAGAAAGTGGTTATGAAAGATAACTTTTTTATTACCAAAACTGTTTGTAAATACATGAAGATCAATTAGAATCCATGGAGAAGAGAATGGGTCCGTGATGAAGGGAAGATGTATGATAAGTTTAATCCTGTGGATCATCCTTCTAGGCCAAAAGATGTGAGGGATCTTGGTCTAGGACCTTATGAAGAGGAAACTTAGTATAGTGATGATACTAATGAATAGGATACCTCTGTAGCTGATGGAGGGGATCCAGACTTGCCTCCAAGTCCAGTTGCTGAAGTTGTATTATCTGGAAAGGAATCTTTGTTTGAAGTAAGAAATGAAAAATACCCTATTGATGAGGAAGACCAGTATTCTCCAGAGAATGTGGAAAAAGTCCATGAAAGTGGAGAACATGTTTCTGATAGCTCATATGAGAACACCTTGAGTTTGAGTCCATTTATTGGCAGTACTATTGTGCCTATAGAAGATGTTCTGGTTGTGATGGCAGAACCTGAACTCATTCCTGATGAGCCTCCTGTTAGAGAAATGGAAATTGTAGTGGAGAATTATTCTGAGGAAGACCGAGCTGCTGAGGGTGTTATTTCTATACATATATAGGAGAATGCACAGATTGAGGGGGAGCATCCTACTAGAATTGGTACTTTTTCAGTAGCTAATGAGATTGAAGATTGGGTAGAAGACCCAGGTTTTGTATTTTGTGTGTTGTACTATCCTGATTCTGAAGATGAGATACCCATCAATAGACCAAAAGTTAACTATAATATACTTTATGAGTTTTTACCTGAGGATGTGATAAGAAAAACTGATCTAGACCAGTTGAAGTCTGATCTTAAGACCTCGTTTTTTGTAGAGATAAGAAGAATGGAAACCTATGTAATATTATCTATTCAATCTGTTATGAATGACTCTGTGGCTAGTATTGTATCAGAAAGAGAACATGTAGTTGTGCCTGAAAATCTGGTTACTAAGGCAGATCTTGAATCTTTAATGGCTGAGTTGAAGGAGACTTAGACTGCATCAGTTGCAGACTTGAAGAGCTATTTTGTTGAAGATCTAAGAAAAATTGAAAAATCATTTGAACTCTCCCTTGGATGTATTGTTTCAACCACTATGGCAGGAATGGTGAATGAAGTCAAAGTGTGTCTTACTCAGATTGAAACTTGGATAAAGGCTGTTAGTGCTTTGAAGCAATCTTTTGATTCTTTCCATACCTTGGCTAGTTTCCAAAACCAAGTTTCTGCTGACATAAATTATATGAAGAGTGTAGTAAAGTAGTTTTTGGATGTGTTTGAAGCCTTTAAAAAGAATATCAAAGAACATGTCAGTACACAGGATTTTGTTGTCAAGAAGTTGATAAGTTGTTTGACCCAATATTTCAAGGAAACTGTTGCATTCACTTTCAAACCTCTCGGTTCACCCAGTGCTTCAGTAGATATTGATCAGTTTAGAACAGTGCTAAAAGAGGATCTTGGTCAAGCTAGTACCAGTAGCTCTGATGATTCTCAGGTACTGTCTACCTCAAAAGATATCCGAAAATTTGATCAGGAGCATATGAGGAATGCTTCAGCTTCCCAAAAAGAAATCAAAGATAAGATTGATCTCTACTTTTAGAAAGTTTATACCAAGAATCATCTCAACAACCATTTCAAGATTCTGTTAGAGAAAATGAAACTACCTCCAGTCACTCAAGATTTCATAGAACAAGTGATCAAGCTCAAGGAGTTGACTCCTAGTCTAGAAAAATTTATGGAGAACAAGGATGACTTTATCTTGTCTATGGAGAGAGGAGTATGAATCATTATGGACTTTAGGAATCTGTTGCTGCCATTTTTGCATGTAGATAATACTCCTATCATTGCACCTCCATCTCTTCCTGCCTTTTCTCAGTCTACCTCCATTCCTCAGATGACACTGGCTAAAGCTATCACAAGCTTGACACTATTGATTACTCCGAGGAGAACCCACTACAGGCCAGGAAAAATCATTGTTGCTCAACCTCTAGTGATACTTTCTGGAGTTCCCAAGCCCGAGTCTACCTCCAAACCCAAATCCAAATCCAATGTGGACATTCTGGAGGTGGATTGAATAGTGGTTAGGACATTTGATAGGAATCACTTGTACTCTTTTTGTCTCAATTTTGTATTTCTTTGTACCTCTTTTCCCCAAGAAATATATATGATCTTATTATCTTTTATCTTTTGTTACTTCTCTCATCCATTGTTTACTAATTTTTTCTAATCACAAAGGGGGAGAGGTATGAACATATTATACAAGAAAAATATGAGTATAATATACATGAGAAATGAACATAATATAGCTTAATTTATATAAGGGAGATAAATATGAGAAATATGAGCATAATATACTTTTACCATAATATAATTCTACCTCTGGTACATTTGTTTTATATCTCTGATACATTTTCTTGTAATACTCTATTCTCTGATACATTTGAAAATGTCATTACTCACATTGAGAAGTGAGACTCAATGTATTTTATACTGATATCTTAAAGATTATTTTGGATTATAACACCATAATTTGTGATTATCAAAAAGGGGGAGATTGTTGACCTCACCTGTTTTGATAATCTCAATTATGTTTTAATATGTGTTTATAATCCTATCTATATGTTAAATTATGTTGAAAAAAATATCAAAATAATCATTGGAATATGTTATTCAATGTTTATCTATGGTTATAAATGTTTTGAAATAATACAATCTCAATCTAGATATGTTTTGCATAGAACATATTAATATTCGAGTCACTGATATAGACCTACCGATAGAGTAAGTCCACTGGTATGCATAAGTCCACCAGTATGCACAATAGTTACTGATACAGATAGGAAGACCTACCGATGAAGTCTACAAGAGCCACCAATACAAACAGCTACTGATACAAAGGTCACCGGTACACAGCTACCGATAAGGATAAGTACACCAGTACAGAAGTCTACCGATATGGATAAGGTCACCGGTATGATGACAGTTACCATTACACCTGAGCTACCAATAGAATATGTCTTCTGATATGCACAAGTCGACCGATATAGAGTAACCACTACTATTATGAAGTCCACTGTTACAAGATCACCGGTATGGGTCACTGATACATATGTTCACCAATATAGAAAGGTCACTGATATGCATAACATCTACCGATAGAAGGAGCTACCGATTCAAGCGAGATACTGTTATAAAGAGAAACATCTACCGATACAGACCTACTGACTCAAGTCCACTGATACAAGCTCACTAATACTAAGAGATACCAATGGAAACTAGTCATCATATCTCTAAACCATACATATATTTGTTTATTTAGCAATGGTCATGTTTGATGTTTTTAATGCACGTGTTAGTAATTAATGATAGTTATTAGTATTTTAGGAACCGTACCTTGTACCTGTAAAAATGTAATCATTCCCATTGCCAGAGCTAAATCTATATAAGGTAACCCCGAACTACTAAATATGGGGGGTGGCCGGTTAGTCTTTCCATGCACATACGAGACAATATTCTGGAGATACTCAAGGACTTACACGCATAGAATAATAAGTAAGAATACATACTGAATCTGTAGAACCTGAACATTCAAGGAGAAAAGAGCTTCAACAATTTCATCTACATTCAAGCTGATCAGAAAGATCAACCTAGACCTTTAAGTCAAATACAAAAATGACACTCTGTTTTTCTTGACAAAAACCAGATAAGGACTCAAAGTTTCATCTGAATCAATCCATGGATTCTAGAGCTTCAATAAAAACACACAGAGCATTCTGAACTCATCTATATTTGTTTAGCTCTATTGTGTTTTATTTATTTACACTTTGAGCAGTGTGGGATCTGTATTTTTTAAGCACACATTGTCTCCTATGCTGAATCGGAGGATATCTAAATCCTCACTCAATCTTTCTAATTATTTGGATTCCCACTGTGGATAGTGGTAGAGGTCAAGTGTGACCTGGATAGCCTGTGTGCTATTGTTTTGGTTTTTCCCACATATAACTGAGGTAGAGGTCTGAGGACCTGGATAGTCTGAGTACTATTGTTTTCCCTAATCCAGGCTGTGGATCATAGTTTATATAAGACTGTTTGAGAGGAACAAGACTCATCTTGAGACTGAACCTCTTGGTTAAAACTTTTGTGCTTGTTTATTTTGGTTAAAACCATATCTCACATTCCACTCCTAAGTACATTGAAATTCAAATCTATTTTAATGTTACTATGATAGTTAAACTAGAAAGTGTTTGTATTTATTGTAACCCAGTAGGTTAGTTACAAAAGATAATCTAATCTTCAGATTAGATTAACTGAGAACTAATAAGTCTCTTGAGAACCTAACAGAACCTTTACTGTATTACAAATTCACTACAGTTTAGCTTGTTATTTAATTTGGGGGATTGTTAATATAAATATTTTAAACAGAAAATTTAATTGGAACTCAATTCACTAACACTCTTGAGTATCCAATCTAACCAACAGACACAAATGGACATTTAATCCTTGTGCTACAGTAATACTTGGGCATGTTCTTTCAAACTCTGCGAACCACCAACCACGAGTCTTTAGTCGAGTATTCCCCCTCATATGGGAATTTTCCATAACAAAATAGGTCTAGGAACTCATGTAACCTTATTGGTATTATGGGATCCTCATGCCACCCAAAGGTTCCCAATTGACCACTCATAGTCCTTAACCTATTTTCATAAATGTTATGTGTCGGATATTTCCGATGGTAATCCACTTTGGTGAAAATCACTTGATATTACATAAGACCCACCCCTTGTGGGTCTACTATTCCTCCTCCTGTATTAGTGGATTTGGGATGTTAACCAATATATGAGAACACTGATTCAAATCCAAATAGGATATGTAGGACGATTTCCTAAGGCTTGAGCTCTAACGGGAATTCAACTTGGTGTAAGTCCCTCAATATTCAAAGTACATAGACTCATGGGACCCAAACTTTCCTACAAGTATATCATCTGTATTTGTTCATCACCAGATGAGGAATTGGATTATACATATACATCCTCTTAAGAGTAAACCATGACTCTGAACTGAAGTACCTTAAACCCATCATCAGATTAGGAACAATATTGAACTACGAGGACTCTAATTCCTATGCAAACGAGATGCATAGGACGCCTTCCTAAGGCCCCAACTCCATATAAAACACTTTATCAAGGTCATCATAGTGCATAAGTCCCACATCCATATGAATTGTGGTTGATTATTTTTTGTACCATATTTCTCACATCAAGCATGTCTCACATGGGCTTATATAATTATATGGATCATATCACTAACATCATATGATTCCCATAATCAGGGAGACCTCAATGTGTAATCCAAATTTCTATGATATGATACAAATGTCTCCTTACATGGGAATACAAGTTGGAATAAGTCCCAAATCTAATACCATATTAATAAACACTTAGGAAATTACCCTCATGAGTACAAATTATTTTTCCCTGCCCATCAGTGGGTTGGGGAAAAATTGAACTATTGAACTATTAATTCTTATTATAAGCGGGATATATGGGACACCTTCTTAAGGCCCAAGCTCTATGCCCGTCACCTAATTTCGGTCATATAAATCCATATTTAATTATATTAAATGAAATTGATTAGTAATTTCATATAAAATTAAACTATGAAAAAAATAATTACATGGGTTTTGATTCCTGTTTCTTCATGATACATAGGATGCCTCTCAAAGGTTCAATCATACTCTTGAAGCACCAATCGCCAACCTGAAGGGAATTAACCCCCATATTTACTGGATTTACAGATTTAAAACAAAATAAGTAACCCATTACTAAATAATAATAGGAATCATATATATATGAATTGATACATATAGAAGGGTTAATTAATAGAACACCCTTTTTCATTTATAGGGATTTAACTAACCAATTATTTTTTAGGGAATCTAATCCCACATTGGGATTTCAGAAAGATTCACAAAAATATATTAAATATATAAGAGAGTCCTGGAGTAAGATATAATTCCACCCAAAAGGTTGCAATGAGCTTGACCTCCCATGCTACCAAACAATGTGTGTTCCTAATCATTACTAGGTTTGAAACCCAAAATGACAACCTATCTTTGGAATGTTGGCCTGTAACTTTTTACAAAGGTGGGACTCGTTGGGTATTTCCATGGGAGATAAGAAATGGTATACACAATAATAGTACCAACTACATAAAAAACAAACATAATGAAACTAATGTAAATCTTTATATAATAAAAAAAGTGGTCACTTGTTGGGCCATTTTCTTGTGTCTTCTATGAAAACAAAAATGGTGAACCTAATGTGGATATTTCAATAAGAAAAAAAATGGTCACACATAAATACATTTTGTTTTTTATCTCACACACAAACAAAAATGGTGAATCTGATGTGAATATTTCGATAATAAAATGAGATTTTTGTTCCTATGAGACTTTCCATTTTACCATGCATATTCTACTCCAGAAATAAGGCTAAAATGACCTTTGAGGATGCCCGCATAGATCTATAGAGGCTAAGGAAAACAAGTAAATTTCATTATAGAAATGATTCAATGAAAATAGTGATTCCTATTACCACAATCAACCACTCTGGAAGATTATCCCTCGAGCGCATCATTTATAACCTTCCATGGAACAACCCTAGATTTTGTGAAATATTGTTTTGAATTAATTTAATCTTTTTATATTTTTCATTTCACAAAACATTGAATATAGCCTTTTTTATACTAAAGAACATAGTTTGGATTGTGTTATAAGCAACACCAAGTCAATATTGTGCTACACGCAACATAATTTTTAGATTTATCTATATAGAACACAAAAGATAGCTTATGTTACATGAAATATTGGCTTTTATCAATGAATTGTATAACACACAAGACCATGTTTTACCGAACAATATTATATTATTAAAAATATTATTATTTAATATAATAAGATATAAAATATCTGTTAAGTTGGAGGTTATTAATAAGATTAAATAAATTATTAAAATACATTGTTTAATTTATTGGCTACAAATTAATTAGAAATAAATATAATATCCAATTGAATATAAAGGGAATGTTTTTATAAAAACTATTTTTATGCTCATAGAAGAATTTCATCCTAATAAAATAAGTTAATTATTATAAGTGAATAATATTAATTAAATATTTATTATATATATTAAATAAAATATTTTTTATATTCATATTATATATTTTATTGGTACAAGATAGGAACAAACCCAATATTAAACCTAAAACCCTGTATTTTTATAAAAGTAGTTTTACCAAATTTTAATTGAGAACCTATTTTAAATATAAAATTTGGAACTTTTATAAATTTTATATGTAAAAATAAACTTAAATTTTGAAATAGAAACATAATAATTAGGTTACTTTTAATTTTTGGTATTTTTCTATGATGTTTCATTTTATGACGAATAATAAAAAATACTGAATTTTAATTCAAAATTGGTTTTTAATCTAATTAATTTATAAGGTTATATTATATTTATTATTGGTTTTAAAGTATAATTATTTAAATAATACATCAAATAATCTAATTTCGGTATTTGGGATCAATTTCACTTTGAAATTAGATATATAAACTTAGTAAACTTATGAATATTTTTACTGTAAAACCATGCATTGTCATCCCGTCTGCAGGATTAATATTAAATTAGTTTATTCCACTTATATTATTGGAATTTGGAAAAATTTATTCTATATTTTAATAACCGTAATTTATACTATCTATTATGTTCAAATTTGATTTTGAAAAAAATACTAGTAAAAGTGATTAAAATTACTTATAACAATTAAGAGAAATATTAGCTTCACAAGGGATAGAACCTTAGAGGTAAGGGCCAAAATGACCAAAAAACCTGTAAAAGACCCATTTTATGTTCATAATTAGATGCTTTAATCAATTTTATTAACGTTTATATTATTTTAACCACTTTAAATGGGGAAAACATGGGTGGAATTCCCTTTTAAAAAATTTATAAGAATGACACTCCTCCATTATAAAAAGGAACTCACCCCCTATTCACATATATCAATACATTTTATCAACCACAATTTGCTCAAATAATCTCCAAACATCCCTTATATCATCCTATAATCATCCATTTAGGAAGAAATCTATCCAAGTAATCCCTTTGGTGCAAACCAAGAGGAGTTAACCAAAGGAGAGGTAATATCCTTCCTCAAGCACCATTAGTTTATTTTCATTATAAACCACTGAAAATATTCTTATTAATTTATTATATAATATCATTTTTATAATAAATATACTAATATTTTTTATTCTAAGGGTTGTATATACACTTACACACACTTCCATCTAATGGGTAACAAACTTACATTCCTATGTACGGTGAACTACTGCCACACGAAACGATATTGTTCATTTTTCCTTTACCACCTCTCACAGTTATAGATTAGGATGGAAAATCAATTTTTATATTATTTATATGATATTTATGATTTATTTATGCTTCTATAATTATTATATAACACAAACCTTCATGCTTTCCATGTTTTGTAAATATGATAATTTTGTTTGGGGAAGTGTGGACTACCGCCTCCTCAAAGTGATGTGATCACACTCTACATAGAATTTCTGAAGCATGGATTTAGTGAAATTATATTATATATATTAAATAAAATTTATACTTCAATGATATTATATATATAAATATTTTTCCATCACATTCTTTCTTTCAATATGATAATAAAATGGAAACATCGTTCATGAGTACGTACGACCTACCATCTCCATAAAATGTATATTCCATTTCATAACTATATATTCTATAGATTATTGTAAATAAATATCTAAGGAATATTTATTACATTTATATCATGATTTAAATTTTTTAAATAATTAAATCATCATATAATTAAGCGGATCAGAAATAACAAGCTAAAACATATATGAAAAACAAAGCAGATATTACCCAAAGCGTAACATTAACATAGAGTTGTTAATAAACTGGTAATATAAAGTCATAATAAAATAATATATCATAGTATATCTAATAATATTTTTATATGGTATATCTATTATAAAATTATATTTATTATACATTATATTTGAACATGTACGAATAAAGTGAAGACTTAAGGTAAGAGGATTTCTAGTCTCACTTTTATTTCCGTGAGATTTGTGCCTTATTCACCACTCCTTTATTTTTTATGGTGTATATAATTACCCTGATTATATTATATGATTATTATGGTAATGTTTTGTGTATTTACATATACATTTTATGATCTCTCTTTCATGGGGTTTTTTTTTCAAAAGTTACCAAATTAGTAAAGTAATTTTCCTTTTTTGAGACACATGCCATGTTATGCCCCTATATTTTTATATAAGGTGTATATACTGTATTTTACATGTTATATCTTGTATCTCCATATATTCATGATATTTTAAGTTTCATGAAATGTTTAAAAACTGTATTAAATGATTTGAAAAGATTTCTTTATATGTTTTCAAATGATTATTTTCAAAGAAAAGAATTTCAAGGATTTCAAGATTTCTTTAGAAGTTTTTAAATCCATTTAAAAATGATTCGAATACGTATTTTTATGTTTTAAAATTATTTTCAAAGAAAAATTTATCAAAATGTTTTCATGGTTTCATTATGAGTTTTAAAGTGTTTTTTATGAAAAAGGTTTTTGAAATATTTTCAAGCTTCCATTATATGTTTTCAAAGATATTTTAAAATAAAAACGTTTTCAAATGTATTATGTTTTAAAATAAGTTTTTTTCAAGAATTTTTTTAAATGAAATTGTAATTTTTTCTTTATAATAATTTAGTTTTTGAAATGGTTTTAAGAAAAGTATTTTCAAAGAAATGCTATTTTCATTAAAAAATGATTCATGTGATATATCAAAATCTTTCTCCACCTAATATGGAATAATTTTTATATTTTATGATTAATTGGGGATATAATCTTTGAATACCATTCATGTTCTTCCATGAATGGTTTATGTTTGGATGGAATAATGTTTATGACACCTGTTTATCTACCACATGTATTATGATTTTGAAACCTTCTTCTTTTGAAAAGTTATATTTTTGAATATATGATTGTACGACCTATCTATTTTCTATAGTTAATGGCACGATGAAATTTTTATGATACCCATTTCATTTCAATGGTTATAATATAATGTTTATGTTACCCATATCCTTTTAGGGGTCATGATATGATGCAAGTTTTATTATCTCATGGAATATGTATGTATTTATTTTTCATGTGATGAGTTGGAGTTATATCTCCCTCCAATAAATTAGGTAAGTATTTATATCACATTAGATAATTATGGGGAACTAGTTTATGGTATTGATCAAAAATGGGAAGTGTGTGTGTGTCTTGGTCCACTATAGGAATATGGGGAAACAAATCCACTATGGGAAGATGGGGAAACCTGATCCACTAGGGGAATATGGGGAAAACAGATCCACTCTGGGAAGATAGGGAAACCTAATCCACTATGGGAAGATGGGGAAACCTGATACACTATACAAAGATAGGGAAAACTGATTCATTATATGGAAAAGACTATGACTGGGGATGGTGGTATGTCTCTCCTAGTAGCTGTAGTCCCCAAGTACCCTGATAAGTTTTTGGTAAAATGCCTTGAATAATAGGGAATTATAATTCATGTTTATGAATCATCCAAAAAATTATATGTTTTGTGCCTATGATATGGTCACATGATTCATGTTCTTGATTATATTATGATTCATGTCTTATGAACTACTAATATTTATTCTATGTCTCAAGTTTCTTATCTTTGATATGCATAGTATGATCTTCAAATGTTATTCTTATGTTCTTGTGCCCTAATGTTCTTGAATTACTTATGTATTTCCATTATTTACCCTTACTAAGAATTTGAGATCTCCCATTTATTATGATTCCTTTCCCCAGGTTATAAGGAAATGTTTTAAAGAGAATTACTAAAGGGAAAGATATTTGTGGTCAAAATTGATGTTCTTTCACAAAGTCAGAATATTTTATTCCAAGTTTCCAAAGACACTAAACAATTATAGACCTCAGGAATGTACTTTTATAATGTGTTTAATATTTATAAAAAATGATGTAATATCCATGTATATTAATTCTAGGTCTATATAGTTGGTATCAAAGGTATATTTTAGTCAACATTTGGAAACTAGGATTAGAAAACCTTAGTGATAACTCTGAAAGAAATGTCTAAGGATAAGTATAAGGATAAGTAAAAGTAAAGGAAAATATCCTAGAATTTTGATAAATGATAGAGATATTGGTTTCCTTAAAATAAATCCCTTTTATGGATACTACGAGTGGATTTGGTTCTTGGATATATTTATATAGGATTAAGAACTCTAAGAAGGTGCATCAGGCTTGTGTCATGTGTAACATGGTACATGACAATTGGACTTACTGTGCACCTAGTTTGAATCTCCCAGGGTATATTCTTTGGGAATTAACAAACTATTTATAAACCATGATGAAGTAATTAAATAGGGGATGAATATGAATAAAATATGATAAACCTAAGGTATTATATATTAAATAAGTAGGTTTCATGATTTAGACATCCTATAAGTAATTTGTTTTCATAATTCTGTGGTTTTCCATTATGATAAGTGATATAAACACCATTCTTAATGGGTTTATTCAATGTAGGGAACCATAAGGAACGGGAATAATATTGAATATGATGGAAACTTTTATGATGAGTAGTCAAACGGGATGATCCCTATAGGGAAATATTTTGTGATCATGCCTAATAAAATTTTATGGAACATGATTAACAACGTGTATGTTAACCAACTCTCAAACTCACCATGAAAGAGAAAAAAAGAGTTCTCTAAGATTTTAGGTAATGGAGACTATGGAGTAAAGAAGATTCAGTTTCCTTTGTATTAACAATGTTGAAAGAATCACCTAAGTGAATGTCTTAGAGGAATAATAATATATTTTGAATATAGAAATAAAGGCCACAAATTAAGTAATTTCAAAGGAAGAATGAAAGGTTTGGTTCACGTAATGGATATGAATATTGGCCTCCCTAAGAAATCATCTAAGGTTAAATTATTTATGTGTGGAATGAATTTTGATTATGAAAATTGATGTACTAAGTGGAAATATCCTAAATAGAATCAAAAAGGTGGTACAAGTAATGGTTATATTGAATATAGTGATGATACTATAGATGAAATGTGAAAGAAAAGAGGTATTAAGTAATGGCACAAGGTAGCCTTCTTATTGATTAAATATGAAGTGTATTGATTGAAGTTTTTATGTATTTGGATTTGGGAATTATGTTATATGAATGGTGAAATATATAAGGATTTTCCAGTTAATGTATTTTCATGAATGATATAAAAAAATACATTTAATTTTTATGATGGAGTAGAGAATTGATTTAATGGAAATGTGATGTCCATGAAAAACAAATGATTTAGAAGAAGATAACCCTAATTATGTACCTTTTTTAAGATAATGTTGTTTGGATAATGATATGTTGGATGTGAATAATTAAATTAGAAACTACTGATTACCCTAGAACAAATTATTTATTTATTAAAAAATTGTTATATGTCGTGATGGATGAAGTGTTCAACTTCTTAGATTTAAGGAATATATCCATTAATCATTGGAATAAATAATTATACATTTTTTCCAAAATTATTTATTATAATTTAGGTTATTACCATGTTTTGAGAGAATATACGTTGATTTTATTCACATGTTTGGAATGTGAAAACTAAGATATACTTTTTGATATATGGGAGATCAATGTTAATCTGATTTTGTTACCTTCTTTATAAATTTTTGGATTTTCATCTTTCAGAAGGGTTATAAGGTTTACTGTTTAGGGAAATTTTAAGTTAAAATTTGGATAAAGTTTGTGAGATCAAATTATTATCTCATTAAATGAGGATTTATCAATATTTGATAAAATATTCTAATAACTTTTTGTTTATGGTAACTAATGACAAATGGGATGGCTTATCATAGATCTCATGATCTATTTGTGCTGTAGGAATGAGAAATCCACCATCCTTATTAGATAAAGTGGTGAGGTGGAAATTGATCAAGACATAACAAAGGGTAAGATTGTACTAAATAAGGTAAGTATATCTTCTCAAGAAAATTATTCAACTCTAGGCAAAGGATCTTGAAAATGAAAAGGTTATCCTAGTACCTTCTTTTCTGATGAATCTAATGCCCCCTTAGATCATCAAATATTTATGGATTTACGATTGTTAACTTTATGATGACCTTATTCTCTATCAATATCCATCATAACTTGATGGTTATATTTCTCGTCCATGTCCATGTTTTCACATTTAACCAATTTTTCTCCAATGTGGAAACCTAGTTATGAGTTACTTTGGGTAACCATCATGTTTCCAACATTCCCTTTTTAATGGAAGTTTTAGTATTTATTTTTGCATTGTGGGTTTCTATGAATGGAAATTTAAATTATTAAACCTGTAATCACCCAGATAAATTTTGAGGGATAAATTCATTTTAAGGGGGGTGAATGTAACACCCTAAGATTTTGTGAAATATATATTTCAAATTAATTTAATCTTTTTATATTTTTCATTTCACGCAAAATTGGATATAGTCTTTGTTATATGAAATCACTAAGTGTGGCTTGAGTTATATGAAAAATCAAGTAAATATTGGTCTATACACAACATAAATTTTATCTTGCTCTATAAAAAATACCTAGGTTAGCTTACGTTACATGAAAGATTGACTTTTCTAAATGTCTTGTGCAACATGCAAGACTGAGTTTTACTGAACAAAATAATATTATTATTAATATTATTATTTAATATAATAATATATAACCTATCCATTAAGTTAGAGTTTATAAATAGGATCGACTAACTTATTAAAATACATCTTTTTATTCATTTTTTTACAAATTAATTATAAATTAATATAATAACCAATTAAATATAAAGGGAATGTTTTTATAAAAACTACTTTTATGCTCAAAAGGTAATTTAATCATAATAAATTAAATTAAATACTTTTGGTGAATTAAATTAATGAAATATATATTTCATATATGCAATAATATCTTTTTGACATTCATAAAATATATTTTATAGGAATATTATAGGAACAAACCCAATATTACACATAAAAAACTATATTTTATAAAATCATTTTGATCACCTTTTAATGAAGAGACTATTTTAAATAGAAAATTTTAAAATTTTATAAATTTTATATTTCAAAATAAAATTCATTTTTAAAAATGAAACATAAAAATTAGGTTTGGGTGAATTATTGGTATTTTCTACAACGTTTCATTATGTATGAATAATGGAAAATAATGAATTTTGATTCAACAATGTTTTTTGTCTAATTTATTTATTGTAATTTCCTAGACCCTCTTGGTATAGTACTTTTCCAAAATCTTGATCCCATCAAATGGTTCCACTGAAACAGTGGCACCAGTCACGGTCACACACCAAAACGGTGGCATCGCTTATGGTGTCCTATTGAACCGGTGGCACCATGAAAGTGGCAGCAAGACGGTGGCACCGTAACTGTCACCCCATCAAGGTCGTACACTGAAATAGTGGAACCACTGATGGTGGTACCGTAACGGTTGCACCATCACAGTCGCACACCGAAATGGTGGCCCCGCTTATGGTGACACCATGACGGTGGAACTGGGACCATAGGACCGCTTACGGTGTCTCACTACCCTTATTTATTTTTCTAGTCCTACTCCCACAACATATCTTTTGATGTAATAGTGTTTTAAATACCCCTTTCAAAGCCATTAAAAGATAATAAATGATACAAAAAATCTCCCAATATTCGAGCGACCCTTGAGTTACCAAAATGTGTGGATTTTGTTTCCTCGGTGCCACACCCTTGTCTCGTAGTTTTCGGTTTTGACCCTATTACACATTTTAATCTATTTAAAGGAAAACCCTTAACTCACACCCATTATGGACACCTCTCCAATGAGAATTATTAATTAACAATTAATTCCATCATGTGTAACCATCCAACCAAATGGTAAAACCACGATCCACCTTTAAAGCTGTTCAAAATTCATATCCTGTAACTCTAGGATCTTGCCTTTTCATCAAATGAGAATTTTTTATTATTCTAGGATGGTCTCTTTTCCTTTCCTAGGTGCATTTAGAGCCCCCCTTCCCAAGGCTAGTGGTGTGCCTGTGCTAGAGCCTTTCCTGCCCACTCTTGTAGACCTCGTAGTTTCTCCCCTGCAAGTCGTCCATCCCCTGTTCTTGGAGCATGGAGAAAAACATAGATCGTTGATCATCCAGGTAGGGTTATTCCTTCTTCTCTCTTTACTGTGTATCATGATAGGTAGGTATGTTGATTTTTCTACAAGGATAGATGAAACCAAACCATAACGAAGATAATAAACAATATTTTAAAGAATGAAGGGGTGTGTTTAATGATGTTGTTGTAATATTTTACCCTTGATTATATTTTGTGAATTTTATGGGCTTATGTCCACTAAAAATCATGGCCATTGGTGGTCTTTCCTTGCGCACTATGGGACCCCTACTTTCTGGGATGATTTAATGGATGTAACATGGAAATTGTTCAATCATGTAAGCTTGGTTGATTAAATGGATGTCCAGTGAACAAGAATCCCTGTGTGATCACCCCGGTTAACCCAATAGAAAATAAGGAACTTAATGAATGGTGTGTTTAAATATATAAACACCATTGCTCTGTCTTGGTAATATGTGTGGTTGTTCTTCTGGATTCTTTTCAGGTGACATGGATGTGGATGGGATCCCCTGTTGTGGTGAAGTTGTTGGTTTGTGGATCTAAGGTCGTGTGGGGCCATATGGTGGGGCTTGGTTTGGTTCCTGTAATTTGAGGGATCTCATAGATCCCTTTTGTTGTTGTGACTTACAAGAGAACCAGGTGTGAATTATTAAATTGTTACTTGATAGTCTTTCCTTCCTTGGCTTGTGGCTATGCCTATTCGTTGCGTAGTAGTGAAGAATTATTTAAATAGAATCACTTGAATATGAAAACAAGAATGAGTTTAATTGGGAATTGTTTTCTGGGAATGAGTTTTGACTTGGTTGTGGCTGTTGTAATTCATATGAATGAATAGTAATGAGGGAGTTTGTGTATGAGCTAGTTTGGAACCCCAAGGTTGGGATGAGTGCTTGCTTACCTATATATATAATTTTAATTCTTATGTTTCTTATTCGCGCCCCACCAAAGTTTAGAACTTTATATAGAACACCCCCGTTTCATGGGAGAAGGTGTTTTTTCTTACACTCCTATGAGTGGCTGGTCATTAGCTGTTTTTATGCTCACTTTCCCAAGTTTCCCAAGACTCTTAGGGCAGGCTGTGACAACCTAAAGTCAATTATAGCCCAAGATTATTCTGGAAGTGTAGTTTTGGTGGTTGGCCTAGGTGTGTGCAGGTGGTTTTTTCCCAAGTATCCTCAGGATGAGGCCCATGTGTCTTCAGGCATGGAAATTGTTGTTCAAGCCTAGGTGTCTTCGGGCGTGGTGGTGGTTGTTGTGGCCCGGATGTCTGCAAGAGGGATGTGTGGTTGTGGTAGCCCAGGTGTGTGTGGGAAGGGTATGGTAGTGGTACTATGGTGAGAATGGTGGGAGAGGACTAACGCGTAGGATGTCTTCAATAACCAGTGGTAAATTGGTGCGGGGTACCCAAACATAGATGTGTTATTACTTTTACTTTACTTGAATTTCATTATTTTGGGAGTGTGCCTTGGTGAGGTTTGGGTGGATAGTTTCCTTACTAGGTTCTTTGGTTATCTCATTTTCTCACGGAGAATTAGAATGCCTCCCCACTTATGCACGAGAGATTTTGGTTTTCCCTACAGAGTATACCTGTATACTCACCCTATTTATATTAAACTGTTTTCAGGTTTCTAGGAGGACATCGAGGACCGTGGCAGACCCTATTAGCTCCGATGCTGGGACCGGTGACATTGCTGTTTTTCTTTTCTTTTGGCACTTCCCTTAGGAGTTTTTCTTGTACTTCATAACACTTCATTATTGGAACATGCATATGGGAATGGATTGTTTTGGCCTTATTTTTACTTCCACCTTTTGTGTTTTTTGGTATTTACTACCTTATCTCCCTATACAACTAAATAAAAAGGGTAATGAATTCCATTTTATGTGTGATTTTATACCCTTGGTGTTTGTCGCCACTCTTGGGACTATTTAATGTGAGTATCATGGGTCATTATCTCTCCTTCAACTTGAGAAAGGAAGGGTTTGGCAATCTGTTCTCCCTTCACTCATCTTGGTGAAGGAGGGTCATGAAATTTATAAAGTTAAATTATATTTATAATTGGTTTTGAAGTCTAATTATATCAATGATATATAAATTAATCAAATTTAGTTAATTGGTATCAATTTCAATTTGAAATTATATATAAAAAAATTACCTAACATTTGTACATTTTTACTTTAAAAACATGTATTGTCATCTCATCCGTGAGATTAATTTTAAATAAATTTCTACCACTTATGTGATTTTAATTTTGGAAAATGGATTCCACATTTTTAATAAGTATAATTTAAAATTTCTATAAAGGTAAACTTAGTTTTTTACAAAAAAATATTAGTAAAAGTGATTAAAATTAAATACAATAATTAAGAGAAAATTTTTCTTAACAAGGGACTAAACATTAAACTCACAGAAAAAATGACCTAGAAACTATTTAAAAAGAAATTGGATATTCATATTTTTTCCCTATTCCACATTTTCTATAATTTTTTCTATTATTGGAGAAACATGAAATGGGAAAAACCTAGATGGAATTCCCTTTTCAAAAATTTACAAGAATGCTACACCTCATCCACTATAAAAAGGCACTCAAACATCCCCCTTATTCATACCTATAATGAATTTCATCTCACACTAAATATGCTCAAATAATATACCAACATATATTCCCTCATCATAGAAGAATACCTTTGGTCATAAATCTATCTAAGGAATCCACTTGGAGCAAACCTAGAGAAGTTACCAAAAGAAGATGTAACATCGTTCCACAAGCTCTTTTGTTTTATTTTCATTATACACCCCATAAATATTATTATTACATTATTATATAATAAAATAGGAATCCTAAATATACTAATATTTTTTAACCTATTTTTTTCTACATACAGTTATAGACACTTCCATCTAATGGGTAACAAACTTATCGTTCTTGTGTACGGCGAACCACCGCCTCACAGAACGATGTTCTTCGTTTTTCCTTTACCACCTCTCAAAGTTGGGAATTATGATGAAAATATATTTTTATATTATTTATATTATATTTATGATATATTTATTATTATTTAATTATTATATAAAATATAAATTCATGCTTTCCATTTTTTGTAAATATGATAATTTCGTTCGGGGAAGTGTGGACTACCGCCTACTCAAAGAGATGTGATTTTTTCACACTCTACATGAAAAGTATTAAAAATGGGTTTAGTAAACTTATATGATATACATGAAATAATAATTTCACTTTAATTATATTATATATATATGTATCTAATTTACCTTCTTTATTTTAATATGACAATAAAACAGAAACAATGTTCATTTATACGTACAACCTATCGTCTCCATGAACGGTGTATTCTATTTGATAATTATATATTATATTGACTATTATAAATTATTATATACTGAATTTATATTATATATATATATATCATGATTTGGATTATGGAAATAATTAATTCATGATCTATGTAATATGATCAAGAATATCAATCCAAAACATATACGAAAAACAAAGTAGATATTACACGAAACGTAACATTAACACAGAGTTGTTAATAAAAGGGTAATATAAAGTCATATAAAAATAATATATGGTAGTATATATAATAATATATTTATTTTTTATATTTATAATAAACTTATATTTATTACAAATGCGTTTTTAACATGTACGCAGAAAGTCATGACTTAAGGTAATGGGATTTATAGCCTCACTTTTATTTTTGTAAGATTAATGCCTTATTCACCACTCCATTATTTTGTGTGGTGTATATACTTACCATGAATATATTATATGATTATTATAGTTAAATTTTTGGGTATTTACATATCCATTTTATGATCTCTCTTTCATGGGGTTTATGTTTCCAAGCTTACCAAATCAGTAAAGTAATTTTGTCTCACTTTTCCTTCTTTGAGACACATGTCATGTTATGCACCTATATTTTTTTAGAGGTGTATATAATAAACTTGACATGTTATATCATTAGAATAGTTATCTTCATGATATTTTAGGATTTATTTTAGGTTATTATTTCCATTTAATAATGATTCAATGTTACCAAAGTGGTAACCATTTTTTGCTATAATCTTATCCTTTATCAAGATTGTTCATGAATATGCTTCCAGTGATGAAATATTATGATCCATATGTCATGAAATCTCATGAAGATTATTAAAATATGGTTATTAAAGTTATATATAATTAAATTTACCATTTTATACTCTTTTTTACTTAAGATAACTAAGAAAACATGTTTATGAAAATATGACTTTATTTCTCATTTCGATCAGAAATCTGTGTTCTTACAAAACTGTGTTTTCTAAAAAGGTTTTACTATTATCCGATAATGTTTAAAGTAAATTTTTACCAAATATTTACCTTTTTAAAATTTTTTAAATGAAACAATGTTTTCATTTTCTATTCAAGGAAATTTTCTAAACTTTTAAGGTGGAAAAGGAATATTGGGAATGTACAGACTTACCTATCATCATAACCATCATTTCCTTGAATCTTCATTTATATGTTTACAAGGAAAGTTTTAAAGAAACGTTATCTTAAAAATCATTAAATTTATTGAATTTAAAGTGGTTTTCACAGAAATATATTTTCAAAAACGTTTTATTTTTAATAAGTGTTTAGAATGATTTTTCATGATTCCATCATATGTTTTCAAAAGGACCTTTTCAGAAAAAAGGATTTAAATTTTTTCAAGATTTGTTTTTAAGTTTTAAAAGTAATTTAAAAATTATTTCATGCCTTATTTGTCTGTTTTATAATTATTTTTATATAAAAAAATAAAAAAAATCAATATTTTTTATGAGTTTTCAAGTATTTTTAGAGAAAAATGTTTTCAAAATATTTTCAAGCTTACCTTATAAGTTTTTAAAAATATTTTAAAAGAAAAATGTTTTCAAATGTATTATGTTTTAAATAATTTTTTTTTCAAAAAATGTTTTAAATGAAATTGAAAATATTTATTTCTAAGAAAAGGATTTATGAAATGGTTTTAGGAAAAGGATTTTTAAAGAAATGTTATTTTCATTATAAAATGTTTCATGTGATCTATCAAAATCCTTCTCCATCTAAGATGGATTAATTTTTTTAGTTTATTATTTACTAGGGATATAATACTAGAATACCATTCCTATTATTCCATGAATGGTTTATGTTTTTATAGAATAATTTTTATGAAACCTGTTTCTCTTCCATGGGTATTATGATTATTAAACCCACTTCTTTTCATAGGTTATGTTTTTTTGTTGAAATGATTATGATACCTTTCTATTTTACATAGGTACTCACATGATGAAATGATTATGATTCCCATTTCATTTCATGGGTTATGATATGATGTTTATGAAACCCATATCTTTTTATGGGTCCTGATTTGATGCAAGGTTTACTATATTGTGGAACATGTATGTATGAATTTTTCAGGTGAGGGGTGGTTCCTATATCTCCATTCAATTCATTGGGTAAATATTTATATCTCATGAGATAATTATGGGGAATAAGTTGATAGGATTTATCCAAAATGGAAAGTTCATGTGTCTTGATCTACTATGAGAAGATGGGGAAACCTGATCCGCAATGGGAATATGGGGAAACCCAATCCACTATGTGAAGATGTGGAAACTTGATCCACTATGGGAAGATGGGGAAACACGATCCATTATGGGAATATGGGGAAACCCAATCCCTTATAAAGAAAATACTACGACTAGGGATGGTGGTGTGTCCCACCTAGTAGGTATAGTCCCTATGAAGTGCCCTAATACGTTTTTGGAAATGAGCGTTGACTTATAGGGAATGATGTAACATGTTTATGTGTTTTCCACAAATTCTATGTCTTATGCCTATGATATGATTACATGGATAATGTTATTGATTATCTTATTATTCATGTCTTATTAAATACCTATCTTTATTTTATGTCTATTGTATTTTATCATTGACATGTAGGGTATGATCTTCAAATATTATGCTCTTATTCTCGTACCATTATGTTCATGTTATGCTTACATATTTCCTTTATTTACCCTTACTGAGTATTCAAGATCACCCCTTTATTATGTTTCCTTTCCCCAGGTTATGAGGAAATTTTTTAAGTATTTTTATTAAAGATGAAGATCATTATGGTAAACATTGAAGATATTTCAATATGTTGGAAAAATTTGTTCCAAGATTTCAAAGACACTAAACTATTATGGCCCTCTTGCATTTACTTTTGTATTGTGATGAATATTCATAAAAATGATGTAATATACTATATGTTTAGCTTGGGTTACTATATTCCTCACCTTAGGAATGTGAATCATGGATTTGGATATGACACCATACCAATTCAAGATATTCATTAGAGAGCTTCCATGAGCCGCCTTCACCTGTATCATCCTGCCAGTATCCCTCAGTTGCCTGATGAGGTAATGAATCGATGAATAACTACCCTGGAAACTCACACCTGGGAACCAATGAGATATCTATAGGAACATAAAGTTGTAGATAAAAGGGTGTGTTCTCATATTCCCACTTCCACTAATGATTCCCCTAAGATATTCCAACAATGGAAAATGAGCAGGATCATAACCCTTCTCAACCAAATCAAATCTTCAAGCATATTCCAACAAAAAACATGGGGGAAGAACATATCCCTACACACACACATAAATTTCATTAGAATATTATGATTTCACATGGAATAAAAGAGTGGTATTATATACCTTATTCAAATGAATACTTCTGTTAGTACATATTGGAGACCAAGAATTTGTAAAACTACATTCCTACACACACTCTACTGAAGTGTCACTACATTATAGAAAACAAAAAAGAGCTCAACCAATATATTTTGGTTCTAGTAAACATATAGGGACATGAAAATATCCCTATACCAATATCCATAACAATATATCACTATAATCAACAAGGATAGGTGGATACTCCAGAGCCAGCACACATTCTTTCTCACATCTAGGAGGTTTATCAGTATATTTTTGGTAAAGGATGAGGTATAAGACCAAGATCATATTCCCATTCCAAATAGGGATCATAAAAATAGTTTGTAAAATACCTTAGGATAATTGAACATTAATGTAAAAGATAGCCGAAGTAATACTCTAAAGGCACATGACCGAGCTCATAACCTAGCTCCAACCAAGGCTCATTAGTACAATTTAGAAATCACATCAGGGAAGACCTATATCCCTACTGGTGAAGATACTTGGAATATCCTAGGATCTTATAGAATCCAAGTTCATATCTATAATTACACCAATTAATGATACACCATCATCCTTTAGATTCTATATATGAAAAGGCTCATATCCCTTCTCTTATTCCAGACATCAGTCTACATATTCCGATGGGGAATGAAAACTTGAACCGAGATTATAACCCCACTTAAACTAGGACTGACCATCATATTTCAGTAACCACCCATAGGTAGACTCATATCCATGATGAAAATATAAATGATCATAGGAATATTCCAACAACTTCTTAAAAACGGGCTCATATACCCATAGAAATATATGATCATCAATATTTTACAGATACCATCATATAACAGACTCATATCCCTACTCAACAAAAAAGGAAGGTTGATATATTCTGACCATGACATAGAGTGAGGCTCATATCCCTGATATTCTCAGTTCCAGAGTCCCTAAGGCTGCACAAAATATATCGGCAACACCTCAAGTGTTTTTCGACTCTTCAACTAAAGTAAGAGGTGATAACTACCTTGATATTCCTTAAAACAGTAGCACAAATATGGAATATATAAACTCTACTCCTGATATCTACAATAGAAAACCTCTCCATGATAATATCTCACCCAAATAAGGAAATCCTCCCCTTTAGTAGAAACATTATTATAGAGAGGTTCTCAAAACTCTAAGGTTAACTGTATATAATTCCCCAATAAACTATCAGAAAAACCTTGACCTAGTCAGCAAGAGACCCAGAGAAGTGACCTTTCTGGTCTAACCAAGTGGAGAAGTATGATTCTAATTAATAATAAGCTGACATGGACATATGGATAGAGTTAGCTGGAAACAACCTTCATGTAATGTTTTGACCTATGGACACTTTTGATTATGATGTCATGAATGATCTAAAAAGGAGTGTGTTCCTTATTTATTTCAGAAAATTATAGAAATTTTTTAGTAATTAACATCTAGAAACCTCGATTTTCATGGATATGAGGGTCACTTATAGGTTATAAACATCCTATATTGTCAGCTGGACATGGCCACCATCTCTCTAAATTCGGACCAAAATCCAAAAGGGTATAATGAAAACATACAAAATACTTTCCACCATTCCATGTAAACTATGTGGATGCTAATCAAAAAAGCCCTGTCAAACATATTTTTCCAATAATTGGTAGTTTTTAGGGAATTTCACTTCACCATGTCACTGGCATAGAAAATATCCCCAGCTAAGAAATCATGTAATTTCATAGTCGTAGGAGAGATCAGGAAATCGGGTAATGCATGCGCTATCTAGTCAACAAAATGAAGCACATTTACTTTTATGATGAAAAAACACTATGATAATAGAGATAATTCCACTAGTAGACTCCTAAGATGGGCCTCTCAACAAAATGGGAACACATCTCAAACACAAAAGCAGAAGTCGTGAATTACATGATGGATTCCCGTATGATGTGACTCCAATCATAAGTATCCATTTCACCCAGAACATGTGTGAACGATATTGAACCAAATTAAGAAAATCACGGTGGCATCTATCATTAAATTAATTCAAGAGAAAACCCATCCTAGAGGTCTTGGGGAATTATTACCTCAATCACCACCACCAAGTTCATTACACCCCAAGAGGTTTCTGTAGAAATATACAAAGGTTCTAGATCAACCCCATACTATATGATTGGGGGAATATATATCTTAATTTCTATCCCAGTATCCATTGGATCCTCGATTAGAGTAATCAGATCCTCGATGACATGATAAAAAAGTGGCAAAAGTTTTCCCAAATCAACCCCATCCCATAGGGATGAGGGTATTTCTATCATCATCATCACTCTGAAAGGAATCAGTATTATAGTTCAAAGGTAATTATCGATAGCCAAAATTCTAGTTTTTATCCTTCCATTAGACACAACTCTTTCATTAGGGTCTCTCTCGATAAGCATAACTAGAAACTCCCTTAAGGTCACTTTTCACATACTAATATATGGGGAATGTCTAGTAAAGGTGGTTAAATACATTGAGGTTCATAAGTCATGATGTCCAATATGACCAGGGGTTAGAGAAATGACCCAAATGAAACCCTTTAAGGTAGATTAAGTGGAACCAAAATGTCTTATTACATGGAGAGTGATGTGGTAACTACTATCACACAATATGTATTAGTAAATGTTTTTACCATGAATCTAACAAATGATGTGGAATAAGACAAAAATTCATAGGGACATAATGCATAAACCATACCTCAAGAGATAGGTGATGTGGATGCACAAACTGAGTCTGCACATACATGGAATCAGAGAAAGAACCAGAACATAGAACCTCTTAATGATGAGTTGCTACCTCCTAGATGGAACTATCTAAAGGATAAAGGAAAATGTGTAGCTTCACCCACTCACCACCCAGAGATGCTAAAATCCACTATGCAAAGGAAAAACTGGAACAATATGGGAATGAGATACAAAGTCTCAAATAACTCAATGAGGAACTACTCAGGCTAAATATTTATGCTAGGTATTGACTTCAAATAGAAGTGAATATTTCTCCTCACACACATCTGGATAGAGTTAATCCTTTTTCAAGAGTGGAAGTTAAGCATTAGTTTGGTTCTAGATCTAGAAAACCTATCTACATAAATGAGTAATTTTAAGATGATCATGATTTTAATATATTATAGAAACAACCTCCCCTTCACCATGGTAATCATATGGTCACGGTTTTTGGTTATACCATCACGGCCACCACATCAAGCCTCACTCACTCCTTGTAGATTAGAGGTTATCCCAATAGCTATACCTCTATAACTCCTCAATACCATCAAATCCCTATCATATAAGTTGGAATCCATTGAGGGGAGGTGTACCCCTATGTGTCATGAAAAGAATTCACATTCTAAATGATTGGATGACACATTTCCCCCACCCAATTTTAGAAATTTTATCTTCTAAAATTTTTAAGATATGTGATATCTAGAATAGAATCTCATCCACTTTATGTTCTGATGCAGCTCAATGATGGACCTTGGGAATAACAAGAGGTAACCAAACTAAGATGTTTTTTATGGACTCTGGTAGGGCCAACCTTCATCTAGTATAGTATCCTTCCAGAAGGATCTAATTTAGAATGGGAAGAACTTCTCCGTCAATTCATTTGTCATTTAAAATCCACACTAAGGAAAATGATTATCTTTGACTTCAAAAATTGAAAAAAAAATAAAAAATGAGAGGCTTTATAAATTCATTTCTAGATGGAATGGTTTAACCTAAAAACTAAGTATCCAAATCTCATAAGAGAAATTGTTGAATCTATGAGCTGAGAATATTTGGGATGAGTTGTAAACAAAATTGATCTTGATGAGGTATCCAAGAAAATTATATGAGTTCATAGAGATGGAATAATTCCTATAAGATTCCTTTCAATGAACCTAGGACAAATATCACCCCACTCCCAAAAAAAAGAGAAAAATACCTAGTAAGGTAGAGACTGATATTGTTACCCTCAAACTAGTAGGTTTTCCTATTCAAGCACCTAGGCAGGCCATAAATCTTCTATCTCCTCTCATCGAGTAACATCAGTATCAAAACCAACCTCAACTAGAGATAAAAGGAGATCAGGGTAGCCCATGATTAGGCGGAACGAATGAAGAAAATCTTTTACTTCTGAATGGAATAATTCCCTAGTTATTTCCTTTTATCCACTGAAAAATAACATTCTCAAGCTACTGGAGCCTAGGAAACCTAATGAGGTCAACCTCACTGGCCATCCCGACTACTTTCCTTTCCATAGGAGATTATTCTATACCATCCAAGACTGCATTTTCTTACAAGACATCCTTTATAGCATGATCAATTTAGGATATTTTATATTGGGAAAGGCCCCGACATAGGTGACCTATGTGACCATAACCCAAATAGAAGAATAGGGTGACTAAAAGAAGTTCTAGCTAGACGTGGACAGAAGCTTGATAACTAGATGACTCAAAGGGCAGTAGACAGAGAAAATGAAACCTTAAGAGTGTAGCTTCACAAACCAGTAATGATCCCATCACCTAGAGAGGAGTCATTGAATATACCTCTTGGAGGTGGATGTAGTAATCAAACATAGAAAAATACACAAGACAAATAGTTATATCCAAATCCCAAACAATCTCTGACTCTTACAAATTTCTTCCCATAAAGAATTAGAGAACGGGTACTACCCCCCCCCCAAATAGAACCCTCATCAGATGAAGAGATCCTTTTTGGATCTGTTAACATAATATACTTAACATATCCCTTCTCCGATGATGAATATGCGCCTGAGTGCAAGTTCCCCAAACCTGATATGGGAGCCAGAGGATGAGGACATAGAAGCTAAGGTTATGGGGGACAAAGCAGACACAGAAAAACCTAGTTTTTAGGTCACATACCCACACTACAAAAAATGTAGTAATTAGAGGTTTTTTGAGATTAGAGAGGTTTATAACCCCATATAAATACATTAGCATAGGTTATAAGTAACCACCTAAAATGTGACCGCTTCATCTTGTTAGAGGAAGTTTTCAGGAATCACTAGTATGGTAAGTCAAAACCAGTGATGATTATTTTAGATGGGGTTTAAACCCCCACTAAAATTTCCATAAATTAGTCAAAAAATGGTATTTTAGTGGAAATTAAAACAACATATAATTTATATTTATTAATTTGGGGATTATTTAGAAACTCCCATAAATATATTTTAACACAATTTTAGGGTCGATTACAACCATCCATAATTTTAATTTTTTTTGATAAAACTGCCCCTCACAAACAATCCTATGTTTTTTAATAACATTCCATATTGACAACCCCCCAAACCCCCGCTAGCACATCCCTGAATCCTTGAAAACCCCCAAGATAGACCCTCCCCCACCCACACACAACACACCTCTACAACCACCATACCACTTTTCCTGCATACACAAACCCCATCCACATGCGACAAACACCACCCACCGCACCCCCTGTGTTAGAAATTCCCTAGGGTGAGATTCAAAGCCTATACTCCGAGATCACAAGGATAATGCCCCACCACTCCATCGAATTCACATTCTATTTAATATATACCCATTACATTATTTATATGTATATTTATGTTAATTTAAATAAATATATTTTTCATAATATATTTAAATACATATAATATTATTGAAATATATTATACTGATTCAAATATATATATATATATATATTATTAATTATATTTATACGTATAAAAATATATATTATATATTATATTTTTTAATATATATATTTATATATTATACAAATATTCCATTCTGATCAATAAATATAAATATAAATATATTTTATATTTTATATTTTTATATATTATATACATACATAATTCAAATAAATATATACAAATTTATACAAATATATATTACATTATACAATAATAAAAAAATTAAAATATATATTAGACAAATATAAATACAAATTATCTTATACCGATCAATACAAATACAGATATTTTTATATTATATATTTATATGTATACAATTTAAAAATAAGAACATATTTATTCATATATTGAGAAAATTTAAATATATTTATATATAAATATATTTTTTCTATAAAAATATATCTATACATATATTTATATTTGTAAATACATATAGTTATATTACTTATATATACAAATATATGTTTATTATGTTAATTTAAATACATATATATATATATATTAATATATATATATATAGACTCTCCCAAAATTATATAGTTACATTTATAAAAAAAATATACTTATAAAGACATTTATATTATGTATACTTATACACACACATGTTTTTATAAATATACTTTACATTATAAAGACATTTATATCAAACACACATAATGTTTATATATATATATATATATTCATATATTTATGTATATATTTATACATACATTTACCCACACACACAAATGTATATTTATATATTCATTTGTTAATATTTATTTATATACTTATATATATATAATTTATTTATATATTTACTAATAGGATATATATATAATATAATATATTCATTATATAATTATATAATATATATACATGTAATATAATATAATATATGTATTTATATAATTATTTGTATATATACAAACAATTATTAATATACTTATATAAATATGTGTATGTATATATGTATTTATTTAAAGTAGTTAAATAATGTCTTTATAAAATATGTTTATAATGTATTTAAATATACTAATATAATTTATTTATATAATACATACCTAAACATACATCTATTCATACATACATACACACACATACACATATATGTTATAAATTTTGATATTTTAAAAAAAATTATAGGGGAAAAAATAACCTCTAAATAAAATTTTGGTATAAATTAACGACAGTTATGTCAAAAACACCACTAATATATACCAAAATATTATTTATAGGGGGTTATAACCCCCTCTAATATGAGATATTAGCGGAGTTTATTAACTTTCACTAACCTCTATATTTTTTGTATCAGTTTTATAAAATTTCCCTTAATTTAAATGAAAATTTAATTTAGAGGGGGTTAACATCCCCTCTAAAATTTCTATGTTTATTATTGTCGGGATTTTGTAAAACTGCTACTAATTTATAAAGAAATTTTATTTAGTGGGTGTTTATACACCCTCTATATTTATTATATATATATATTTTAGTAGTGGTTTTAAAAAACTATCACTAATTTATATAAAAATTTAATTTAGAGGAGGTTAAAACTTATGTTATTATTTTTGTCTATAAATTAGTAGTGGTTTTGTAATACCACCACAAAAATATATGAAAATATAATTTATAAGGGGTTTTAACCTCGTCTAAAATTTTATCTATATTTTAGTGGTGTATTTGTAAAACTAACACTAATGTATATGAAAATTTCGTCTAGAGGGGGTTTTAAACCCCTCTAAAATTTTATCTATATTTAGAGGGGTTGTCCAAAACCCCATCTAAAAAGAACCACTAAATACAATTTTTTTGTAGTGTCAGAATCTATATATGCATATGATACCCATGAGAGAGTGATTTAGAAAACCAAATAAAGGCACATATTTGCCTTAGATCCCTTCAATAGTCATTCTAACCCAATCATTTTAATTTACCGAATGGTGTGGGTGTGAATATCTGATTATCCAAAAAAAGGATAGGTTAGTGTGACCTACACCATCTACAACAAATGACCTCTTAACTTATTCCCAAGCACCAATACCATCTAACTCGAACACTTTATCTCCTAATCAACATCAAAAGAAGAAATCACACCCTAGTAAGCATATACCTCTGGTATATTAATATGAAATTATAAAAAATTGGTAGTTGTACCAACCAATCTTCTAATGCTGAATGCTATCTTTATCTCAAAAGAGCACAGGGAAGAACTAACCAAGTCCCACTAGATCCTATAGGAGATTGAGAAAAAATTCATTGTAGATGAGGTTTAATTAGTAGATAATGCACCATAAAAATGTCTTACCAACATCTCATTCACAGGACAGAATCTTGAAGAATTTATCTATGGACATATTAGACCCCTATATGTTTTAGGGAATATTGATAATATTGAAATTTGAATGGCTCTAGATGGAAATGGTTTTGGGATCAACCTCATCCCGTTTCAAACCCTATGTTGTTTTTTATATAGAGAGGGGGTTTTATCATTGATGAAGATAACCATTAAAGGGTATGATAAAAGCATGTAATGACCCCTCATAATTATCTAGATAAAGGCTCAGTTTAGGGATCTCATATATATTATTGAGTTCATGGTTATCCAGCAAGACACAACATATAATCTATTAATCGGAAGACCCTGTATTCATATCCACATGACAACACCTTCTAAATTGCATTAATGTTTTAAATACCCCATAAATGGAAAGGATGTCATACTACATTGTTACAACACCACTTTTATGTCATTTGAAGTTGTATACATTGAAGAAAGATTCTACAAGAGAGAAAGGAAGAAACCAATTGTGGATGATGATATGCATTTTCCACTCCTAATGGTTTGGGAACCACCCCTGTGAATCTCTTGAGCATGCTTGATAGTGATTACATACTACCCATAAAACTGTTCGAGGCAGTAGATTCAATCTCAATAAACTATTGTGAACCAAAAAATTCACTGAACCATGTCTATGTGATAGTAGTCATGTTAGATGAAGTGGATTATTTTGAGGATTTTCATACTAATTCTATATCAGGATATGATAATTCCCCTACTTTATTAGGAAAAATTGAAAATTTACCCAATAATTTCCTTGAAAATAATGATTCCCGCCCCACTCCTACCCCTAGAAGTAGAATAATAAAAGAAAATAATCCCCATAATGCCTCTATGAAGACTCTGGTATTTTAGTATGTCAATATCTCTTCTTAAGGGATATCTTATATCAAAATGGATGAAGAATCCTCTGAATTATCCATAATTATCGGGGATTACCTCATAGGATCATAAAAAAGAAGAAGAAGTGGGTGAGCTTAGAAGCTCTCTTACTAAATTTGAAGAAAGAATATCGACCACCATCGATGAGCTCAGGTAGTTGCATCTAGGAATAGAAGAATACCCATGACCTATAATGATTAGTGCTTCCATGCCTATCAGAAATTAGGAGATATATATATCATTTCTAAAGAAGATTCGATATGTGTTTACTTGGAAATATACATAGATTCCCGGACTGAACCCCAATGTGGCTACTCATCAACTATTCTTTATTTATAACCATTGAGGTTTTAAGTAGGTATCTAAGAGAAAGAAAACCTATCATGATATAAACATGGAAAATAAGTGGAAAAATTGATCAATTTCATCTCTGTCTAAGAGGTGTAGTACTGAAAATGGTTTTCCAACATCATCCCCATCAAGAAAAAGAATGGACAATTTTGGGTTATCATTGATTTCAGATATAATATTTAAAACTAAATGAAGTAAGAATTATTTTTACCAATCATAGAAATTTTGATCAATGAAATTTCTGGATTCCAATACCCTTCGATTATAGATGGGTATTCAGGGTATAATAAGATAAATATGGACCCTTAAGATGAGGAAGAAACTACCTTCAGAGAACCTTTGGGTATATTTTTCTACTAGTAAATTCTATTTGGTTTAAGTAATGGTGGAACTACTTACCAATGCACTATGGATAATATCTTTAAACCCTTATTGGAATAAATAAAACAATGTTATGTTGATAACCTAGTAGTTAAATATCAACTGCATTGTGACCACCTCACTAACCTTCATGAAATATTTTGTAAATTACAGTATCACAATTTATAGATAAATCCTATAAGTGTACATTCAGGGAAATGTTAGGGAAATTATTTAGCTTTTTAGTACACCACTGTGACATTGAGGTTGATCCCAAAAAGACTATTTAAATCCTAGAAATTCAACCCCCCCCCCCAGAATATTAAATAACCGAGTGGGATCTAAGGGAAACACTAATATATTTATAATTTCATATCCAACCTAGATGGAAAATCTCACCCTTTTCACCAAGTTAATTAATAATGGAGTCACCTACCAATAGGATATGGAACACCAGTAGAATTTTAAGAAGCTCAAGTAGTACTTTCTACATCTACCATCCTTGATGCCACTGGTAGAAGGAAATCCACTTATCCTATATGTGGAAATTATAGTATGATTTCTTGGTACCCTTATCACATAGAAAAATAATGTGGGGAATGAAGAAAAACCTTATTATATCCATCATATGATGATAGATACTAAAACTAGATATTCATATATCAAATGGAGTTGCCTCAAAAATATCATCACATTGAAAAAGTTGATGCATTACTTGAAGTAAAATGTAGTAAAATTGACTTCTAATATCCACCTAATAAATTATATTCTTGGACAAACAATGTTAATGGGGTGTATGGGTTGATGAGAAGTTATCCAACAATAGTATGACATCAAACTCATGTCACATAAGTAGTTAAAGGGAATGAACTATATAATTTCATCGTAGAAAATCCCACCCCAAAATCATTCCAGTGGACACTGAACTTGTAGATTAAGAAGTTTTCTACGCCCATGATTCTTACTAGGTGTGGGAGATTTAATTTGATAGTGCCTCCTATAATCCTAGTGGTATGATAATGGAAAAGTAAAATCTCAACTAGGTTGGTATTCAGATTGTATTTGTTTTCTAGGAAAAAATCAATTTTTTTCTTTTCTCTCTCAATATCTGAAGTATACAATAATAATGAGGTAGAACACTAGAACCTTATTTCCATCTTAGAGCTAGAACTCCAATAATAAATAGCTTACCAAAACATCAAATGGGACTCAGAGCTAGTAATCAAATAGATCGATGGTTAGTATTCCATCAAGAAGGAAGAATTGGTCCCCATCATTGGTTTTGTTAGAGGATTTCTAGAAGAATTACCTTTTGAACCAATATCTCCCCACATCCCTTAATTAAAAAAATCTCATATCGATGCACTCGATAATGTACCCATATTCCTAAATAATCTTGACCAAGAAAAAATGGTTTTCTTCATCACACACTGAAGGGTGGTCACTGTAACACCCGAGACTTTTATGTGAAATATTTTATTTTTATATTATATAAATCATCAAAGGAATGTTTCACTACACACAAAACTAGCTTGGCTTGCTTTACACGCAACCGCAGCCTTCCTCGATAGCTTGCGTTGTACGCAATACCGAGTTTCACTAAACAATGATATGCTATTAAAATATTATTAAAACTAGCCGTTATGAATAGTAATAACCACTTTTTGAAATTTTATAAATTTTATTTTTCAAAATGGACTTCATTTTTGGATTCGGAATATCGAAATTATCCTAGGGTGAAATTTTGGTATTTTTCTGAAAACTTTCAATATTTGATGAATAGTGAAACCACTAAGTCGTAGTTAAAAAAACTGAATTTTTCATAAAACTTAATTTTACCACTTCTGTGAGTGGAATTTCAAAAATCTGAGAGACACGGTTGATGTCAGTAAGTAAAATTTGGTTCAATGAGATGAAAATAATTTTTGGTGAATAGTAACTTTTTACTTTTTTTTACCACGGTTAAAAGTAAATAGGGCAATTAAGGGTAAAAATGATATTATTATTATCCTAACACATGTCCTAATTCTATTGGACAAGTGTAATTCGACCAAAAACAACCTTAGGAATACAATATGACAATTTAGGCCCACTTGGATTAGATTAGGACATTTATTATTAATTTATTTAAAGAAGGATTAAAATAGTTAAAATCAATGTTTAATAAGAAAATCATTTTTAATATAGGGTTATACATAAGATAAAATCGACTATAAATATTAATTAGAAAGATAAAAAGATTTCCTACATAATTATATTTTATTTGTAATTTTTAGATGTTATATAATTTAATTTATTTACGACACAAATATGATGCAGTAATTATCTTATTAATGAAATATTTACATAATTGATGTTATAAATACCCAAATAAATTTAATTTGAGAGTTTTTATGAATTCCAATAATTTTCTAGGTTAATATGACCTGTTAGTATTGATTTAATTAACGTTTTTCAAACTAATCATTCTGTTATGAGTTTCACAAAAATCAATTACTAAATAGTGTCAAAATTGACATAAAATAGTTTTTAAAACAAATATTATATTAGTAATTGTTATTTTATTCCTAAAAATCTACGGTTCGGCCAAATGACTTAGATAAGGTTATATATATTAATAATAAACAACTTGGGGTTCGTTTGTCTTCTTATAGTAAGTTTATTACCTTATAGTATAAGAACACAAGAAGACACGGTAAAAGTAAAATTATTTAACTTAATGTTAAATCTAAATGATAAGGTTAAAATAGGAACCTAAACTTGTATAGATTCTATTTTATGAGAGGATTTAGACCCATCCCCACCTTATCTTTGAAATAAATCAATTTTTATCTATTTAAAACCGAATTTGACTTTATAATAAAATAATAGTTTTAGTTATTCCAAAGGTACCCCTCTCCTCCCTTATAAAAGGGCACCTCCTCTCCCTCTTCCTCACACCACTTTGAGCCTTCAAGCTCGGAAAAACCCTGACAAGTTCTCCTCTACACTTCCCTAGAAACATCCTAGAGGTTCTGGTCTTCTTCAAAGACCTATTTTAGTGCCCTAAAAGGAGGTCTCAAAGAAGCACTTCAAAGAAGAGGTAATGTCCGTTACCGATTCTTTCATCTTTATTTCTTCTTCCACTTCTTCTTCTTTAGTTGTTTCATTATGAAGTAATAAAATCAGTATCACTAATATAATGATATGTTATTATAAGTATGAAACAACCATATTTCACCATCTATCCATCCTACGGAAAAAGAAATCACCGCGCATGCGTACGTACGAAATATCGTCTCCACGCCGTGGTGTAATCTATTTTCCACCACCACCTTACTTGGATGGGTATAATGGTGTAAATAATGACTATATATGACTATTATAAAGTGATATTGATTCTGAAATAGTATACATACACTAAAATACAATTCCACGATCATAGGAACGATATCATCACTCGTACGTACGTACGGAATACCGTCTCCACGATGTGATGCGACTCGTTCTACATGATCTTCATTGCATAATGATTATATAAATGAATTGAATGAATGAATATGATATATATTACACTAGTACCATTCTGGAAATGAGGTATCTATAACCTAAAGAGAAGAATAAGTGTTTATTCGACAAAACACGCATAAGAACAAAAAGTAATAAACACCCGAATAACAAAGTAGTAATGAAATATTACAAATAAGAAGCTAATAATATGACCATATATGATATCATAAAAGTAATTATGATTCTGAAATAAGTCAATAACATTATTTAAATCACTATACAGGAGGTTCAGACACTTACGAAGGAAATCGGACCTAAGGTAAGGGAAAATATCACAATCTCATTTTTATCCGAGATTGCTTATTCGTAAGTATTTACTGGGGTGTATTTTATCATCCACATCCATGTTTCCTCAATTTGTAATATTGTTTCCATCCAACTACAATTGTTTAAATACAATTTTACCCTTCAGTGAGTTTTTAGTAAAAGATATGAAAGGAATCTTTTGTCATTTTTCGTAAGAGATACTTTTTGACTTTTCCGAAAAAGGTACAAGAAGAATGTTTTTTATCTTATACGGCATGAATGGATTTTTAAAACATTATTTCCAAGAAGCTTCCTTTACAAGTTTTCAAGTTTATTTTTAATCAACTTCTTTTAGTTTAAAATTGTATGACGTGTTAAGAAAGGAAAATGTTTTTGAAGTAGAAAGGATATTTTCCTCAAGAATGGAGTTCAAGTGTTTTATCAAAATTATTTTCCATCTAAGATAATATAGGGTTATGTTTCTATCCCTATTATTACATTGATTTGATTATGTTGTGATGGAATTATTTTTATGGATTCCTTTATCTTATATGAATTGTTTTATGATGTCATGTTGTTTAAGAATCCCATTTTTATTACATGGATTATGCAATGATGTATGGTTTATGATTTTGTGGCACACATAAGAATGGTATAATTATGAGATGGGTGGGACCTATATCTCCCTCCAATTCATTGGGTAAAGATTTTATATCTCATAAGATAGACATGGCTGGAACGACAGGTTAAACCGGTTCAGTGAAACAGGACTGAAACGAGGAGTGAACTCGGTTCAGAAATGGACTTTGTCCACTAAGATAGTCGTGGCAATGAGTCTTGACTAATAAGAAATGATTCTCTATGATTATGTGTGTATTCCAAAAAGTTTCATGTTTTAAGTTATGATTATTGGGATTACATTTCACTACTATGATTTATCCCATGTTATGAAATTACGATCTCTTTTGTAGGTTAAGATTTCCAAAAGTTATGTTCTTAAGTATATAATGTGATTGATATTTCTTTTGTTTGACCTTACTGAGCCTTTGAGCTCACCCTTTTATATGTTTTATTTCCCCAAGTTAGGAAGAAGGTTATTAAGTAGGATATGCCAAAAATGGACTCTAGATATGATGAAATAAGTGGGAGGAAAAGTTGATGCTTTATGAACCAGTTGTTTATGTTTTCCAGTTTCTAAAGACTCTATACCTATACGGCCCTTTCCTGGTTTTGTTATATGTTGTAATAAGTGTGCTTAAAATTTTTAAGTACTAACAATGTATGTAAAGTATGGGTCGTTATAGTCACACCAGTCATCATCTATGACACAATGGAAATTAATATGGTCAACATTTCCCCAGATCATGATGAACAAACATCCACACATGGAGGGATGGATATAATAATTGATTACCTCCAAAATGGGAACCTCTGGTTAGATCGAGATAAAAAAGAAAAAATTGAACTCCGATCAGCAAATATCTCCCTTTTATATGTGACAAGAAAGAAGAAATAACTCAATAAATGAGTCTTTGATGGAGTCCTCCTTATATGAATTGCCGACGAAGATATTCCCACCATCAAGGAAGAAGTTCATGTAGGATTATGAATCAATCAATAGTCTATAACAAGATTCTTAGATGAAATTAAGAGTCATGTATACTACCAAAAAAAATTATACATAACTATGTGGAATTAACTAAGATATTTCATACATGGAATATTCCTAAAAACATCATCTATCAACCCATAGAGAGATGACTTCAATAAGGCTTTTTAAAATATAATCCCGAATATGGTTATATATTATAGGTAGGAATATATATCTATATGAGGACAACTTTAATTATAGTTTCTCTTACTCCAAAATTTCTATATGAGGAAAACATTAAAGTGATGAGAAATCACAAAAGTGACTGGATGAGTTAGAATTGGTTAATGAGAAAAGGTTGCGTACACTACAAAACCTCAATGTTCATCAAAACAAGATTGGATGATCCTTCAATGAAAAGGTATGCCTTCACTCATTCCTTCAAGGAGAACTAGTATTGTTTCTTATAACCCTGATGATACCAGAGAAAAAAACATCCAAATTTGGAACCTAAGTGGGAAGGGACTTTCATCATACATGAGGTCTATTTGAATAGAGATTACTCATTGTCCTTAATGAATGGGTAAAATGTTATGCCCCTCACCAATGAAACGTTTCATAAGAACTATTTTTCATAGATACAATCTAGAATACCATGTCATAAAGGAAAGACATTAAATTGAATATCATTCTATATTCTTACGCCTTGACGTTAAACTACATTGATGATGTCCTACAACATGAGTGAAACTACACAGAAGACATCCATGTCGCATGATGTTAAACTGCATGGAAGACATCATACCACATAATGTTAAACTGTATAGAGGATGTTACTATATAAATGATTCACTACACATGATCTAGATGTATTCCAAGGAAAAATAATCTACCCCATCCCTATGTGTGATCAAAAACTACATAAGGTATTTCAAGAACAAAATTTTGTCTAATTCATTTTATCAAAGGATACATAGTGATGAAAAAACAACCAATCTTGGGTCTAACTAGAAAATAAAATGGAAAATAACACCTTCATATGAATCAAAACTGTGTAGGTAATATTCCATTCAATAACTACATGTGGCTTGATTTTTGTTATCAAAGGATACATAATGACACCAAAATCTCCAATCAAGGGTCCACCAGCTCTATTAAATGGAAATCCACCACCCCCCTACATATTGATTAGAAGATTGCAGAGAGATTTACATATAATGAACTATGTCTTGATTGATTCACATTATCAAAGGATATGTAGTGGTTCCCAGATCTCCAATCCTACGTGAAACCATAATATAAATGAAAAAATGTCCCCTCCCTTCATACAGGTTAGACCTACATAGATAATTTTCTATTAAATAACTACATGTGGATTGATTCCTATTACCATGGGATATGTACAAGCACCCAAATATCATATCATAGGTCCAACTTTAATAAAATTTGAACCCCCCTCTCTATTTATGGGTTGAACTTGTGAAGGGAATTTTCTATCCAAGAAATATATGTGTCTTGATTATAGTGATCACAAGATATATATTGATTCCTAGATTATAAATCTTGGGACAAGCCACAACACATAAAAAAATTAACCCCTCCTTATATATGGTGTGGATCTATGTAGGTAACATTCTCATGAACTATGTATGACTTTATTTATATTACCATAAGATACGTAGTGATGCCTGGATCTCCAATATTGGGTCCAATCATAGTATAATCGAAAAAATACCCCCGTTCTGCGTATGGGTTAGACCTACATAGTAAAGTTTCCTTATAAGAACTACATTAAGCTTAATTCATGTTATCATATGATACATAGTGACACATATATCCAAAATATTAGGCCTAGACACAATATGATAAAAATACCCTCTATCTATATGGGAACTCAAGAAGTTCATTGAATTTTTCATCCAAGAACTATATGTGGATTGATTTCTATCATCATAGGATACACAAGAGAAGATATCAAATAATCAGACTTGCTACAATATAAAAGGAACATATAGAATGAAATTACCTCCTCCCAGTAGATGGGTCTGACCTGTGTTGGGAGATTTCTCTAGAACTATGTGTGGCTTAATTCCTGTCAACAAAGGATATATAGTGACACATAGATCATCCATTACAAGCCCATAAATGAGTTTAAATTACTCTAAATCATGTAATAACATGAGATTTATCTATAGGTAAAGGTTCTGGTCCACATTAAATTAGGAACACCCCCACATATTCTCTATCAAGAAATCCCACATAGCTCAATATACTTCCCGATTATCTCTTGTTTCTCAGACTGATCATGACTCATGTGAGATTAGGGAACATATAAAGTCATTATGACCAGTGTGGTTATGTTTTATTCTATCAAAATATAGGGAACAAAAAGAGATATTAATAAAATTTGACTAAATGATGATTTCCTAGGTACATGACCTTAAAATCCACAACAAAATGTCTTCATGCAAAACAGATTATCCCCTAATGATTGTGTATTCAATAATTTATTATTTTATCCCTTCATACAAAAAATATCTTCAAAAAACTTTTTTGTATCCTTTAGGGTTATCAAACCCTTCTTGAATCATACATTCCCCATGGAACAAATTCATATCTTTGATATCTAAGTTAACTCCAACAAATTCCTTAAGATGATATCATTATCCTAGAACCCCATAGACCATGAACCCACAAAATCTTGGTTCTCCCTATAAAAAATTAGTAATAAGGGATGGTTATTCCAAAGGAACCCCAGTATGATTTTTTGGTGAATAAAACAACGCCTTGATATTATTCTGAGTGGATGTTATGGTCCCAGAGGAGATCCCCCCATAAATTTATGAAATGTTTTCCCGACTGTGTGGAATATGGGCTTACATCATTATCAGTGATTGAACTACACACACCAGTCCTCACCTCCCATTGAATTAGATATTCTTGGGTTATAATTTATACTTCCCATGAAACAACTAATCATCTGGGTGTAGGTACCCTCGATGTTACTCATCTATGCATCGTACCCATTTTCAAACAATAATTATGACATCACATTATTGTACCATTTAATTTTAGGGTATTTATCTCCTATAAAGACCAAACTTCTTTGAGCATAAAAATACTTTTAGACACCCTTTTTTCTACCATATAAACTGTGTGAACCCCTTTTCATATCAAAATCACTAGATACCCTAAGCGCATATTCTATTGGAATGTCACAGTATATTGTTTACAAGTAATAACCAATACTAATGAGACCCCACTCAGATTCATTTTTGAATAACATAATTCTAAATAACTTGTTCGTAGGGGATGTTTTGGATCTAGAAGGGACCCCAATAGATTTTTTGGTGAATAACACAATGATCAGTGGCTTATACCTTAATGATATTTTTCCCTTATAGGAAAGGTCCCCCTTAAATCCATGATATATTTCTATAATTATGTGGAATTAACCCCATAAATGATTGGGTTATCATCCTTCACATATACATCTAATGATATGATTCATTTCATCCATTTTCCCAGCATCCAAGAATGATCGATAACAACTCAATATTCTATGCCTTCATATTACAAGTCTTGGTAGAAAGGCTCTAAACTACATAACACTTATATCAGAACTATGTGTGGGTGGATTTATATTACCAAAGGATATGTAATGATGCTCGAGTCTCCAAACTTGGGTCAATATGTGGAACAATGATAACATTCCTCTACCCCATTTGTGATTTCACTCTATATGGAGAGATGATATTGTAACTACATGTGTCTTGATTCCCATACTATGGGGTATGTTGTAATTTCTAGATATCTAATCTCAGGTCCATCCATAATATAAAAGGAAAATTACCCTACCAACATATAGGTCAGACCTGTACATGGAATTTTCTATCTCATAACTACATGTGGATTTATTCTCATTACCTTGAGATATATAGTTACAAATAGATATCAATTTTAAGCTCATCCATGAATCATTCCCTTCAGGATAACTAGGTCGATGTAGAAGTATTTGGAAAATGAGTGTCCTACTCCTAAGGGTAATAATGCCCCTACCCTACACATAAGCCTGATCTATCTAGGGAACTCTCTAATAATAACTATGTGTGGATTGATTACCAAACTATAGAATACATAGTGATGCATTGATTCTCCATTTTAGGACCATCCATAATTTCTAATCACTTTCAACCATTCCCTTCAATGAGAAACAACTTTGGGTGGGGATTATTGCTCATATTAAAATTTTAATACCCCCCACATATCCCCAATCATACACTCTCACAGGTATCCATAGATTTTCTGGTTGTATCTTGTTTCTCAAGATGATCATGAATCATGTGAGCTTATGGAACCTGGAAATTTACTCGAACTAGTGTGACCAGGTTTCATTATATCCAAATATATGGAAAAGTTTCCTAGTCGCATGATGTTAAACTTCATGAAAAAATACATGTCATATGACATTAAAATATATTAAAAATTTATTCACATTTAGAAGATCATCCCCTCTAATGGTTGTGCATTCAAGAATCACATGTTTTATCCCTTCACATATTTTTTTTCAAAACATTCACTACTACAAAATCAGGCTATAGCCACGGTTTTAAATTGTGGCTATAGGCCCAAAAACCGTGGCTATAATTTATAGCCACAGTTCCCACAACTGTGGCTGGTATTGGCATGGATATAGGGTAAAACCTATAGCCACGGTTCCAACTGTGGTAATAACCCTAAAGCCACGGTTTTCAACCCATGTCATAGGCTGAAAGAACTCATCTCCTAGAGCCACAGTTTTAACCATGGATATATACATAGAGCCATGGTTAGGAACCGTGGCTGTAGAACTAAAGCCACGGTTTAAAACCTTGGCTATATGGATACACATTCTGTAAAAAAAACCAGCATCGTTCAGCCAGTGCTGGGCTCTTGCATCCTCCCCACCGCCCCTGCAAATCCCCCCCCCCTACTCTCCCCCTTGCACCCCACCTACACCTTAAATCCCCCCTTTCACACCTCCCTCTGCAGCCCCCCTTCTCACCCTAGACAGACCCCAATCACCCCCCTGAACAGACCCCCCCCCAGACAGCCCCCCCTGCTGGACACCCCTTGCACCCCCCAGGACAGACCCCCCTATAGACCCCTCCCTCCGGGACACTGGACACCACCACCCTACATAAACCCCTCTCCCCTGGACAACCCCCTCGCCCCCTGGATAGCCCCCCTGCAAAGCCCCCCTCCTGGACAGACCCTAGACACCCCCCCCCAGACAGACCCTAGACACCCCCAGACCCTAGACACCCTCCCAGACAGACCCTGAACACCCCCCAGACAGACCTTGGACACCCCCCGAATAGACCCTGGACACCCCCAGACCATGGACACCCCCCGGACAGACCCTGGACACCCCCCCACCCAGACCCTGGACATCCCCCCAGACCCTGGATAGATCCCCCTAGATAGCCCAGACCTCCACTCCCCTGTAAAGCCACCCCCACCCTCCTAGACACCCCCATACCACCCCCCAGACCCTAGACAGATCCCCCTGGACAACCCAGATCTCCACTCCCCTGGACATCCACCCCCACCCTCCTAGACAGACCCTGGACCCCCCAAGACCCCCCATTCCTGCCCCTCCCCCCTACCCCGCCGATTTCCCCTCCCCCTGCCCCTACCATCCCCCCACTTGCACCCCCTAACAGCCCCCACATACACCCCATGCCAGTCCCCTCCCCCCTGCCAGTTTCCCCCTACCCCCCCTGTCGGTCCCCTCCAAATTAAATTATACACGAAAGCTACTTACATAATAATAATTAAACAAATCCAAATATAAAAAAACACATAACTTCACTTAAATGAGTCTCCCTATAAGACAAACTATCAAAGATGTCTGGAACCAGCTCAAAAGAACCTAAAACACAAGGTAGAACATAATGGTGCTCATCCCCTAAAATTATGGTAAAACAAAACATCTTAGAATATTCACAAAGAATATAACTCAATAAAAAAGAATAGTGCAGCCCCCCTACTGGACCCCCTGGACAGAAGCCCCCCTGGACAGGAAGCCCCCCTACTGGACCCCCTGGATAGCAGCCCCCCTACTGGACCCCCTGGACAGCAGCCCCCCTGGACAGTAGCCCCCCTGACAATAGCCCCCCTGGACAGAAACCTGCAGCCCCCTGGACAACAGCCCCCGGACAGAACCCCCCTTGCTGGACCCCCCTAGACAGCAGCCCCCCTGGACATAAACCCGCAACCCCCGGACAGAACCCCCCCTACTGGACCCCCCTGGACAGCAGCCCCCCTACTTTGGATGCTTTTTAAGGTTGAGGCTGGGAGATGCTGGGTTTATCCAATAGAGACTTACAAAGATTCTCATAGTGGGGTTATAGGTTTCTTATAGAAGATTTAGGAGGTTCGGTTGTGAGTTTCGTGTCACAGTTTGGAATTATAGGACCTTTGAAGATGGGTTTCAGCTGGGGGTGTTGCTGTTTGTATTTTTCTACATGGAGTAGTACATGATACACTTACATGGTACATGGTGCTGGTTGGTTTGTGATTTCTACGATGGTTGGTAACATGTTTTGGGTGCATAGGGGTTGGATTTTAGGTGTTTCTTATGTGTTTCGGATTACTATTGTAGGCTTCTGGTTCTCTCGATTGTCTAGTGTGGTGGATATAGTTTGGGGTGGGTCTTCAGGTGGTGGTTTGGAGTAAGTCCGGTTGTCTTGTGCTCAGTTTCCCCATCTTGTGTATTCTGGTTGTTGATGGTGTAGGGATTTCTATGGTGGATGTTCTAAAATTACCTTGAGATGCTGGATGCTGCAGATTGGGAAGCATGTTTCTGGTAGATGGGTGGTTCTCTTTCTAGGGTGGGTTCATGTTTAGTACTTGGTGGGTCTAGAGGTGTTGGATTCAGGATGGGTATTAGCTCACATTTGGATCAGGGACTGCTTGGGGATTCTTTAGGTTGTATGATGGGTTAAGCGTGGGTGATGTAGCGCACTTCGGATGGATGGTACTAGTTGACTGATGGTTTTTTATACTTTCTTATGGTGGGGTGGTCCACTTTGATGCAAGGTGTTCAGATGGTGATGGATGGGTCTAGATGGTGGTCTGGGGATGATTTGGTTTCTTGCTAATATTTTGGGTGTTGTGTCTACTATAGGTGCTTATTGTGGTTGGATCTGGTGTGGTTTAAGGTTCTTGTGCAAGTAGGTGTTGGTGTAGTGGCCATTAGTTGTCATGGTTGTCTAGAGGTCTTTCACTCTAGGCTTCGTTTCGACAGGAATGCTAGTCTGGTTGGTTGATGTTGGCTGCGGGGCTGGGATGAGTTTTTTGCAAGGTGGTAGAGGGCTGGCATGAGTGTTTGGCTGGGGGGTGGTGGCTGGTGTGGTGATTCTTTTGAGAAGTAGGTGAAAATGTTGTAAATCTTGGATCAAGTTTATTGGTTCATGACTAATGGTATGAGACAATCATACTAAGGATGGCCCAGAACACTCTAAGGTGTTGGGTTCTTCCACATTGACATGAGGCTCACAAAGATTAAAATGTCCTTCTTTCAGGGCTAAGATGTCTCCATTTTCTAGTTTAAATCCCTTGTACAATGAAACTAAGATAAAAAATGGAGATATATATCCCTTTTAGGGTTAATGGGAGATTATTGGAAACCCAAGTAACTAAAGTAATGAAAGGTGGTTTATGGGTTAAGGTGCTCAAAAAGTTAATGGAGTCACCCCATTCTTTGGTTGATTGGTGCTAGGATCTTGTGGTACTTTGAAAAAGAATGATTATGTATGATGGATTACACATTTAACATCATGTAGTGGGGATGTATCTATCATACATCTTAACATCATGGGACAAGATGTTTTCCTCATAGTTTAATTTTATGTGGTAAGGAAATTTGTCATGCAGTATAACATCATGTAGTGAAGTCATTTTTTCTGATCTAAATGGTCCCCTTATCATTTTCCATATTAGCAAGCCAGGTTCCCTGATCTCACATGATAAATGATCAGTGGGAGAAACAGGGGAAAACTAGGAAGTTTGTTAAGTTGTGCGAGAGTGGGTCTCAGATGGCTTACTACATAGGTCCAGTCCGTATGATGCTTGGAGTTGCATTTTTATCATATTACATGTTGTGAATGAACCCATTATTAAAGATTTATTTTTCCATATTTATCCTATGATGGAAGTAATAATGTTTTATGTTGTTCTTGTATAAAATATACCTATTCGGGTCTAACTCGTATGCAGGGAGTGATCATTTTCATGTTGATTGTTGTCAATGGACCCAAGATTGGAGATCCAATTAGACCCAAACATCCTATAATGAAAGAAATATATCCACATGAAGTTATTTAATGGGAAACTATCTATACAAGTCTTCCCCATACATAGAGAGGGGCATTGTTCCCATTAATTATTGTAGCTGGACATGATATTGGAGATTTGGGTGTCACTCTATATCCTGTGATAACATAAATAAATCCACATATAGTTCTTCAATGGGAAACTCTGACCCATATGTAGAGGGGGATATTGTTCCTATTGATTTTTGCAACTGGACCAAGGATGGGAACTTCATGCATCACTACATATCGTGTGATGATTGGAATCAAACCACACATAGTTCTTCAAAAACCATGTAGTTTAATGTCATGCAAAAAGGATGTAGGTTCCATAGCATGAAAATGAAATATTGTGGCTGGACCCAAGACAATAGATATTGGTGTCACTATTTATCATGTCATGGGAGAATTAAACCCACATGTATTTTATGAACGGGTTGTTCCCTATATAGGTCTGGCCCAAATGTAGAGTTTTCCACAGATAGCTATTTGTAGTGATGGAATGTGGACTTCAATGGAAAAAACTAGCTCGGTTTTGTGTACGGTGTCTCTTGGGTACTAGTTCACATGGTGGTATGGTAGGCCCATAAATCATGTAGGATCTTGTCCATTTTGGAATTATTCTATTTTTCAACCATCTTCTACTACTTATTCGATAGAGACTTATTGGAGGCCTGAATCTGTCCATTTGTTGCTACATGATAGTGGTATGAGTGGTTAGTGATAGGTGTTCAAGTCAGAGAGAGAAGAAAAACAAGAGTTTCTGTTGATTTCTACTATAATAACGATCAAAATTTTCAGTAGGAAAAAAGAAGAACAGTTGAAGAAAGGACTCTCCGTGGTCGCACTGTGAGGCCGATGGCCGCTGCCCCTATATCTGCATAGCAGATCCGTTTTCTAAAAAACAATATACCCCTTTTATTATTCCCCCTTCCAAACAACATCTCACACCAGCCTACTTTTCAGCATCTATTGGCTTCTATTAGTTAGACTCAATGGTATACTCCTGGTACACTTTCTTAAACTATCTATAGAAGAAGTTGGTCTCATTTTCCATATTGTAGAAGGAGTTTTTTTCTTTTGTGCCATCCTAAAGCGTAAATATCTATGCCTGATTCCAAATTTATTCCCTTGCAAATCGCTATATCAGGAGGGTCCCATTTTTAAGATAATCAATTATGGGCACCTGCCATCTAGGGGTGGATATCAGTTCATCAAGAACTAGGGAAGTTTTGATCTGATTGATTTCCTCCATGTCATAAATGATGATATATGAGACCATCCTTTGATGCGTAATGTGGTAGAAAACCTCATACTGATCAGGGTCAGCTAAAAATACGATTTCATTAGACATTACATCAGTAAAATCATTTTTTGATAGGTTACAAGATACAATGTGGGTTAAAAATGGAAATCTTCAATCAATATTCAAACATAGCTAGTGAGAGGGGCCAGTTCATCCTTTTTTATTGCATATTCATCATCATATATTTTATCACTATATTTGAATCTCCTATGATATTTAGGTAGTCTATTTTCAGCTATAGTGCCAGTTCCAAGATAGAAATTAGGGCTTCATATTCTATATAACTATTTGTCCATCCATCAGATAATGAAAAAGAGTATAGAAAAATTACTTTGTCTATAGAAAGTAATACAATCCCTGGACATACACAGATAATCTATGGGTTCTCCATAATTTTGTTGATAGGACTCTGGGAGGTAGAAAAAAATACATATCCTATGTTCGAGGAGCTTCATGGGAATGGAAAACCTTATAATATAGAAGTTTTATTTCTAGTAGTATAATTTCTTGGGAAGGATGTGCCATGGGGAAATTAGATAGGGTCTTCCATTTCACTAACTTATGTGATATGAACTGGATATCATGTTGTCTTAAAGTGACTGATCATAGGGAAAAATTCCCAGTCAACATAGGGCAGCTAAGGATGTACTTGAGCGGGTCAATATGAGTGACCAGGTGAACTTTGTAAGGATACAAGTAAAGCCTCATATTTTAATTGGGAAGACGAGTGTGAGGTAGTTTTTCTCAACATCATAATATTGTGTCTTAGTACCTAACATCATTTTACTAATGTAATAGACACTTGATTCACTCCCCACATCATTCTTATGTGTAATGAGAACACTGAGAAATCAATTTATGAAGGCCACAAATAGGATGATATGGATGGAATGAGAGGATGTTCTCTCATAAGATTTAAAGAAATGAATGCTAATCTGTGATGACTAGAGGATTGGATGACCCCTGATATACCTAATTCGGTGAGGTTTGTATATTTAGCAATGTGTAGAAATACCTAGAGGAATTAATACCCCATGGGATAAGGAAAATCACAGGTTACATAACATGTAATCTGACATTACTGGTACTGTGGGACCCCTGGGTTGTGGAACTGGGATTTTGGTTGGATTTAAATATCACATGCCATGTGACATGGTCACACAACATGGGACCCATCTTAAAAGTCTAACGGCACTTAAAGAGTGTCTTGGTTCAAACAATAGTTTTAATAAAAAGAGGGAAACCCCCTACAGGGATATAAAAAGGGTCAAGTACGATGTGTGCTTTATGAATAACAATGAAATCAAGTATAAGGAAAACATCAATGCAATAATGTTAAGAAAGGTATACCACTATGAGTTTTTGAAGACAGCACACCTCCGTTGGAGGGGTTTTATTACAAAACCATGACTTATTTATCAAATGAAACAATTATCTTAACTAACACTTATTCAAGAATTGTAATTTAATATAAACTTGCAGAATTAATAAGGAAACTAAATGCAATTTAAAACATTCTTGAATTAAATATGCTAGGAGGGGGACCCTACCTCAACCTCAAGGCACGTTTTCTTTTGACGACAACAACTCGAATCTTCCTTTTTTCCGCTTGCATGCATATGCAACTTCACATATATATAAGGACACCTAGCCCCTATGTACATATTTTCATGGCCAAATAAGCACAAGGGGGTCCTTAGATATATATTTATACTTGCATATACCCCTTTACACTTACACATGTATGCATTTTTCATATACATATATAAGCACACCTAGCACCAATATATATATTCGTACAGCCATGAGTGAATATATATAAAGGGGGAACTTATATATGTATATGCCTACCTATGCATACACATGTAAGCCTTCGTCAACGGGGACTCGAATCCACCTCAACGAAATCCAAAACGCCCTACAAAAATACAAGGAACCCAAAAATCACAAATGCCCTAATTAAAATTGGGCAAAAGAATAAAAACAGAATAAAATTTACCCAAATACGATGTGGAACTCATTGTCATCGATGGTGGAAGATAGAACTGACCTCATCATAAGAAACCACCTATAAGAAAATAGTGGGGAAAAATGAGATATAACGACTTCTTATATATATGTGATCAGTGTGTCAACTGTACATGATAAATGATACATGAATCCATAACCCACAATGAATAAATAATATTTACAGATATGAACCTCAGTTCAAGCCATGAAATTACCAAGGGTAGGGATTCATGGTGTGAAACCCCTGGTCACACCATGAATCATGCCTAGGTGGATTTATTTTAATAGGTTAAATTCTGTCTTTTTCTGGGTCAAGTGTTTCACAATAATGTTACTGAAGAAAGTATCAAGTTTTCAAAGCTGTTTGTTTGTGTTTGATGAAATGAAAAAAAGATTTTCTTTAAGTTTTATATTTTTATGAGAATACTCGGTTGATGTTTTCTCAAAATGAGGACACTGTCATCTCTAAAGTGAAGGAAATTTCATTTTCTACTATTGATTTGGATGAAACTTTCTACTAGACCACGTTGAAGGCTTAGGGAAATCGTGAAAAATAGGTGAAAATGTCATTATAAAGAGCCACAACCAATTTTAATAGCATATACACATTATATAATAATGAAAACAAGTTTTTAAAATACTTGAGAAATTATAGAATTCAAATTAAAGGGTTAGGCAAAGGAAACTTACCTCAACCTCAAGGCGCTGCTTTTAACGACAACTCGAAACTTCCTTTTTTTCTGCTTGCATGCATATGCAACTTCACACATATATAAGGACACCTAGCCCCTATTTACATATTTGTATGGCCAAATATTCACAAGGGGATCCTTAGATATATGTTTATACTTGCATATACCCCTTTACACTTACACATGTATGCATTTTTTATATCTAAATATAAGCACACCTAGCCCCAATATATATATTCATACTGCCATGAGTGAATATATATAAAGGGGGAACATATATATTTATATGCCTACCTATGCATACACATGTAAGCCTTCATCAATGAAAACCCGAATCCACCTCACCGAGATCCAGAAAGCACTATAAAAATATAAAGAACCCAAAAATCACAAAATACCTAATTAAAATTTGTCCAAAGAATAAAAATGAAATAAATCTTACCCAAATCCAATGTTGAACTCACTGTCATCAATGGTGGTGGATAGAACCAGCCTCATCATAAGAAACCACCTGCAAGAAAATAGTGGGAAAAGAAATGAGATATAACAACTTCTTATTTATATGTGATCAATGATGATAAATGATATATGAATCCATTACCATTATAGATTCTATAATTCCTTTCTATTATTACCACAATATCATCATTTAGTCACTCCTATTGGACTGATAATTTATGGTGGTCATGTCAACACAAAACAGCTACAAACACACATTGTAGGCATAAGTGGCCAATGCGATAAAGAAAATAAAATAAAAACTAAACTAAAACATACCTGTCTCCTATGACTATACACGTCACCACCCAACATATAAGAACCACAATGCCCCATGGGTCAAATCATGTTCCTGAAAGCAAGGGGGAAATATATCCATGTTTCAAAATGATACTATCAAATAGTACATTTCTATTAATTAACAATTATTCTTCCTGTTAATGGTATATAATTAGTTTGGCTCGAGTTTCAGCTTAATTTGGTTTTGTTCGATACAGGTTTTTATCCCAACCGATAATAAAAGTTTACTAGAGGACACAATTACTAATCAAATAGAATATATCATAACAAAAAATGGATCAACACCTATTAAGAATGTTGAACATGATAAGAAAGAATGTTTGATCATATAGTCTGATGAGTTATATAATGATAAACCAAAAAAACGAAAAAAATTGAGAGTTCTATAATTTCTCAAGTGAATATGAAATTTTCAAACAATAATAAACATGTGAAATAATAGAAAACCATGTTTCCTAAACATAAATGTTTAGAATGTGAGAAATAATAAAGCGCAAAGAAAATCAAACACTTTTGACCTACAAAGAAAAGTGCTCTAGTGTTGAGAAAAAATCCTAATAACTTAGAAGTTTATCAACCATGGAAGAAATTTTAGATGAAGAAGTATTGGTCAGGAAAAATAAGTACAAGTAGTAATTGGTGAATCAAAATAGGAGATATATTGTATTGATGATTGAAAAATCCATATGTAGCTAGAAAATCTAAATCTTGGAGAGAACTGAAATTTTTTCTAGAAACTTATCAGAACCCACCATTTGTGAAGCACTATATTGTATTACACCCTGAAAAATTAGTATGAACATAGTGAAATGTGAAATATAGAGCAGAGAAAAATGATACCGAGTTGCTATAGAAGAGAAAATACCATATGCATGATTCATTGGGAGCTGGATGAATCTGCGCTTAGGAAACATTTCTACCCTCTCGTCTATTTCTATGAAGCAACAGTAAGATAGATTTTTGAAGAAAGTAGTAAGTTTCAGTGATGGTGAATGGAAACACAAAGTGAGTACATGGTGTGCTTCATCGAGGTAGATCTCATAGGAGACAGATAATACCGGGAACACCTGGAGGAGTGGAGGGGAACCAGGTGATGGAGGGAGATATCGACCGGGGTAGGCGAGATCTCTAGCTCGACAGGAGGTGATAATCGAGCTGGAGGAGAATCTGAAGGAAATCGATACTTGACATTCATGTGAACAAATTCTAGAGCCAGAAAAGGAAGGCGGAATCACAGTCAATAGAGAGAATTAGGGTGGATTAATGCAAAGGATGGTATTGGAGTACAATGGTGGCAATAGTGCGCGGGAATCCGAGGAGTGGACATGAACCGAGATTAAGAGGAAGACAACGATTGGGGTCTACGGGAAACATAGGTCGACAGGAGAAAAAGCGCGAGCATGGGGAGAAACTGAGGGAAACCACGTGCAGAAGAGGGAGTGATGCAAAAGAAATAGTATGACGTAAAGGAAGACAACGAACCCTAGGTTGATAAGAGATGAACCCCGAGTTGCAGGAGAATCTGAGGTAAACCACGTGTCGAAGAGGGAGGGAGGGAGAGGAAGGGATTGACACGAAGAAGGTGCGTGGGAGTCAGGAAGAGATGAAATGTGGGTTTCTGAATGTTGGACACATGGAATGGAGAGGAACCCAGTATTAGTATAGTTTGTAGATACCATGTCTCCACTATGTTTTATTTTAATAATATTTATGAAAGTAGTAAATTAAACATGTTGAAGAAACTCAATTCACTCTGACATGTTTAGAGGTTTAGTTTCAGAATTGTGAAATTACTTATTGTTTTTAGAAAAAAAATATATTATTTTTGATAACTACATGTAAAGAGGAAGATGTAACATTTAAAATTTTCCTAGTGGGAAGAATATCTTTGGGCCCATGTCATCACATAGTAGCTTCAATGATGGTAACTTCATTATCATTATTGGGAATTTTAAATATAATAATGATGAACCACCAAAAAATAATAAGTGGTTAAATATTCGATTTTATTACTATAGGATAGATCTGTAAATTCCATGACCTCACCTTTATCTTGGGGATGATTCTAGAACATATATATTTTTAAATATGACACCAAAATCTGATCATGATACATCTTGGTCATGTTTTCTCATACCTGAATCCAAGAAATATTAGAATAGTATTAACATATAATCAATCTAAAAGAAACACTGTTGTGCAAATATTTATGTAGGGAATCAACCATGATAAATAATAATCATGCTAGTAAACATATACTATATCAATTGGTATCTTTTTTTGGGTAAAGATATCAAAATATAAGAAATAATAAGATCACATGAAATATTGGTTAAAGATGAGAATGTGGAAGTTTAATGTCATTGCACCACATTCTTTGAGGGGATGGTGACAATGTAATGATTTCATCAATGATAACTTTAATAAATAAGAAATAATTGGAGTATCTAACATAATGAGAAAAATAAAACAATGTTTCCATGTGCCATAATATTTCTAACACATCAATGGATAAATAAATCTTGGAAACATAACATTCTCATGTGCCACAATAAGTCTTGGTGAAATTTGACACAAACCATACCCTAATAAAACTAAATATTAAAAGATATAAATATGAAAGAATAATGGAGGTAGAAGAGGAATATTTACCTCTATCCATTTAAAGTAGAAGAACCCCATAAGGAATTTTTAGAGGTGGAATCCAGAATAACTATTTTTTTTTCCTTAAAAAACAACACCCATCTCTACTAGGTAACCAATCCACCTCCACTGTGTACCTGATGGCACTTATAAAAGGTCCACTACATTTTCCAGCCCACCGAGTACCTGGTACCCCTCCATCGGGTACCTTATAAAGGGTGTAGTTTTTTACAAACCCATTAAGAGGCACCTAGTGCCTCCCAATTGAATACCCAATAACTACTGCAGTTTATTGAAGTTAGCCACCACCCTAAGATTTGGAAACCAAACCTCTAAATAACCATTATCCTCAAATGAAAACACATCCGAGAGATGCATTAACTCTTGAAATTCCAATTCATATCCCAATTTTCAAAAATCTCCCTTCTTCTGAAAAAAAAATCAAATTTCCTCTAAAATTACCAACCCTCTAATTATGTGGGTCATTAAAAACTCCCAACCATAATAATTGAAATCCTTGAGAAGCATCTAGTATGATCCCCTGATTCCCAATTTAACCATCAAAATTTGATACCATCACTTTTTATCCATTCAAACTTTCCACAACTCCACCATGCAGATTCCCAATCTAGAATAATTGGTTCTTCACAGAAAACCACTTGTCCCTCACTCCACTCTTATCAATTATAATTAGAATAATTTTTATAATTCAAAAACCACTTTACCATACTCAAACATGTGAAACTATTCCAGTTTACTCCTACACACTGATAACAAAATAACGAACACATAATTGTTCATAACAAGGAGGAGGAGGATCACCTGAAGGGGGTTGACCGTGTCGGAGGCATGCTGGAGGAGGTGGGGAGGCCACCTAGGAGTAGCGTCGGCAGGGGAGGTGAGGTGTCCTACGTTCTATGGCAGTGGCTCGCGGTGGGGTTGCCTTGTTCGGTGTCAGCGATGGGCACCGTCGCGAGGGGAACCGTCGGTGGAGGAGGATCAGGGATATGAGAGGTTTCCATGGGTTGGGTAAGGATGGCCGCGCGCAGTGGGTATCAGGGAAGAGGGCTCTACCGTCAGATACATCGAGGGTTCGTGGGGTCGTGAGGGACACCGTCAGTGGAGGAGGATCGGGGAGAGGAGAGGTCGCGATGGGTTGGGGAAGGAGGGTCGCGCGCAGTGAGAGATGTCCAGGGTTCAGAGGGTCACCACTATGAGAGACCGAGTTTGGGAGGGTCGCGATCGCAGGAGGACGGAGGAGGATCATGAAGTGATTTGAAAAAAAAGCGATCGAGGGAGAATAAAGGAGGAGCCCGACGGGATTTGAAAAAAAAATGACAGTGCAAATTTTTAGCCACAGAGTATATACAAAATCGTGGCTATAAATAAGCTATAGCCATGGGTCTATAAAACCGTGGCTATAGATCCATGGCTATAGCTTAAATTTCTAGTAGTGATTTTAGTAGGGATTTTAGGGTGCTCAAACCCTTCTTGAATCTTATTTTATCCATGAACCAACTTCATATCTTTGATACCTAAGATAATACCAACTAGTTCCTGAAGTTGATTATAAGGCCCTAGCCTTAAACATTACATAATCCTGAATTGAGTTAATAATTCACATTGAGGATTTTTTCAGGTTTAGAGTTTTAGAGAATTAAGCCATAACTATTACATTATATCTCAAAAATTACAAAGTATACACTTCTACTTAGTATCCATTTTTTGATAAAATAAAAATTCTTAAAAGAAAACAATAATTATTTTCTTGATATAAATCTTCTTAAGTTCTTCTTTTCTCTTACCCTAACTTATACCCTGTGAAAAACATTTCAAAAACATGGGATGAGTATTAAAATCTCAGTAAGGGTTATAAAATAAATAAATAAAATATTAGTTCATCAATACATACAAAACATAAGCTCTTTAAAATACCTCATGAAATCACAAGATTTATGAATAACACATAGAAATTATTAATCATAAAGGTAACTTGTGGCATCCATATAATAATTACATTGTATCTATCACAACTATTTAGGGAGTTACTTTGGAATACCCATCATAGTATATTACCTAAATCTATAAGGAGAAACATTAATACTTACCTTCGTCAGGTTACCCAATGCATTGGAGAGCTATCTCGGGCTCACCCGCCCTGGGTTTATCATGGAACCACCCGTATATGCAAACAAATCCCAATAACCATAACATATTAATAACACATAAAACATGAATAAAGGAAAGATAACATTTCTACATCGTAATAACAATATATCACTTCAACATATTGATATAATCAATGCTTTATCAAACCATTTTCTAGACCATTTAAAACATTTAATAAAGAGATTTTTGAATCAAATTGTCCCATACCACTTTGAATATTTTGAAATAAATTTTAATTTCAAAACATTAATGTCCATATAAATAAATTCTTAAAACAATTTTTAAAACATGTACATTAATGAGTAATATTTATAAGAATAAATCTTTAAAACATTAAAAACAATATTTTAGTTAAAGAGTTCCTAACCAAATGAGAGACACTTAAATACAAATAATTGAGGAATGACATTAATAAAAAAAATTTAATATCATAAAAATAAAGGGATTCAAGATATAATATTACAAAGGACAGTATTAACACCATATAAAAGTGAATTGTTTCATAACAACAATGAATACTAAATGGAATGTAAATTGAGATGAAATCATTTATAAAAACTGTATCCTTAGATTTAGGATAAATCAATTACATAATAATATGTAAAAAATATAAACACACTCAATATGATTGTATGTTTAGTGTAAATAAATCAGAGGAAAATCACACATGTTCTTTTTAAAACAAAACCAATTACTTGTATGTTTAACTCAATGAATAGAAATTGTGTTAAGATTACCCTTATCAAGTTCATATCAGTGACACGAAAATTTATAAATAGAGTGATTAGGTGTATCAAAAGTATATATTCAAAAATGGGAGTAGAAATTACAACATAAATAAATTAGTAGTGATTCCACACATTATCATAGAATGACATAATTAATAATTAGAAGAGTAAACCAAGTAATGGAAATTGGGTTAAAAAGTTCCCTTTCCGATTTGGTAACTTATGAATCATACACCACATGAAAGAAGGATCATAAAATGATGATGTAAATAACCATAAATTAAAGTATATTAAAAAAACAATACAATCATGGCTAGTAAATACACCACACAAAAGGATATAGTGGCTAACATAGCATGAATCTCATGGGAATAAAAAGTGAGGTGAAAACCCCTTACCACGTTGTAATCAATCGAGTCATATAACCCAAAGTTAATAACCAAAAAATGAATCATAGAAACCATGAATACAAATAAATTAATGATAATATATATCAAATGGAAGTACACAATATACCACATGCAATAAATAAGTAGTGAACAATGGAAATCTCATGGAATTAAAAGTGAGATAAGAAACCCCTTACCACGTGTCCGACTTGACTCATATGTTCCATGTTCTTCCTTAATAATAAAATTAAGTTAATTTATACTTCATTAATAACCTTTTTCAAGTTTATTATTACTTTTATATCAGTTATTACCTTTCAATAACAATTAATTAATTATTCAAGTTCATATCAGACATTTTGTCGATGTTTGAAACTTTAGTCAAAAATGAACTTCTTATAATTACAAATTGTCCATGTGGTCAAGAGTCCATTATCTATAGAATAATAATCATGATTTAGATATCATATATATAATATATATCTAGTTTATATGTATTTTTAATATTCCATATCATTTGTATTTATGAAATGAAATGCACCGTTCATGGGGACGGTAAGTCGTACATACCCATGAACACTACTTAAAATTATATTTTATATTTAAATGAATGAAAAAATAATAATACATAGGTATATTATAATTATATTATAATATCTATGTTATGTAATTTAATTAACTCCATCCTTCATACATTCCACATATGGAATGAATGAGTCATATCACTTTAAGGGGGCGGTGGTCTGTATTTCCTCAAATGAAATTATCATATTTAACCATTATGGAAACCATAGAGGTATGATATAAATGAAAAATACAGAATTATAGAGAAAATATAAATATAATATATATCACATGTAAATAAATTTCCATCTTAATGTCCACCATAATAGGTTTTTGTATAAGATTGAATAATTATCGTTTCGTGAGGAAGTAGTTCGCCGTCCACAGAAACAGTATGTTCTTTACCCATTAGATGGAGGTGTGTGTAAGTGTAATTAGAATTAATCTCATAACAACAACCTAGTATTTTTAGTATACTAGTGTTTTTATAAAAAAGTAATAAAATGATTTTATGGGGTTGGAGGAGTAAAATAAATTAAAAGAACTTTAGAGAATATGTTACCATTAAATCGGGTAACTCCCTTTGGTTTGACCCAAAATGATTTCTTGAAGTGCCTTCTACATAAGGTAAGGATTCTAGGTGGAAGAGAGGGATTTTGAGATCTTATTTGGGTATAGGATGGATGAGCCAAGGTTCTTGAGAGGTGTGAGTAATGGGTTAGATGTGATGGCTTTTTATAAGGGAGAGGAGGGGCTTTTTAGGAAAGTTTGAAAATATTATTTTATTATATATTGATTTTAGGTTTCTAAAGGAAAAAATCTTATTAAATTCAAAGATAAGAAGAATATTTTTTCTTAATAACATCATCCAATTAAAATTGGACAGGTTTTGGATATTTGTTTAATTTTTATAATCTTATTTATTTAAATCATTCATTAATGAGGTAAACACTGCATCATTATTACGTCATAAATAATTTTATTTATTTGATGTCTAAAAATTATAAATAAAATACCATGATGTAGGAATTATTTCTATATTTATAATTAATAATTATAGTCAAATATATAAATTATATAACCCCACTTTAAAAATATTTTAGTAAAACAATACATGTTTATAATGTTTTTATTTTTACTTTAAATAAAAAGTTATTACTGTCATTATTTTACCCAAAATGGATTTTAAATGAACAAAGTCTAACCCAAGGATTTTATTGGTCGGACATGACTCATCCCATAAGGTTAGGAAAAGTGTTAAGGTAATTTTATATTATTATAATGTTATTTTTACATTGAATTACCCTATTTACCTTAAACCGTGGTAAATAAAAGTCAAAAGTTATTATTCACCAAAAAATATTTTCATCTTATAGAACCACATTTTACTTACTAATAACAACCATTTATGTTAAATTTCTTAAATTTAATTCACATAAGCAGTAAAATTTCATTTAAATGATGAATTCAGTTTTTAACTACTACTTTGTGTTTTCACTATTCATCAAAAAGTGAAGGTTTTCCAAACAATACCAAAAATTCAGACTAAGATATATTTGATATTACAAATTCAAAAATGATATATATTTTACCAAATTCAAAACAAAAAATTTTCTTTAATAGATTTAAAAATTAATTCCCTTTATCAAAACAAAAAGCGCGTTTCTATGAAATAATAATTATCAAAAGATTGACAATTGTTTATGTCCAATTTCAAAGTGAAATTACTTAAAATGACCAATATAGAATTAAATGGTAAAAAAATAATATAATTAAAATTTAAAACAAATTAAAAAAATAATCTAACCATATAAATAAATTATAATAAAATGCAGTTTTGAATTAAAATACAATATTTCTCACTATTTATTAAAATAAGAATTTTATCAGAAAAATACCAAAAATTTACCCAAAGTAAATTTTGATGTCGAAATTCTAAAGAAGAATTTTATTTAGTCAAATAGAACATATAAAAGTGACCAAAACTAGATTTAAAGAGGGTTATCCATCAAAAGGTGGTAAATCGACCTTTTAATGAATATTATACTACTTATGCTTAAAATTAGATTCATTCACATTTTATGCCTCTAACTTTTATTGGATAAATGTAAGAATATTTAAAAAACATGTATAATCATATTATAGTTAGTTCTATTCATTCTCTCCAACACAATGGGTAGGTGTTAAGTACCATTTAAATTAATATTATATTATTATTTTTCAGTATGACCCGACGTTGTGTGCAATAAAAGATTTCAAAGAAAACTGTTGTTGTGTATCAGGTATGCCATCAGACATACCATTACCTTTAAAGTAAAATTAATATTTAATTCACAAAAATTAATAAATATAAAAATGTATTATACTTTATTTACTTGGGATGTTACATCCTCCCCCTTTTAGAAATGGCATCCTCTAAATTTTAAAATTGGTCTTGGAAGCATCATTAAAAGTCCCACATCAGAAAAAGTGTCGATAAAAATATCCCTTTAGAAAAAAGAAAGTGAAGTATAAATATCACCTATGATAACCCATATTAGGATTCCATGAAGGAAAATATGGATATGGAAGAGAAACTAAATGTCAAGTTCTGGTGGAGAGTGATAGAATACAAGATTTGGAGAATGTTAACCACCAAAAAATCAGAAACTTGTGAGATGTTAAATGATATTTGGTTTCCCGGTAGGAAAATTAAATAGACTACATTTTTTAAGCTCTTTTTCATAAATTTATTGATTTTAATTATAATATTGACTAAGGACAAAAGGAAATATATGTAATTTTAAAGTAGAGTTTCATCCTTTAATAATTTCTACCAAAAACTCGTCTTTTCTCCAAATTATGAGTATTCAAGATGTCTTGTTCACATATGAAGTTCTAGAATCAACTTTTAGAGAGTCACATAATCCACAAAAATGAATGATATATTTCTCTTGTCTTTAGACATTAACCAAAACCAAAATGGTTAGTACAAGATTAGATAATCCCAAAAAAGGATAATACTTTTAAAAAATAAATATTGTTCCTAATCTCCAAAATTCAACAAACAATACCCAAATTTCAACAAAGACCATTAAATAAACAACTATCTATAAAATTCTTCAAACTAAACCAAAATAAGATTGAAACCCAAAACTCAAAGGGATTTAATCACATAGTCTTCCACAATAAATCTTAACATTTATCTATAATTAACATCTCCTACTCTTAAAGTCTCATACTAAAGTGTAATTAACCTAATCACATATTCTCTTTGATAGGTTAATCATTTCTATAAATAACTCAAATAGCCATAAAAAATAGATTCTTCCAAAATAAAATTTCAACCATTATTCCACAAATGAAATCCTGTAGTATTCTATTTTCCTTAGGCATATAATGTTTCCCCAAAAGAGAGAACGCCTTCCAAAATAACCTTTATCACTTAATCACAAAATCATTTTCCTATACTAAGGATATCCATTTGATAAAATGTAAGTTCCCAAAATCAATGTATTCTTGATCCATAAAATCATTTAACTAAAGGAATAACTCATACTAACGAGGGAATTAACATAGTATAGTGGTTGGCGATGAGCCCTTGTCGCCCTTAAGTTGTGGGTTCGATTCCCATGGCCTTGCTGAATACAACAGGCTGTCACCCATCTTACAGGTTTTCCTTTTTATAAAACTCAAAAAATAACCCTAACATATTTTACCCTCAATGGTTTTCTTATACCTATAATTTTTATCACAACTCATTAAGACCTCAATATATTAATGAAGAATTATATATATTGTAATTTTTTTATTTCACCTCAATATGATGAAATAAAACTATTCCCAAAATAAAGAACATCGTACCTCGATCATGGTGTCCGCATGGTTTCATTTTCATCTTATTCACATAGGTAGATGTTCCATGCATTGCAACAATGATTTAGAGATCCTTAAAAATAATTTTCTTCCTTCATCCAAATACACCTTGTAAAATATGGGTCATATGGGTGATCACATAAAAATAGTTTCGGAAAATAATCATGTATAACATATAATTTCAAAACTTCTGATAAAACATGATTTTTATAAAATAGTCAGACTGAGTTTGAGTTAAAACTTTCAAACAATGGTCATTTTAAAATACCTTAAGTATGTCCTAAAATACTATAATTTAAAAGAAAATGTAAATAGGTTGTGGAAGGATCTCCTTCTTCAGCACCTTTTTCAAAATCATAATATGCTTCAAAATCTTGTGATAAGGTAAAATATTTGAAAATTCCTTGATAATATTTATCTTTCTTGAAAATATGAAAATAATGAGAAAATAAGATTTGATTAAATACAACCCATGATCCATGATGGTATTGAGGTATAGCATAGGTGTTTGACATCTCAAACAATTGCTTGCAAGTGAGTTGTATGTTAGAAATTGTTTCAGAATCGTCTGGGCATGACTTTGCAATAATTATTGCAAGAAAGTCATTTGGAAGAGATAAGAATGTCATTTGAGATCGTCCTAATTCCGTTTGTAATAGAATTTACTTGATTTTAAAAAGTTTCAATATAAGGATTTAACATAAATAGTAGACATAGAGACTAACCATGTGTCTAAAAAAACTCATAATCCCTAATGTTGTCTAAACCAACCTCTGATGCCAACTATAAGGCCCCATCCTTAAACATTACATAATCGTTAATTAAGTTAATAACTCACATTGAGTTTCTTTTCAGGTTTAGAGTTTAAGATAATTATTCCATAACTATTACATTACATCTCAAAAATTACAAAGTAGACACTTCTACTCAGTATCCATTTTTTCATAAAATAAATATTCTTAAAAGAAAACAATAATAATTTTCTTGATATAAATGTTCTTGAGTTCTTCCTTTCTCTTACCCTGCCTTATACCCTGTGAAAAACATTTCAAAAACTTGGGATGAGAATAAAAATCTTAGTAAGGGTTATAAAATAAAGAAATAAAACATTTGTTCATCAATACATAAAAAAATAAGATCTTTAACATACCTCATGAAATCAGAAGATTTATCAATAACACATAGAAATAATAAATCAAAAAGGTAACTTATGACATCTATATAATAATTACATTGTATATATCAAAACTAAATAGGGAGTTATGTTGGAATACCCATCATAGTATATTCCCTAAATCTCTTAGGATAAACAGTAACATTTACCTCCGTCACGTTACCCAATTCATTTGAGAGCTATCTCGGGCTCACCTGCCTTAGGTTAATCACCGAACGACCCATATACGTAAACAATTCCAAATAACCATAACATATTCAAAACACATAAAAAATGCATAAAAGAAAGATAACATTTCCACATCACAATCACAATATATCTTTTCAACATATTGACATAATCAATAATTTATCAAACAATTTTCAAAACCATTTAAAACATTTAATAAAGATTTTTTTGAATCAAAGTGTCCCATACCACTTTCAATATTTTAAAAGAAATTTTAATTTCAAAATATAAATTTCCATATAAATAAATTCTTAAAACCAGTTTTAAAACATTGACATTAAGGATAATGATTTAGAAGAATAAATATTTAAAACATTTAAAATGATATTTTAGTTAAAGAGTTCCAAACCAAATGAGAGATTATTGAACACAAATAATAGAGTAATAAAATTAATCAAAACTTTATAATATGATAAAAATAAAGGGATTCAGGATATAATATTCCAAAGGACAGTATTAACACCATATAAAAGTGAATTGGTGCATAACAACAATTAAGTCTCAATGGAATGTAAATTGAGACGAAATACCTTATAAAAACTGTATCCTTAGAATAAGGATAAATAAAATACATAATAACGTGTGAAAAATATAAATACACCCAATATGACTAGATATATAGTGTAAATAAATCAAAGTACATTAACACATGTTCTTTTTAAAACAAAACCAATGACTTGGATGTATAACTCATTGAATAGAAATTGAGATAAGATTACCCTTTTCAAGTTCATATCAATGACATGAGAATTTATCAATGGAGTGATTATGTGTATCAAAAGTATATACACACAAAGGGGAGTGGAAATTATAACATAAATAAATAAATAGTGATTACAAACATAATCATAACATGACATAATTAATAATTAGAAGATTAACCCCATGAATGGAAATTGGGTTAAAAAGTTCCCTTATTGATTTGGTAACTTATGAAACATACACCACATGAAATAGGGATCATACAATGACTATGTAAATAACCATAAATTAAAGTATATTAAACAAATAATACAATAGTGGTTTGTACATACCCCACAGAAAAGGAAATAGTGGAAAACATAGCATGAATCTCACGGGAATAAAAAGTGAGATGAAAACCACTTACCATGTTGTAATCAATCGAGTCGTATGAACAAAAGTTAATAACAACCAACTGAATCACAGAAACCATGAATATAAATAGAATCATGATAATATATATAAAATGGTAGTACACAATACTACACATGCAATAAATAAGTAGTAAAGAATGGAAATCTCACGGAATTAAAAGTGAGATAGGAAACTCTTTACCTCATGTCCGACTTGACTCGTATGTTCCGTGTTCTTCCTGAATAACAAACTTAAGTTAATTTATACCTCCTTGAGAAAATATTTTAAGTTTATTATTCATTTTATATAACTTATTAACTTTTTATAAAAATTAGTTAATTATTTGAGTTAATATCGGACATTTTTTCGATGTTCAAAACTTTAGTAAAAAATGAACTTGTTATAATTACATATTGTCCATGTGGTAAAAAAGCCCATTATCTCCAGAATGATATTTATGATTTAGATATCATATATATCATATATATCTAGTGTATATTTATTTATAATATATCATATCGTTTAGAGTTATGAAATGAAATGCACCGTTCATGGAGACGGTAAGCCGTACACACGTATAAATGCTACTTTCTTTCTATTTTATATTTAAAGGAATGAAAACTTAATAATACATAGGTATATTATAATTCCATTATAATATCTATATTATTTAATTTAATTACCCCCATCCTTCATACGTTCCACGTATGGTATGAATGAGTCATATCACTTTAAGGGGGTGGTAGTCCTCACTTCCTCTAATGAAATTATCATATTTACCTATTATGAAAACCATAAAGGAATGATATAAATGAAAAATACTGAATTATAGAGACAATATAAATATATTATTTATCACATGTAAATATAGTTCCATATAAATGACCACCATAAGATGTGGTTGGAGAAGATTGAACAATCATCGTTTCATGAGGCAATTGTTCGTCGTCCACAGAAACAACATGTTCTTTACCCATTAGACGGAGGTGTGTGTAAGTTTAGTTAGAATTTTCTCATAAAAAAAACCTAGTATATTTAAGATAATTGTTTTTTATAAAATAAATGAATAAAAAGAGTTTATGGGGTTGGATAATTAAAATAAAAGAAAATAAATTAAGAGAAGAAGTTACCTTAAAATTGGGTAACTCCATTTGGTTTGAACCAAAAAGATTTCTTGAAGTGCCTTCTTCCTAAGGTAGGGCTTCTAGGTGGAATATAGGGATATTGAGAGATTATTTGGGTAGAGTTTGGACAAGTCAAGGGGCTTGAGAGGTGTGAGTAATGGGTTAGAGGTGACAGTTTTTTATAAGGGGGAGGAGGGGCTCTTTAGGAAATTTTGAAAATATTATTTTATTATATAATGATTTTCTATTTCTAAATTTCCAAAAACTATTGAAGTAAAAAATAATGTGACTATTTTTCGAAATTAAATCATCCAATAATAATTTTATAGCTTTTGGATATTTTTTTAATCTTTATAATCTTATTTATTTAAATCATTCATTAATGAGATAAACACTGCATTATTATTGTGTCATAAATAATTTTATTTAATTGATGTTTAAAAATTATGAATAAAATACATGATGTAGGAAATATTTTTATATTTATAATTAATATTTATACTTAAATATATAAATTATATAACCACACATTAAAATTGTTTTAACAAAAAAATACATGTTTATGATGTTTTTATTTTTACTTTAAATAAACACTTATTGTCATTATCATACCCAAATGGATTTAAAAGGACAAAATTATAAACCAAGGATTGTATTGGTCATACCAGACTCATCCAATAAGGTTGTGAAAAGTGATAATATAATTTAATATCATTATAATATTATTTTTAACTTGAATTACCTTTAACCGCTGTAAATAAAAATCAAAAGTCACTATTCAAATAATATTATTTTCATCTTATTGAACCAAATTTTAATTAATGATAAAAACCATGTAAGACGGATTTTAGAAATTCAATTTACAGAAGTGTTAATATTTCATTTAAATGGAGAATTCGGTTTTTAACTACTACTTAGTATTTTCACTATTCATCAAAAATTAAATGTTTTTAGAAAAATACCCAAAATTAAGCCTAAGCTATATTTGATATTCCGAATTAAAAAATGATATATATTTTACCAAATTCAAAACATATAAGATTCTTTAATTAATTTAAAAATTAATTTCTGTTGTGAAAACAAAATGCGTGTTTTTATGAAATAATAACTATCAAAAGATTAACTCTTGTTTATGTCAAATTTCAAAGTGTAATTATTTACAATGACCAAAAATGGATTAAATGATAAAACTATAATCTAATTAAACTTTAAAAACAATTAGAAAGATAATCTAACCATATAAATAAATTATATTAAAAGTCAGTTTTGAATTAAAATACAATATTTTTCACTATTCATTAAAAAATTAATTTTATAAGAAAAATTCCAAAAAATCTACCCCAAGTAAATTTTTATGTCCCAATTCTAATGAAGAATTTTATTTTGTCAAATATAACATATAAAAGTGGCCAAAACAATATTCAAAGAGGGTTCTCCATCAAAAGACAGTAAATCGTCATTTTAAAGAATATTAGATTATTTATGCTTAAAATTGTATTCATTCACATTTTAAGACTCTAACTTTTATTGGATAAATGTAAAAAACATTTAACAAACATGTTTAATCATATTGTAGTTAGTTCTATTCATCCCCACCAATATAATGACTTGGCATTAACTACCATTTAAAATAATTATATATTATTATTTTTCAGTATGACCCAACGTTGTGTGCAACATAAGATTTCAAAGAAACCCATTGTTTCATATCAAGTACGCCATAGAACATAGAATCCTATTCAAAGTAAAATTAATATTTAATTCACAAATATTTATAAATATAAAACTGTATTATTCTTCATTTACTTGGCTTGTTACATTGATACCATTCTCCTAGAATCCCATGGACCTTGGGCTCCCCAACTCTTAGTTTCCCCAAGTATAAAATTGGTATTAAGGTCTAGTTAATCTAAAGGGACCCCACCCAGATTTTCTGGTGAAAAACAAAACAACCTAGACTTTTATCTTAGTGGATGTTCTATTCCTAGAGGATATGCCCCACTTAAATCTAGGAGCTATTTTCTAAACAACATGGAATATGTGCTTCTTCCATTACTAATGGTTAAATTTTTCCAACCGGTCCTCATCTTCAGTTGACTCAGATATTCTTGGGTTATGATTTAAAATTCATATAACCTAACCATTCATATGGATTTATATAACCTCAATTTTACACATCTATTCAATATGTACATTTTCAAACAAATATTATAATATTGTACTCTTGTACCCCTTGATCATGTGGTATGCATCTCCTAGGAATAACGAATTTACCCAAGTAATTAATTCCTATCAATGATATATCAAAGTCGCATTACATTAATATATAGTAAAATTTCCCTATAGAATTATGTTAAACTAAATTACATATGGTGCATCCCACAAGACCTAAAAAATTTCTTAGAGTAGGCCTTCCTATTCATAAATATGTACAAGAGTTGAATGTTTCATCTCTACATGAGAATAAAATATGGAAATTCCCTTTCCCTTTGTATGAACCTAACCTATACAGATGACCGATTAGCCAACTATGAAGTCAAGTCTCACTAAGGGAAGTTAAAAAACTCCCCCACCCTACTTAATATCTAGATCTATATAGGAAGTGCCTTTTTGAAAGAACTATATGTGGATTGATTTTTGGCCAACCAGGATACGTAGTGATGCCCAAGTATATTATCCTGGGTCGAGGGGCATGTTCTTCACTATCAGAACTATCTAAAGTGTTGGATAAATATTTAAATATGTCAACCTTCATTGTCCATGAGACAATTAAAATGAACCTACCCATAATGTCTTCTCCCGATATGAGATCCCTTCCCCTCAATGGTACCACCAACAATGAGAGATCATGCACTCGAATGGTAGTGGGTGACCTCCCTTTTAGGGGAAACATGCCCCTTTCCCATGAATATGATTCAGTTCTATGCACAAGAATTTCATTGAAAGAGATTATTTTATCTTGATTCCTTCCCTAACATAATGCACATGGAACTCTAAGTAATCCCATCCACAAAAATTTCATATGCCCAAAAGACTTGGTCTATCTTGGAAGACCATAAGCAACTTATGGATGGTTGAGTCATGCAAACCCATTTTCCTATGTATTAAGTATATCTACATACATAATACTTTCATTTGAGATTGATCTATTATAGTAATGATACATTATATGTCTACCCATGAGTAAGAATATGAAAGGATTAGAAATCTTATAGAATTTGAATTCCCCTAACTAGTGGAAAATGTCCTTAAGAATATCTTTCATAATTTCAGATCAATTACTACATCCTTATAACATGATGTTAAATAGAAATAAAAACATCCTTCTCACATGAAGTTACACTTCACAATAGATTCATCCCAAATTAATGATGTTAAACTATATAGACCATCTTCCATCGTCACTTCCTATCAAAGGACAACAAGATCCGGACCCTAGTCAACCAATTTTTGGGGTGATTCCATTATCATTTAGATAACCTCAATACATAAACCACAAATAGTGTCTTGGGAACCTCATATTACTACAAACATTCCATGTCCCTTGAAAAAAAACACTAGAATTCACGTGACACTTTTTTTGACTATGTATGTCTCCCTATGTATCATGCATATGAGCTCTCAAATTATCAACCAAATGTTTATTTACAGTGAAGAAAGGTCATCAAATCATTTTTATCCCTAAAATCATTATATTAGATATCATCACTATAGAGTGATTCACTATTGTCCTCAGTTTCACTATTAAATACAATTATTCATGATCTGAGAAACTTTATCCATGATTTATAACATTCTCACCCTATGTTTGGAAAGGCAATGGAGTACTCATAACCTTGAAAATCCTAATTAGGCTATTGTAAAACAATCCCATAAAATTAGGTCTAAATCAAAAGACCTTAAACTTATTGTGAAAGAGTCATAAAACATATCACGCTAAAAACCTAAAGGGGAAGTCTTAAAAAAATTCAAGTATTTTCTCCAAAAAATCTTCAACTATTTAGAGTAGGAAATATGTAGAGCATAAAAAGGGTATAATGCTCATAATATCCATCTTGTGGCCCTAGTAAAAGTAGATCCATGCTTTCTAGACCCCTTGGTCCAAGAAAGAGTTAGATTAATGATTTTTACATCTTCTAACCATGATAACATGTTCACTATATGGGAAAAAAACTTTTTGGGTACTCAAATGGTTCAGGTATATTATGTTTTCCACAAATCACCTTCAGGTATTTAATGTATGAGATGAAACCAATAGATTCTTTGAGTTGATAAACTTATCATAGAACTCCATATCCATGAGTTATTTCTCTTGGTTATTCTATATAGTGTATTGGAAATAGGGAATGATTTCTCTCATGGGACCCCGATAGGAGTCACTAGTGAATAAAAAAATTCCCCGAAGGTTACAGTTAATGGGTGTCTTGGTCCTAAAGGAAAGTTCCACATTAAATCTATTATCTATTATCTTGAATACTTCTGATAATAGTTCCCACCATTACTGATGATCAACCTGTATATACTATCTCCAATTTTCAGTTGACTTAGATGTTCTTAGACCATGGTTTATAATCCCCATAACTAGACTATTAAATTATATTTGACATCCTCAACATTATGTCACCATGTACTATACCCATTCCCAACGAAGGAATCCAATATTACATTCTCAAACCTTTTTATGGCCCATGACATGTGACCTGAAACCACATATATAATGGGGATGAGATTTAAAACCATAAACATAACTACCCCAAGGTCCTAGAACCCTCCTTGTATAGTCTTTCTTCCATATTCTAATTAACTTTATAGGGGTTTAAATCGTCATAATTCCTTGACAACACTTGTAAAGGAGAAATGACCCCTCTATTTGAACATGTATGAGTTAGATATACATAACGTCTTTAGACCCATAAACTTGAGTAATCTCCTACTTAAAGTAAATAACCTCCAATCCTTATAAGCCCGACAACATCATTGTGAAACTTGACACCTTAGTGTGTTTAGCAATCTTCCACGATGTGTCTAACCCATTCCATTACCCTTGGTTTAAAAAACTAGAGAAATGGTCAACACAACCCATATTCCAACAATCCAAGTGGATTTGGACTCTCAAACATTATTCCACCATACATTAAACTGTATATCAACAAGGTTATCGGGTGTCAAAACCCATCATGAATACCCATCATTTATCATCTTAGTAAGGATGCTGGTGCCCACACCCTTCATGAATACCCCTCCTTAATAGGATTATTAAGGATTTTTGGGGTCCAAACCATTCATGAATACCCATAATTCACCCACTCTATGTTTACAACTGATGTTCTAAGCTAGAAGTCCCTAACAATGACAACATATGATCTAAGATAGATAACCCTAAACTATAGGAAGAAATGGTATGAGATAAAATATAAAAAACATTAGAAATATAAGTTTCAAGATATTTAACCTAAAAATATAGCATGACATCCATTTTTGATGATCTAAAAAATAGCCAATTTAAATAGAAACAATGCTCTCTAGGTTGAAAACCTGTAAAGGGAACCCTTGTAAAAAATTCAAGTCTCTCCTCATAGGAAAAAACATTGTGTGATCCAAAAAACATTGAGTACTTATGAAATGGAAAAGACACACAATATATTAGGATGAAAACTCATAAAGGTTATCCTGAGAAAAATCCAAGTCCACACCCACTAAACTTTACCCATATAAAGAATATGTTAAATTTAGGGTTAAAAAGAGATACAAATACCATGGGGAACATTATATATCCCTAGAAAAAAATAAATTTATACTCGCTAAGTCTATTGAATGAGGAAAATTTTAAATCACTCTACCTTTATGACATATTTACCCAAGTTATCCTATTGAACAAGGTGATATCAGAATAGATGGAGAATATAAATCAATGAGGATACTTATGACATTAATCATTTTTGGGTGGTTCTGAAGGAAAGTAATACTAATATGTGAGAATTTGAATTCAAAATATGGGTTATCTTGATTTTATAAAAAGAATTTATGTCATTGAAATTATATATGATATCAAGTTGATGAAATTACAAACACATGATAAATAAAAGGGAGCATGAAAGTGAAATGTAAATATTAAAAAGGATTGTTCATTGATCAGTCACAAAGGAAGGAAGAATATCTAAATCCTAGAGTTTCTCTCATGAATCCTAAAACAAATGAGGATTTTAAAATCATAGTCTCATTACATTATTTTATAAATTTATTCCTTAATAATTGAAAAATTATCTTACAAGGATGCTATGGAATGGAATAATTGATCTAAAAATTCAGTATCCACCTCTATAACCCACTCTAATACTTCCACTATAGAAACATCATCATGTATAGCCTTCTCTGCCATGTCAAGGAGCCCCTGTTTCTCTGATATATTTTTTTCAATTTTTTATCAGGTACCCCAACTATGATATCTCATGATAAAGCAAATAAATTTTATAAAATAGTCTACCACTCTACGTATTCCCAACATTGATAATGTTTTTGTGAGCTATTAACTGTATTCCATGCTTGTATGGATTGTTTAAGGAATATTCTTGAATTTATTTGAAATAATAGGAAGACTTACCTACTATTACTCTAAAGTCAAAGGAATTTATCTATTCTCTTAGGGAAATAATTTATTTTATAAAGGAATGTAGAACTATATATTTAAATGTCACATAGATGAGGGTGGTAAACATGTACCTGAGATGAACTAGTCTGTCCTCCGACACCTCTGACGGCCCCTCTAAGAATAACATCCAAATATACTCCATGCTTGTCCCCACATAACTAGATAAAGTGTCATATATTCTGAGCCTCATATTAAGCCTAATATTGGAATAGAAATATATTCCAGGACTAATTCATTGAGTGTGGGACTCATACTCATGTCCTTTTTATAATCTTGGTATTGAGCCGACATCCATGTTAATCATCCCGGTTGGGGAAAATCTCAAAGAAGAATACACTAGGGCCTTCAAGATCAGACAAGAATTTATTATAATGATATTTATAATGATTATCAATCATCAAATTAATAATATGATGTTATAGTATATATGATAATAATGATCAATTCTGAGAGAATACCTCTTTTTGTTTCATCCCTGGAAATATTTTTCCCCCAATACCATCTTCAGTGGAAGAAGTGATTCCCTCCTATGACAAGTGACTTGGTGGCACAACTGGTGGCACAAAAAAATTTTCTACACTATTTTATTCTACACACCTCACTTGATGGATGTAAGAGAAATGAAATGTTAAGGAGAATAATAAGAATTGGAAAATATGTCTGGTCTCCAAATAATAACATAACCTCATCCAGAGACTCCTATATCAAGGATAAATTAGTATAATAATACCTAAAAGAATCAACCTATGCTAAAAGAACATCTTCTTATGCTAGTTCAAATGAAACAACTACTGGAGAATCAGTAGAAGGTTCCATATTTGACTGTGTTGGCCCATCAACCGTTTCCACTACTTGATGGACTAGGCCTAGTGTCAAATTTTCTTATGGAGTGGTAGAAATCCCACTGATATTGTAAGGAAAAGATGTTTGTTCATACACATGATCTTAGAAAGGGCATAAAAATTTTTAAATATAGGGACAAGTTATAAAATGGTTTAGAAACCAAGAGGAATGAATCATTAACTTTACTTGATGATTCTGGGTGAGAAACCTATGATTAATTGGCGTGATTTATTTTTTCTTTTAATCTCCAAGGAAGGATCCACTAAATGGGTCGATGTTGAAGGTCCTGAGGATGAAACAGATAGAGGTGTAGATTGAGAAACCTTTGGAATGGAATCCACCACCCTCATTTACTCCATTTGGATAGGAAATCCATTATCATCATTATCTTAGTCATCATCCAAGACAACTCTAATATCTGGACCCCTAGGTGAATATACTGGAGATGGCAGGAGTGAATGGTCTCCATCCTCTCTGTAGCATACCCAAGGAGATTAAAAACACATCAACATGGTTTTGATAGCAATTTAGTCATTTGATGATGGTTATTAAGTCAATATTACTATTTTTTCAGGGATTATATACCCCTTTATCCTTGACAAATAAAATTGTGCCATGAACCATCATTTATTGCACCAGAGGTGAATATTGGACTTAAGCTTTTTAATGTTGCACCCCCAAATAAAGGACCTAGAGGAAGTACTAAAATAAATAGGTTAATATTTAAAAGTGATAAACTCAGAATTAGTGATTTATAGAAATACCATGAATTCTATTGTTACCCAGAAAAATAATCCCCAGATATCTTTAGATAAGTTTTCTTTCCTCAAAATTTCTGATCGCTGATATGTAGTGGGATAAGCCATCCGGGTCAATACTTCGCTTATAGGTTCCATACACATCATAGCTATGCTAGTTGTAACCATTTCTAATAAAAATAATAAGTCATGAAACCTTAATTATTTAAGAGTCATCTTTGAGGATATTGGTTTATTGGAAGGAAATTATTTTTCATGTCTTGGGTTGGCATCGATAATTGGTGGTATCCCTATGACCTTAGGTACTAATGTAGATAGTTTCCCATTTGGGTATGAGTATATCCAAGTCATAGTATATTACTAGAAAAAACCCATATCAATGCTAGTTGGAGGAAAGTATACTCAGTCTCAGTCTCCTCCCTCGTGGAAATCAGCTAAAATGGTGATCCACCATCAGGTGACTTTCATATTGGATGTAGATAGGAGTAGGAAAATACATCTTAAAGAATAAAAATTTAATATCGAACTGATGGGGTGTATATTACTCATAGAAAACTCTTCCATTGATTTGAGTAGAGAGATTACCCTCCTTAATTGAAATCATGTAATCTTGATATTCATAACTTCCATTGTCATTGTTGATTATACCTCCTATGGGAACTTCATAAGGCATGAAATAGATGCAACGACCCAAACTTTCATTAATGTAAATCCCTGTTGATCTAATTAAATGTCTCTTTATGTAAAATTTTTATATAAAATGTCAACTTATTTGGTTTTATGTTTTTGGATTTTAAAATACTGTTAAGATTTGTGACCATTGTTAATATAGTCATTGAACAATGATCACATGATTTGTATAAAAAAAGGGCTTTAACAAATCCAATTTACTCAGACAAAGGATGTGATGGCATCATCCAGTAGACGTGCCCCATATGAAGCCCATTTGTCAGAGCTTAGAAAGGAGATTTCATCTTTGGGCTTTGCTCTTGACCAAGTCCAATCCGAGCTTAAATATGTTAAACTCAAGCAGAACCGCCTACGAGAGAAGTGAAAGTTGATAGAGATTACCACCTGAGCAATGTTATCCGAGCGACCCCAAGAGTCGGTCACCATCGCAAACCTTACCCTTCGGTCTTATGCGGGTGTTATAAGTGTTTATGTAACAATACATTAGAACTATGTTCATGTACATTATTTTTTTATATAATAATGAATATACCTTCATTTTATTATTGTTACCTTGTAAATAGTTTTTTAATGCACAAATAGCATTTTTAGTTAATATTAAACTAAGAAATGTATTTTGATGAATTAATGGATTTTTTAATTGAATAATATTTTATTAAAATATTAATATTATTTTTAAATTAATTTTTATTAAATATAAATTATTTTATAATTTTATGAATGCAATCTTAATTTTTATTAAGGTTTGAAAGACATTTTTGTCAAAAACCCATGAATTTTCGATAAATGTCAATTTTTATTTTAAAAGTGAAAATTAACATATCTAGAAAATTGTTTAGATAAAATAAATATTATTTCTGGAATAAGGATGTCGAAATTATCCAACAATGATTTTTTCATAATTTTCTGAGACAGTCAAATTTTTTGGTTAAAATTAAATACCATTTAAATATATAAAGTGTTTTATGACATTATAATGACCCAATTGTGATGTAATAAAATACTATAAGCCTTATGTTCGGCCAATATATGTTTTAACATTAAAATAATGTGATTTTGGGTTTGTTTGACTTATTTTACAAAACATTAATGGACCCTTCAAGGCTTATTAAACATCTTATCTTTTTAAATTGATTTCCTTGGGAGCGTGACCCACCTCTACATAAGAAAACCCATTATTTTAAGAAGTTAGTAATGAGACCTTATAAAATATTTTTTTCAACTTCCCTTTTCCCAAAACCATGGGCAAAAACCACTGGATTATTTGTGGTTTGGATTAGTTTAATGCAAGGTGTCCCAAACCTAAATAATAAAGAATTCTCTCACCATTCCTATATAAACCAACCCAAGATCCCACTTTATCCTCACTAAAATACTTTGTAGTTCATCCAACCTCTGCCCTAATATCTATATAATCCTCCCATGGTCCCTCAATATCTCAATAAGCCTCTCTCAAGCCTCTCTTTGGCCTTTGGAAGCACACTTCCAAGTAAGGGTTTTTCATCCTTTCTCATTTTGTCCAATTTTCTTAATGTTGTTATGCCCTTTTAATTTCAATTATAAATGTTGGGGTATTGTTTCTAACCTCCCCCATAGTTCCATATTTATTTTTTAATGATGGGAGAACCATTTCTCTCTCTCACTAAATGCATCACATGTACACCCGTTACTATGCCGAAATTCTAAAAGGAATTTCTGCCTCCTCTTTTACATTCAAGCAATTCTTTTGTAGCATGACTAAAAAATTCCCTTAAAATTGTTGGGAAACGTATCTATATGACTACCTTACTTTCCATTTAATATATATATTATTAGATACCCATTTCTCTCTCATCACCCATTTTATGAATTCTTACGTCATGCCGTTACGCAGCTGAAATTGCACCGATTTTCCAAGCCAATGCCATTGTGTAGTGAATACCATGCCCATTTCTCTATCAAGGGTATTCACCTTTATGGAAATTTACTTAATGATTATAAAGTTTCATGTTTTAATTCAATATTCCTTTATCTTGGAATAAATGATTATTTTTTATGAATCCGTGATATATGATCTATGTGGCACACTTATGCATGAAATGAAATGTTTAAGATGGGTGTGCCCTTATAGCGCTCCAATGCATTGGGTAAAGTATAGTATCATGATATGTCATGTGCAATGGGTGTTTACTCATGCTTATTCAAATGCGATGATTTTTTACTTTTGCTTCATGTGTAATGAGGATTTACTCATCCTCCATGTGCAATGAGCCTTGGATCATGCTAATTCCATGTTAAGTGTTGTTGCCACATTTCCATGTTATAATTATCATGCTTTATCATGCCTTTATGTTTATTCTTCTCTTGTTATCTATTGATATTCCTATTTTCTAACATGTATTGTATTACTCATGTTATTTCATGATTATTCCCTTACTGGGCTTTATAGCTCACCCTTTTCTTATGCAGGTCCTCAGGTAATCCCCTGCAAAGATTAGTACGAGGGAATGTAGTGGTCATGTAAATGATGTTTTCAATAAAGATGTTGTATTTCATGTTTTATGTTTTTATTTAATGATCTTAATCCCCAAAGACACTAGACCTCTTGATCTTTTATGTTGTATCAAATGGATTTTATGTAATAAATTATGTTTAATTGTGTAATAAAAGATCAGGGTTGTAATAGTTGGTATCAGAGGATAGGTTTAGTTATTTTTGGGATTAGGATTAGAAAAACCTAGTAAATCCTTAGAGAAAATACTAAGTATAATAAAAACATCCCTAAGTTTTGGTGACTATTGAGTAAGTGGTTTATCAAGAAAATGCATCCCTGTCTGGATACGAGTAGGTAGAGGCGGCTCTGGCACAGATGTATCCATGGGATAAAACCCGAAAACACCGCTTTGAGCTAGACTCAAACAGGAACTGGGGAACGAAAATGGGCCTTGATATACTCTTGGTTATGACACTCTCAGGAGATATTCTTTGGTAAATTCACAAGCTTAGTATGAACCATTATTAAGGGACAAAAAATTCCCTAAAAATATATGTTAGAAAGTAGGTCATGGTTAATATAGACTGAAGCCAATAGATTCATATGTTAAGGAAATAAAATTTATTTATAAGTCATTAGTTTGGTCCTTGGATTACCCTTTATGAGTTTCCCCTATCTTTTCTTTTATTCCATCCAATGGCCGTTAATAGGAGGACTCAGGCTAACAATCGATGTGAAGATCAATGAGATGACTGTATTAATGAGATGCCCAATCCAATGGGAGTAGGAATTGCAAACTTTGTCACACTTCTCTCTCAGCTAACTCAATATTTGAATAGAAACATGGGTCAAGAGGAACATTCAACCCCCCCCCCCCACGAAGAAAGAACAAGTCGCTATGAAGAGCTTCATGAGACAAAGGCCTCCTACTTTTAATGGGTCATATGATCCCTCAATCGACGAACAATGGATCAACTCCATTGAAAAGATATTCTTCATCCTTCAATGTTGTGAACAAGAGAAGGTTCTCCTAGCTACTTATCTTATGCAGGTTGAATCTGATCAATGGTGGACGTTGATAAAAAATACGAAGCCTGAGGAGGAGATCAAGGCATTAGAATGGAAGGATTTATGGAAGATTTTCTTCAATAAATATTTTTTTCTCACCCTCCGGCTTAAGATGGAAAGGTACTTCCTTGCCCTCAAGAAAAAAAGATGATGAATCTGTTGGAGCGTACGAGGAAAAATTCAAAAGGCCTGCACGATAGGCTTCCAGCTTTGTCATTACCCCCTAATGCATGGTTGACCGCTTCTTTGGTGAGCTGAAACCTAGCCTGCAGAAATCACTAGAAATCCGTGACTTCGACAACTATGAATAAATTGTCCGATATGCCTTCAAGATCGAAATAGAGATCAGAGAATATCAAGGGTGTCATGGGGATAAGAATCATAAGGAGGAATTCAATGCTGGCGGTCCGATGGATAAATCCAACAGTGCTAGGAAGATCTAGCACCCCACTTTACAAAGGTGAGGAAAGAAGCACCCTGAAAATTTCCTGAAGGGGATGAGGAAATGCTTCAGGTATGGAAGAGAAGGGAACCTAGCTGTTAACTACCGACAAGGAAAACCCGCTACTACAACAGAGGATAGGAACACTCCGTCCGAACCTCAATGCATTGTTCATTGCTACAATTGCGAAGAACTAGGGCATCTTTCAAATCAGTTCTCTAAGCCACGGGTTTTCGGAGGCAACAATCAACCTACAAGGCAGCAAGGGCGAGCTTTTTCCATCACTACCACTGAAGTGAACCCCGACAATGAAGTTGTGATAGGTATGCTAGTTATTCATTCAAGAATAGTGAATGTACTTTTTGATTCAGATTATACCCATTCTATTATATCTCAAAAGTTTAGTAGAATAGCCCAGCACCACCACAAATCATGGAAGTGAAGATGTCAGTGAGTATGACAAATGGGGCAATCATTGCATCCCATAAATATAACTCCTCCCCTATCATAATCTATGGATTATACTTCCCTGCGAACCTCATCATACTCCCTCTGGTGGAATTTGATGGAATTCTTGGCATGGATTGACTTTCCTTATATAGAGCCAACATAAATTGTCGTAAGAGGGAAATCACACACCATGTGGAGAATCGACCCCCGATTCTTTACAAGTGAAAGGATGAAGATGAATCTTCTTTAGATCCATCATCTTAAGTGTGGATATTACTGCCCTATGAGAATGCGTATCTAGCTCATATTATTGAGTATAAGGAGGTAAGAATCCTAGAAGACATACCTAATGTGAGGGAATTTGCTGAAGTGTTTCCTGAGGAATTGTTTGGTCTTCATCCTAGAAGAGATGTTGAATTCTCAATTGAACTTATACCTGGGGAATTGACAATATCCAAGACTCCATATAGAATGGATATTTTGGAGCCTGAGGATCTGAGGAAACAACTACAGGAGAATATGGATAAAGGGTTTATACACCCATGTGCTTCACCATGGGCTGCACAAGTCCTCTTCGTCAAGAATAAAGATGGGTCAATGCGCCTTTGCATCGATTATTGTGAACTTAACATAATCACGTTAAAGAACAAGTATCCTATCCTATGAATAGATGAATTATTTGATTAGTTGTGTGGAGCACAATACTTATCCATGGTGGATTTGTGGTCGGGATATTATCAAGTAAGGGTGAAGAAGGATGATATCACCAAGACTGCTCTTCATACAAGATACGAGCACTATGAATTCATATTAATGCCTTTTAGACTCACTAATGCTCCATAAATATTTATGGACCTGATAAATAGAGTCTTTAGAGATTACCTCGACAAATTTGTGGTAGTATTTATAGATTATATTCTGATATAATCCAAAACCAAGGAGGATCATGAGGAGCATCTAATAACTATACTAGAGACTTTGTAGAAGGAGAAGCTCTATGAAAAGTATAGCAAGTGTGAGTTCTGGTTGAAGAAAGTCTCATTCTTGGGCCATATCACCACAAGAAATGGGATATCTATAGATCCCTCCAAAACTGATGCAATTGAGGGATGAACAAGGCCAACATCAGTAATGGATATCCGTAGCTTCTTGGGGTTCGCTGAATATTATCGCCGATTTGTGAGAAATTTCTCAAGATTTTCCAACTCTCTTACCAAGATAACTCGAAAGGGAGTAAAGTTTTCTTGGAGTGATGAATGTGAAGAAATATCCAAGGAGTTAAAAAGGAGGCTTATCAATGCACCCATTCTCACTTTACCCAGAAGTGGAGAACTTTTGGTTGTATTTTGTGATGCTTCGAAGAAGGGCTTGGGATGTGTGTTGATGCAAAATGACAAAGTCATTGCCTATGCTTCAAGGCAATTGAAAGTTCATGAACAGAACTATCCGAAACATGACCTTGAGTTGGCTATAGTGATATTCTCTTTGAAAATTTGGAAGCATTATCTCTTTGGGGACAAGTGTGAAATATATACGGACCACAAAAGCCTCAAGTATATATTCACACAGAAAGAGTTGAAAATTCGCCAACAAAGATGGTTAGATCTGATCAAAGACTATGACTGCTCAATCCATTACCACCTTGGGAAAGCGAACAAGGTGGTAGATTCCCTAAGTATAAAGGACCCAATGATTCTATTATTAATGACAATTTAAAAGGATCCAATAATCTTATATTTGATGAATATGGACATGGGAATCATAAAGAAGGGAACATCATCAATCCTTTCACAAATTATTTCTCAACTGTCACTTTTGGAAAGGTTAAAGGATGCTCAAAAAGATGATGTGGGAATTTAGGAAAAAGTGGAAGCTATCAGAAAAGAAAAATCCTTGGAGTTTAATGTTAATGAAGAAGGAATTGTGAGATTTGGTAAAAGACTATGTGTTCCATCAAGTACGGAGCTGAAGAAGGAACTTTTCAGTGATGCACATAGTTCAAATTTCTCTATTCACATAGGAAACACAAATGTGTATTGAGATCTCCAAGATCATTATTGGTGGGATAATATGAAGAAGGAGATCACTGAATATACATCAAAGTGCCTGGTGTGTCAGCAAGTAAAGGTAGAGAGGAAAAAGTATAACGGGATGATACAACCATTGACCATACCAGAATGGAAATGAGATAACATCACCATGGACTTTGTTACCAGACATCCGAAGACATCCAAAGGCAACAATGCAATCTGGTTTGTTGTGGACCATCTTATAATGGATGCACACTTCATTGCTATTCGGGCAGATTTCTCATTGGATCAACTGGCACAAATATATATTAGGGAAGTGGTAAGGCTTCATGGAGTACCACTATCTATTGTATCCGATCGAGATCCAAGATTCACCTCTATGTTTTGGAAGAGTATTCAACATGCTCTAAATACTGAACTAAACTTCAGTACGGCCTATCATTCTCAAACTGATGGGCAATCTGAGCAGACTATCCAAACACTTGAGGACATGTTGAGAGTGCTCAATGGACTTTAAAGGAGGATGAGATCAACATCTTCCTCTGGTTGAGTTCTCTTATAATAACAGTTTCCACTCAAGTATCCAAATGGAACCATATGAAGCCCTTTATTGGAAAAGGTACAGAACACCGGTGTGTTGGGATGAGGTCGGTGAGCGTAAGCTTATTGGACCAGAAATGGTTGAAGAAATGGTGTAGAAGGTGAAAAACATTCAGCATCATATCAAGGAATCCCAGAGTTGACAAATGAGTTATGCAGATATCCGTCGACAATACCTTGAGTTTAAAGTTGGAGACATGGTTTTTCTACGCCTATCTCTATGGAAGAAGGTCATGAAGTTGGGAAATAAAGGGAAGTTAAGTCCAAGGTACATCGGCCCCTTTGAGATTCTTGATCGTGTCCAGCCTATGGCCTATCGACTAGTTATTCCACCAACCATGGACAAATTAACTCAGTCTTTGGGTTTTCATAAAGCTTATTTTTTTAAGAAAATGTGGATTCCTAAAATTTTACTTTCTGAAGTTTCTGGATCCAATAAAGTTTGGGTTCCAAATGTCTAACACTCTTGTTTTTAGGAAAGTAAAGATAGTACTAACAACAATACATGGTACATGGATAGTGGATGTTCCTGGAATATGACTGGTAACAATAACTTCTTTGAAAATATTATCAAGACAAAAGGAGGAAAATTAACTTTTGAAGATAAAGCTCAGGGAGAAATGATTGGTATAGATAATATTGTATTTCTTGGAAAAATATTGATTTCAAATGTTTTGTTTGTTAAGGGACTTAATCACAACCTCATTAGCATATGTAAATTATGTGATGAAGGATACCTTGTGAATTTTAGGAATGAAAAGTGATTAGTACAAAATTCCAAGGAAGAGTTTATTATTTCTGCCAATAGGGAAGAGAATGTTTACACACTAAAATTAAAGGGCATTAGGAGCCAATATCTACATTGTCTTAGTTTAATGGAAGATCATTTTTGGTTGTGGTATAGAAGGTTAAGACACTTTAACCTTAGGAACCTATGAAAACTCTCTAAGAAAAGACTAGTTAAGGATCTACCAGAGCATATATTTGATTCTTCAAAAGTTTTTGATCCTTATCAATATGGAAAGCAACATAAATCCAGTTTTAAATCAATCAGTGAAGTCTGAACTAATGATTCATTACAGTTGGTGCATATGGATCTTTTTTTCCCAACACAAACTGGAATCATTGGAGGAAAATATTTTTTATTTGTTTTAGTTGATGATTACACTAGATTTACATGGGTCTATTTTATAGCAAAGATATCTGAAGCCATTTACTATTTCAAAGGTTTTAGAGCACAATTTAAAAATGAGAAAAACCTTCCTTTGATATATATCCATAGTGATCGTGGAGGAGAATTTGAAATTTTTTATTTTGAAACCTTTTTTAGTAGAAAAGGAATTACTCATAACTTCTCAGCACCGAGAACGCCTCAAAAAAATGGTGTTGTTGAAAGAAGAAATATAATTCTTCAAGAGATAATAAGAACCATGTTGAGTGAATATTTGGTAGCCAAACATTTTTGGGCTGAAACTGTATGTACTTATTTCTATACTATAAATCATGTTTTTATTAGAAATTTTCTTAATAAAACTCTTTATGAGTTATGGAATGGAAGAAAACCTAGACTTTCCTACTTCATGGTTTTTGGTTGGAAAGTATTCATTCTGAATACTAAAGATAATATACACAAATTCACACCAAAATATGATGAATTTTTTTTCTTAGGATACTCCATAACTTCTAATCCTTATAGAGTTTTCAATAAAAATACCTATACTGTTGAAGAAATAGTAGATGCCAAATTTGATGAAACCAATCCTTTTTTTTAAACAACCTCAACCTAAATCCTTGGATGTGTTTTCAAAAATAGATTATCAACCCTTTATAGAAGATATTTCTCATAAGGAAAATGTCCAAGAAAATGTTTTTGAAGCATTTACCCCAGAAGAATTCATACCCTATATTGATGAACATGTTTTACAAAACCCAAATAAGATGTTTCTTAAGAATCATCCCAGTGATAGTATCATTGGTGATATAAATCAACCGGTAAGGACTAGAAGTTCCTTATGAAATAAAGTAGAACATTCTGCATTCCTTTCCCAATTAGAACCAAAAAGCACTGATGAAGCTTTAGGTAATGATGATTGGATAAAAGCAATGCAAGATGAGAAAAATGAATTCAAAAGGGATAATGTCTAGACCTTGGTTGAAAGACCTAAGGAAAATTCTGTTAATGGAGTAAAATGGGTCTTACAAAATAAATGGGATGAAAATGGAATCATTTTAAGAAATAAAGCTTGATTGGTTGCTAAAGCCTACAATCAACAAGAAGTAATAGACTATGAAGAAACATATGCTCTAGTAGCTAGAATTGAATCTATTCGAATTATACATTTATTTGCAGCATTCTTCAATTTCAAAATTTTTCAAATGGATGTTAAATGTTCTTTTCTTAATGGTTATGTTCAAGAGGAAGTTTTTCTTGAACAAAATCCTATTTTTGAAAATAAAAAACATCCTAAACATGTTTCCAAACTTACAAAAGCTTTGTATAGACTTAAACAAGCTGCAAGAGCTTGGTATGATAGACTTACAAGATTTTTGCTTCAAAATAATCATGTTAAGTAAAATGATGATCCAACCCTTTTTATAAATAAAGATAAGAAAAATGTTTTGATTGTTCAAATTTAGTTTGATGGCATTATATTTGGTTCAAATTAGAAATATTTTTCTGATTACTTTATGGATCTAATGAAATATGAGTTTGAAATGAGTATGATGGGTGAGTTAACATTTTTCCTTGATTTTCAAATTTCTCAAAAACCAGAAGGAATATATATATCCCAATATAATTATATCAAGGATCTTCTTAAAAATTATGTACATGACAACACTAAGAGTATAAGTACTCTCATTGGTACCTCAAATTCACTTGATCTTGATGAAGCTGGGAAACCAATATATCAACCATCTTTTAGAGGTATGATAGGAAGTCTACTTTACTTGACAGCTAGCCATCCAGACTTAATGTTTTCAGTATGCTTATGTTAAAGATATCAATCCAATCCGAAGGAATATCATTTAAAGGCAGTGAAAATTATTTTTCACTACTTAAAGGGAACCATGGATCAAGGACACTTTTTTTACTTTTGGAAATGATTTTGTTTTAAAAAGTTTTTTGGATGCTGACATTGGTGGATGTAAAATGGATAGGAAAAGTATATCCGTAACTTGTCATTTCTTAGGAGATTAATTTTTCTTGGTCATGCAAAAATCAACACTTATTAGCACTTTCCACTACTGAAGTATGTAGTAGCTAGAAGTTGTTGTGATCAGGTGTTGTAGATGTAACACACACTCAAAAACAATGGTATGAGTTTTACCAAAACACAAATATTGTGTGATAATACTTGTGAAATTAACTTAAGTGAAAAACTTGCACATCACTCTCATGAAAAACACATAGATATTAGATATCACTTTCTTAGGGATCACACACAAAAAGGAGATATCATTCTTCAATTTATCGGAATGCAAGATCAACTTTCTGATATTTTCACAAAATCTTTACCATCTGATAGATTTGAATACATTAAACAGAAGTTAGGGATGATAACCATATGGTAATCTTCCATATTAACTTCTTTTTGAAACCTATATCCTTATAGTAAGAAACTCCTTTTAATAGGCGGAGTACATCTTCTTGTTAGTTAGAATAAATTTTTTCATAATGATATTTTTTCGAAATGGAAATTTTTTGTTAAAGAAATCTTTTGCATTTTTTCAATTTTTTTCATAGTTAAAATTTTTCATAGTCAAATTTTTTTCTTTAAAACTTGCATATATAAATATTCTTTACAAATAAATTTCCTTATTACGAATAATTTCCCTAAGCAATCCGAAAGGTATGATTTCTTCCCCTATGTTTTCATAATCAACCTTTTCACTTACTAGTATTTTATTCTATTTTAAGAAAAAAAATTCATTTTCATTTTAATTATTCTTAAATACGATTGGTTTTTCTAAAACCCTCAAAAGATCGGATTGGACCAAATTTTCTTCTGTGGATATCTTTTCAACTGTCAGATCTGATCAGAAAGTGTTCAACCATTGGATCAATCATGGAAGTTGAACTGTTGTCTCAATAGCTATATAAAGGACCCCAGATATCATGTCCCAGATTGAACTCCAAGCTCTTGCGTGCTGAAGCTCTACCCTTCCTACTTAAGGCCATTCTGGATCTTCAAGGTTTCCTCAGTTCCGAATATCTGTTGAAGATTCGTCTCCAAAATAAATGTCATCTATAAAGGAAATATATAAATGTAAGATTTACTGAGAATGGTTGGTTCATCCGAATTTATTTACTTAGTATGATTACATTATCTCTAAGAATATCAAGCTGAATGGGTGGGAGAGTGTTTTCATATCAAAACTGAAAGCACGAGATCCGGTGTATCCAGAGTTTCTAGTTGAATTCTATAAGATAGTAATCTTTTTCAATGAATGGGGAAGAGATAAATTTTCTTTCAAGAGTTACGGGAAGACATTTTTTATTTCTTATAGAAAGGTTTCAAATTTGATTGGTATTCCTTATGAAGGGGAAGCTGAGTTCTGTACTCACAAACTACCTGATGTATCAGGTTCCTTTAATAAGAAACAGCTTTATCTTTCCTTGGTCTTTTAGAGGTGAAGACTCCAAAGATAGTACATCAATCTACAATCCTTCAGATTCTTGAATTGTGGGTTCAAGGGTTTTCCATACAGAGAAAATGAGATAAGGATACTCTAAAGAAGAGTGATTTGTATATATTGGATTTCTTGTTGAACCTCAGAAAGATTAACCTGGTCAAGTATATCTTGGTTACGATTTAAAATATCAAGAACGTGAATTTTAAGTCTCAGATTATCATGTATCAAGCCATTATTTCAAAGATCATTGTTCTTTGTATTCAGTCCTTCAAGATTTCATGTAGTTCCAAGTCGAAGAACTCCAAGGTGATACTGATAAGTAATGATACTCTTAGGAGGATGAAGATTGGTTTTAATAGTAAATCTAGAGAGTTTTATGATCTATCAGAAAAGGAATTTGAAGCCTTAAAAAAGAAATAGGAAGCAGTTGATACATCTAAGAAGGGTGGAAGGAAGAGGAAAGACAAGGATCTAAAAGAGAAATAATGAACCCCGATGGCTAAGGATAGTTAGTCATCACCACCGAAGAATAAGAAGCAAAAGACGTATACTGATGAAGTGGCTGCAAATTGGAGAGAAGATAAGAAGGACCAGAAATCCGGGGAGTTGAGTTTTGGCAAGGATCCTACTAAGGGAAAGGATCTGAAAGAAAAGGTTGCTGAAGATCTTGAGATGAAACAGAAAGAGAATAAGCAGAAGAAGAAGATGTCAGAAGCTGAGATAGTCCAATCCCATCTCAAGGCAACCGAGAAATCTTCTGAACAAGTTCAGGTACTGGAATCATTTATTCAAGAATCACTTCCTAAGACTCCGGGAAAGAAGTTTTTAATTCAAGAAAATCATCAAGAAGAAGTAGTTGAAGAAGAATAAGTACAAGGAGAAGGAGAAGAAGGAAGTGGTGACAGTGAAGATGTGTTAAAGCAGTTAGAGGAATATCATGAGAAGGAATGCCCTTCTGAGAAATTATCATTCCGACCCTCCCAAGCTGAATCATCAAATCTTGTTACTCCTAGGAAGGATTAAAAGAAGGGTGAAGATGAATTAAATAAACTATCTTGGGAAGAAAGCACCAATAAAGAATCCATTCACACAGAGGATATTGAGGCAGGTGTCGAGAAGGAATAAGTTGACGAAAAAAAATTGTTCAGCTACCAGATAGTGAACATGAATCTCCTGATCAAGAAGAAATAATTTCGAAGAAGGATAAGGGAAAATAGGTGGTTGTGGATACAACTAGAAAATCTGTGGTAAAGAAGAAATAATTTGGTGGTTCATCAAAGAGGAAGGCCATTGAATTAGAAAAGTAATCCTCACCAACCAAAGTCTCGGATTCAAAATCGTCCTCTCTTGGAGATGACTTTGTAGTTCAGTCTTTGAAAAATCTTGTTGGGACTATTCCAATATTTCTCAGTATAGACTTGAGATACTAAATGCTTCAGCTTTCATTAAATAAAAATCAGATTCAGTATCCTTGGTGATGGATAAGTGTGTCAAACTCGAGGCAGACTTTATGACTTTTCTCATTAGCTATGAGGCTCATAAAAGATCATGCAAAAAGATGACAAGATAGTCATGGAAGTATATAGAAGATATGAGAATCTTTGATGAATTTAAATATAGTTTCAAGGATTCTTTTGACACCAAAGATGTGAAGATCAAGGATCTCATTAATAGTTTTGAGGAAAAGCTAAATCTAGAATAGAATTCTCCAAAGCAAGAAGTTAAGGATTTTAATGGGAAGCTAAACTGACTTGATCAGAGTTTGAAAATGGAAAGGGATCATAGAATTGAGATTGAATAGAATCTTTCTAAGCTGGAAGAATTCTTGAATGCTCAGCCAAAATCTCTTAAGGCTCAGGAAGAGAAAATTAATGCCTTAGAGAAGAAAATAGAAGATCAAGATCAGTTGCTCAAGTGTACAGAACATGATCACAAGGAGCTCAAGAAGCTGGAAACTATTGTCAAGAAGCTTATGACAAAGAATAAGGAAGGATAATATTTTAAAAATCCGATCTTTTGTTGTATTTTCTTATTGTAAAAATTCTTTCAATCCTAATTAAATTCTTCTTTCTCTTCATATTTTTTGATTGTTTAGTACTAATATTTTATGTTCCATATTTTCCTTTCCATTACATATATTTCTTTCTGAAAATCAAAAAGGTGGAGAAAATAATGTCAAAAGAATACTTGGTAAATAAGAAATTTCCTTAAGGGAGAGTTCATCTATGGGGGAGTTTTCATCATGAAGATTTTCGTATGCAAGAAAATAAAAAAATTGCATTCAGGAAATTCAGAATACGATCCTTAGTGTTTCCAAATCTTAACGGGGAGTTATTAATATTCACTTTGATCCACAAGTAAACAGAGATATGTTTTTATTCACAAGTCCATAAAATTTCTACGTCCTTATATTCTTTTTTGTAAGGATGTTTGTGATTTCCAAAAAGGGGGATATTGCTGAGTCAATAAGGTTTCCTTATGACTTTTATATTCCTTCATGTTTTGAAAATCACAAAAACTCGATCTTAAGGAAAATATTATTTTCCATAAGTTTTATCTTAATAAGGAAAATTTTCCTTACCCAAGTAAATTTTCCCTTATCATGTTTTTAATTGTTCATATTTTTAGTCTCTCTAAATCTAACTCTTTGTATTACTAAGTGAAAAATTCGGTTTCACATCCAAAACCACGAAATTATATAAATACATAGATATAGAGTATTATGTTTTTTGGATCAAAATTCAGATTCTGAATTCTCTGAAATTCAGACTCCGAATTATCTAAAATTCAGACTCTGAATTCTCTGAAATTTAGACTCCGAATTATCTAAAATTCAGACTCTGAATTCTATGAAATTCAGACTCCAAATTCTCTGAAATTTCGGTTCCGAATTACTTTAGAATTCAGATTCAGAATTCCTTAGAATCTAGACTCTGAATTCTTTAGAATTCTAGTTTCAAATTCCTTATAATTCAGACTTCAAATTCCTTAGAATTCAGACATCGAATTCCTTAGAATTCAGACTCTGAATTCCTTAGAATTTGGGTTCTGAATTCCTTAGAATTCCGACTCTGAATTCCTTAGAATTCGGGTTCCGAATTTGTTATAATTCAGACTCTAAATTCCTTAGAATTATGACTCCGAAGTCTATAGAATTATTATTCGGAATTCCTTGAAAAACAGAATTTGAATATCCATGTAATATAGGCTTCGAAGGTGTACTCGCTTTGACTCCAAATTCTATTTTTCCTTAGACTCTGAAAAATAGAATTTGGTTGAGCAGCCCTATTTTACTTACTCTTGATTGAGTAATAAAATGATTTCATGCATTCTATTACTAACTAAAAATTTCTTGATTGACACGTGTATAGGTCCCTCTGAAATTCAAGGAAAAATATGATCATTGGAGGAGGTATCCAACCATTTAAGATGTTCACGAGCTCAAAAAAACAACAACTGAGACACATTCTACAACTCTAGAGATTACATGCTAAAGTGATTTCTAGATAGAGAGTCTCAAGATTTTTGTGTACTGAATATATTGTTCATAATTACTTCGTGCGACTCTGAATTTTGCTTTGTACATTCGAGGGCTTCCGGGGATAGGAAGATAGAGGTGACAACTACCTTGATGTTTGAGGGCTTGCGGGGATAGAAAGACAGACTCCAATATTCATATTGAGGGATTACCCTGGTGTGGGTAAGACAGACTTTATTGAAAGTATAAATCAAGTGACCTTTATCCATGGTTGTTGGATACCCTACTCTTTGGGTTAAAAGATTTCATACTTGTTACTTGTATTGTTTCAAGTATGTTTTCCGCTGCATTTTGATTGTTAAAAAAAGTATAACTATATTATACTTTCTTGTACTTGTACTCTGATTAGTATGATTCTATATGATTTGAGGTAGAATCTTTGTCCTTGTAAACATTTCTTAAGTTTCATTTCCAGAACCATTTTTTCGGAATCAAGCAATTTTGTAGAACTAAGATGTCTTTTGAATTTACCTTGTTTAACTTTGTTAAACATTACCATCTTTAAAAGTTCCAAAGGAATTTTTTAAAGTCTAAAATTCACCTCACTCTTAAATATTGATCACCTACACCATTATTTTGATCCTACAATTATTTTCTATAAAATTCTAAGAAAGGATCCACAAGTATATAATAGGATTAGACACCCAAGTCATACAAATCACATGACCTTAGTAACATCACAATAAGGGGTAATATGCTTTGCATGATTTTTTCATGATAACACAAAGCCCCTACAAAAATCACTTCTAATCTCATGGAGTCTCCTATATTATCCATGATGGTCATGTTTAAGATTATAGAAAATTATTTATAATCATGAAAATCCTCACCAGATAACCCAGTTGATCATGAGATGTCTCTCAGATCAGTCTTTTTTATTATATAAAATATCAATTAATAGATTCTTGATATTCTACAAAGTCATTTATAAAATAAAAGATAAAAATATGGAAGCTTCATACAAAGGTAGTTATGTTAACTTTCATGTTAAGGGATAATGATGTCTGTATGATCATCCAATTGATCAAACAAATCCCTAGGGATATGTCAACTCAATCATGTGAAGGATATTTGACATATCTGTTTGATCATACCATGCCCAGATAGTCAACCAATGGGTAAAATACATATGTTTTCTATAATAAAAGATGAAGGATGTGGTGGATCCAGGTAAAGTTAGTTATGTTAATTTTCACATGAAATCATTATACACTTTTCATGATCATTTAATTACTATCCAAAGCCCCTCAGACAAGCCTCCCCTAATCATGAAAAATTCACATTAATAGGGAAATTGATCTTGCAAATACTCCCAGACATGTCTTCCTAATATTAAAAAGGTAATCAATTATATTAATTTGAATATGTGAAGTCTCTTTGAAAAGGAATGGGTTCAATAAATATGGAAATGAAAAAGTTATCAAGTCGCCATTGTTTATCACATGATGTGGAGATTACTTTATGGATGAAACCTGACATGATTATGTGAAATAAATTGAGAAACCCTCCCACCACTGACTGAAGACCATATATGTGATATATTAACCATTTTAAGATTCTTATATCATGGACGGTGATGCCTATAAATCCCCCCACCCAAAATAGAAAAATAAGAATCTTTGGGGAAAAGATGAGAGTATATTTTTTAGAGTAGAGAACCATGAAATTGCAAGAGTCTTACACCAAGTAAGCATGAAGAATGACTTAAGGGATTACATGTTATTTTGATATACTTCATGTGATCATATTATTGATCATTAAAAGGACTTCTGGTATACCATAAAGATCATGAAATTTATTTTCTATATGTTTTCTTGATAATACAATTCCCCAATAGGGAAACATTTGATGAACATTAATGGTTTTATATAACAAATTCGGTTAATGATGGAAGCTTCATGAGGAGATAGATACAATAATTTTCATGATGTAATGATATGTTCTTTGTGTGATCTATTCATCAATCATGAGATGACCCCTAGACATGTCAGCTAGTTCGCATGATAATCTTAGTACCTACCAGGAAGACACTCTAAACCTATCATCTTGATCATGCTATGACCTCTGGACATGTCAACTGATTCACATGACAGTCTTCAGGCATGTTAAGCAGACACTCCATACATGTTAGGTAGAAACCCCAAACAAGTTAGGCAGGCGCTTATATACATGTAGGACTTGTCTAGTAGGAATACTTGGGCATGTGATCGTGAACCATGTAAACCACCAACCATGAGTTTTTGGTTTATCATTCCCCCTTTATATGGGAAGTACCCATATTAGACTAGGTTTAGGAACTCATGAAACCTTATTATTATTATGGGATTCTCATTCCACTAAAACATTACCAATCGACCAATCATGGTCCTTACGATATATTCTTCAGATAATAAGTGTTTGATTTATCCAATGGGAATACACTTCAATGTACATCCGCAAATATTCTATAGGACCCAACCTCGGCTAGTCCACCACTCTTCATCCCCCATCAGTGCATTGGAGAAGTTAATTGAAATTCAAGGACTCAAATTCATATCAAACATGATATATAGAGTTCCTTACTAAGGGATAAGCTCTAATATAAATCCACCTCCTTGTAAGTCCCTCTATATCCCAAACGCTCTGACTCATGGGACCTAAATTCTTCTATAAGTCTATACTCCTTGTAAATTAGTGGATGTTAAATCAAATTAAAAATGGGAATCCACTTAATTGAAATCCTTAACCATTCCCCCTAGTACCTTAAACCCATGAAAGGATTATTTAATATATTGAACTATAAGGATTTATATTCCTATCCAAATAGAATATGTAGGACACCGTCCTAATTTGAAATATCCATATTAAATAGTTTTTTATGTCCACCCCAGTGCATAAGTCCTACATCTATATGTAGTGTTTAATTACTTGATATCCTGTATTTCTAAAACTGAGCATGGATCATGTGGGCTTAGGGAGTTGTAGTGATTATATCACTAGAATTATAAAATTCAACCAATCAGGGAAACCTCGGTGTGTAAGACTCGTTCAATGACATGATACAAATGCCCCCTTATATGGGCATACACTTTGGAATAAGCATTAAAAAAATTCCCATATTGATAAACTTTTAGGTAATAAATTTCATGAGTACTAATTATATTTCCATTCTCATTAGCCGGTTAAAGACTAATAGAACATCAAATACTATAATTATTGTTATAAGTGGGATACATAATTTCATACTATAGCCCAAGATCCATACTAGATGCATAAGTTACTTCTTATAGGTCTTTATCACATGATGTTAAATGACACAATGTAGTACTATCATATGACCCTAAACAATGAAAGGTGAACTATGTAGGTTTTGATTCCTCTACTTATAGGATACATAGGACACCACTCAAAGGTTAAATACCACTATAGAGTCACTTATAACCCTCATGGATGATATGAAACTCCATAGTTTCTGGACATATGACTTTAAAACAAAAGCATACCAACATTTCTAAACAATATTGGTAATTAGTTGGAGAAGTTTTGATACACAGATAAGGGTTCATTAATAGAACCCCATTTTGTGTACACATGGATTTGACATACCAATTATTTTTTAGGGTAACTAGTCCTGCATCAAGATTTTAGAAAGATTATTGAAAATATATTAAATCTATAAAAGATTCCTAGTGTAAAAATTAATTCCCCCCAAAAGGGTGTGATGAGACCAACCTCTCATCCTCTCATCTAATGTGAGTTCTTAAGCATCATTGAGTATGAAATCCAAAATGAATGCCTGCCTTTGGAAAGTATACTATTAACTTGTTACAGATGTGGGGTTCATTAGGATTATACATGGGAGACAATAAATGGTATGCCCAAAGAAACAAACCAACTTCACAGGAAATAAAACCAAGCATATCCTACGGGATTTTCTAGCGAGGTGTTTCGTTAAGGATCATTCACTGCACACCCGAATGATGACCGATATATTCCAAAACAATACTTTTTGAGGTTGTTACCTCTAGATGTATCTACCAAAAAACCGTATACACCTTCCAATATCTAGAATATGATTTAAGTTTTATTAAAACCACTCAATCTCTACATTATATAAATTTTAGGATGTTCTTTTATACTTTGACTAATGCATATGGTTTCCACTAAATTTATCTTATCATAGTCTCAAAAAAATATAAGATATTTTACACGTCCAACCTAAATTTTTATCTATAACATTTTAACTTAGATCATACTTAACTCATCAATCCCTTATTTTATTCCTAAATATTAAATCATCCACAAGTAAAAAAATCCAAACCTCTAAAGTAACCATAGTAATGGTAAAATAGGTTAATTAAGGTAAACATAGTTTTATAAGGGATAAAAAGTAACACTAACACTTTATTTAGTTTTTTTAGATGAGTATATTTTTTTAATATTCATCCAAGAATTGAATATATGTCCTTTTTTCATATGGCCATGGATTTGACCTTTCTAATATTTTATGTAAAGGAATGTCAAAAATGTAAATCTCTTTGTTTTATTTTACTTAAATTTTGGATATAGGGATAAACAGAATGTATTATTAGTTTAAAATTTTTATTTGAAAGATATTTTTTTCATCATGGTAATTTATTTATAATTTTTAGTAATTATATAATTAACATAAATTCTTACGCAATGATAACATAGTTTTTGTGCAAGGAGAATTATCATGTAAATTATTTTCAAAACTCAAAAAATAATAATTTTTTGGCTGATTTAAAGTGTTAAATTAATTTTATAGATGCATATAATGTGTTAGGTACATGTTAAAGGATTAGTGTCAAATTTAGTTTTTATCATTTTTTTAAAATTCAAATTAAATGAGTAGTGTCAAAAATGAAATTAATGATATTTTATGTTAAATAATATTTTTTAAAAATATATATAATTCATAAATATCTTGAAAAATAGAAAATAGAATGATAAATGGTATAAAATTCAATTTTTCCCATTTTGAGCCAGTTTTTACCTTATATATAAAATTATAATCCTTTAATATTGAAAAAATCATTAACACAGTTAAGGTTAAAATTGGTTAACCAAGGGGTTAATCCAAAAGATAATGTTTAAAATGATATCAAAACCTATAAAAATTTGATTGGATGATTATGTTATTAACATATATTCTTTGTATTATAATCCATGTCATTTTGGAAGAATTTTACTTGAGTTAGTCAAATATTATATTATAATATTTCATGGGATTCCAAAAATGATATAAACAATATTTTATAAAAAATATAGTTTTATTAAATTATTTGAAATTATTAAAAATACTATATTGAGAATATTTATTGGGATGTGGTTTAATAAATCTACCATGATCCATTTATGGGCCATTTTATCTTTTAATATAATTATCTTGACCCCTAAATTAGAAAAAAAACATTATTATTGTGGTAATCATCAAAAGAGTTAACTGAGGGTCAAAACAATATGATTAGGGTGAAAACATCACCTAAAATTGTCAAAACATAATTTTATGAGATTATTTCGACACATATTCCCCTTATATTATAATTATATTAATTTTTGATTCATTTTAACAAGGAAATTAATTTATAATATTTAGTACTTTAAGAAATTCCAAGAATGCCCCTCCCCTCACTATAAAAGGGCACCCCCTCTCCTCTTATCTAAAAACTTCAAGTTACTTTCAGTTAAGCCAATAACGACATAAATACCTAAATAGAATACCCTAACAAATTATAGAGGTATTATTTTGGGAATAAAAGCAACCTTATAGGTATTTAGGTGTAAATCAAAGGAGGTTGTTCGAAGAAGAGATATAGTTATTAACCAAGAATTTTTGTTTTGTTTTTTATTATAACTCCTTAAAATAATATTCCACAATGATTAAATACTAACACCCATATATTCTATATATTGTGATTTTTATGTTAATTTTATACCCTATATCCATATAATCTTCCATCAAATGGGAAACAAAATTGTTATTCTTGTGTATAGCGGACTACCGCCTCAGCAACCTATGTAATTAATTTTCCATCAATGCTTATCAAATCTATGTATATTGATGGATTTAATATATATAAATTATATTAATTAAATATTTATCATTATTAAAAGATATGATTTCAATTACTTTGTTTCATTTCTATACATTGAATAATGATAACATTGTTTGTACGTACATGTGGACTACCAACTCCACGAATCGATGCAATTTATTTTTCATCATCACATCAGATATATGATATATATAAGTATATTTAAAGAAATAATATGGTATTTATGATATTTTTATCATTATATAAAGATAAAATAATACTTACATTGTTTCCATAATGATCATTGAAAAATGGAAATGTTACTCATTTATATGTAAGACCTACAGTCTCTATGATTATAACATAGTTAATTTTTTGTGACCATATTTCATGGTTGGTATTAATATTTTAATTGAAATAAAAATGTGATTAGTATTTTATTATTATTATTTTGGTGATATTGTAACACTTGTATATTTGGGATTGCTCAACCTACTGAATTCATTTTTGACATATGAGCTGAATATCATCAAAATGTCTGACATGAACATAATTGATTAAGTAATTTTATACAACTTGTAATTAATTAAAATAAAAGGAATAATTATCTAGAAAAATGTTCTGAATAAATTAAATAATTAAAATAATTTTGTTTTTAATTAAGATAAAGAATATAGGTTATGATTCATAATTTAAGTATGAAACACTTTAGTTTAAGAACATAATCTTAAATATTTTAAAAGGTTATTTTTAAAATATTTCTCTTCCATGTAAAAATTATTAAAATTATGTTATTGATATATTTTTATGAGAATGAATGAATTATAAAATATATTTTTATGTAACTTTTTATTTTATAAAAAAGGTTTCCAAAAACTGTTATTTTTACCAATTTTTTTGACTTTCTTTACAAAAGACAAAAATGAATTTTTATTATAAATTATATTGTCACAATGAGTTTTTATTCCACACCGACCACTATTTTAAGTGAGTATGATTTTATAATATTACATGATTTCTTGAATGAAAAAAATCCTCCAATTATTATTTTTTATTTTGGTTTTAAAGATGGTTTTAAAAAGGAAAGGGTATTTTGGTATCCGCCAGTGATTTTCATATGGATTTAAAAGAAATTTTGAGTAGTTTTATGATGAAAAGGTTCAAGAGATTTTTTAATTCATGTTATGGTACTTAAGAATTATATATGATAAATGGGTGTGCTTTATATAGATTATACAATGGGTTGTTCTGTCACGAACCCCTCCCCACAAAGTGTACCCCTCCTGGGCTGACAATGTGAGAAGGGAGATAATGACCCCCCGAGTCCCGCCTCCAGTAGGCCCCGGGTTAGCGACTAGCACAGATGGTATAGTAAACGCACAAATGGGAGGCATTACCCTCTAAGAGAACACATATGGAGGAGAGATAATATAGACACCAACCAACTCCAACTCAACCAGTAAGATGAAAGAAATCCCAAGTACACATATGAAATGTCATGAAAAAAATACTATAACTGAAAGAAGAAAAAGTGCTAGTACTCAAAAAGGAAGTAAAATAGCAGCAAACACAAGCCTGAAATGCTCCTGCAACCGCAAGATAGTAGTAACGAGTCTGATCTCCAACATACTCCATGTGACCGGAAAAGAAGTTTATATATACATAGGGTGAGTATAACAGTATACTCAGTAGGACCCTCCTCGAATCCTCTCATGGAAAAGTAAAAAAAGCATGTTAAAGCACAGTTCACAATAAGTGAAATTGACTCATAACCTAAACTGGTATAATATGTTCCCAGCCTCACTATGGCTACTCTCACCAAGTAACGCATACAAGAATATATCATATAATAAAGAATATCAAGTGTACCCGGCCACTACTTCCCTACTGGTTTACCACTTTTCCCCAACTTCGCACGTCCTGAGCATCTGTCTCCAAAAATTCTTGCCCACAGACACCTGGTCGAAGCACCACAACATGAACCTCATGCGACAAAACCACCACGTCCACATAAGCAAAGTAACCATGTAGTTTCTGGGAGCCAAAACATCTCGCATAACGTGTATCATACGTCGGGTATTATACCTCAAGCCATTACAACCCATACACTGAGTAAGTATCCTCAAACTATCATAGCCTATACACATTACACCTATAGTAGTCCATAAGAAACTACATCAAGAATATATGTGTATGAATAACCACAATCCATTACATCCATCTACACACTTATATGGGAAAAACTAACTATCACTCCTAGCAGCACAAGTAACTACCAAGAGAAGAGAGAGGGGCCAAAGGCGGTAGTCATCCATTCATCCCCCCACCTAAATGTTGAGAAAACACCCCCAGGGCTCAGAATCCCTAGGGTGTTATTTTCCCTTACTAACAGGGTGGATTAGGGTATAGAAACACAGAATGTATAGAACATACTATTTCTCACAATCACACTATGGGAATAACCTAGTCTTAGACTCAACTACAGCTAACATTTCTTGGACTCCGAGCTGCCACTTCTAAGACAAGGTATCCTATAAGTACACAATTATTTGAAGATATTTAATACATTATTTCATTCCCTTTTTATCATTTGTACTTTACATTAATTAATTATTTAAACATTAATTAACCAATAACAATTCCACATTAAATTTCATTAGCATCACACCCAAAGTACACTCTTCCTTCAAATGACAACATCGGAAAAGTGCCCCAGAAAGCTCCAAACTTCATGGGTTAACACCGTTTATTTAAATATTTATTTACAACATTACATTCCCATATTCCCAGACATTCTAGAAAAGAATTCTATGCTACTAAACATAAGGGGGCTCAACACGGTGAGTAGATGAACTACCCGTCGAGTCTTTACCGCCAATAGGAAGAGAATAGACCCCTTCTCCCTTAAGAAGCTAAGTACGGAAAGCATGTGGCATACCCCACGTGTCTTCACCCCTTTCAGAAGAAGGTTGAATAATACCAGATGCCTTGATTAGTGGGGAGAATTAAACCACATAAACAACTAATAAGAATGAACAATCATCCAAACATTCACATCTAACCCCTTCCATCATCCCTTGGGTCCTCCTTGACACCCACATGTATAAAACGATGAATCTCACCACTCTAGGTGTCAACTTCTGCCATAATAAATAGGCCTACATGCCCCCACATATCACACCAGCCATCCAGGCTCACACCACAACACAAGCAGCAAGAAAAACAAACATCATATCAAATTGGCTCTTGGCCCTTAAACAACCAAGAGGGAAACTAAGAACCCTACAAGGGATTATCTTTTATCAAACCACCATTTCTTTCATCCATCTTGGATTAAGCGATTTATTAATCATAGGTTCCAAAATTGGTAAACCTAAATAGTAAGCTATCACAAATAATTAAACATGCTTACTGAAACATTTTTATTAACCTCAAATTACAACAGGAAGAACCAAATTCATTTACATGCCTCTTTATATTTAGACAAACCATTATCAATTAATTCCGGTTTACATTCTTTACTAATTTCCATCAAGAAGGAACAACTATACGAAGCAAGAATAGATTTCAAACTATCTATCCATACAAGAGGTAATAACATACGATCGATATCAATTTATTTATCGAGTTCAAATATTTATTATGTAAATTCCATTATGATCCAGTGGGATAAAACATGGTAACTATACAGTTTCACATAAAATAAAAGAGAGGTTACGAATCCCCTACCTCAAATGGTTCTTGTTGTTCTTTATACCAGAATGATCCACATAAAGAATCATGATCGCCTCCTCCCGTGATAACTGTATCCACCCGAGGATGTTGGAGTACGACCGCACCAACAGAAACCCAAGAAAACTCCATTATAATTATAGATATAACATACCATAATAGGGAAAGGAGAAACAGAAGGATATAAAGCCAAAATAATGGTGATAGATCATACCTTATACCAAAGATTGATCAATACTGCTTGGTTGCATCAAAACAGAGTGGAACCAATCCTAAGAGGAAAGTTTTATTGCACAACCCCTAAAAAATTGATTGAAAGGCTCTAGCATCTCATAGACGAGAACAAGGAGGAAGAACTAGGGAGGAAGATATCCCGTCCCTATAGAAGATTTAATGGATCGGTGGTTTAAGAAACAATAGGTTTTCCATTAAAAGCGGATCACATTAAACCACACGGTTTGACCAAGTAAAAAAGTCCTGAGCCTTAAGATAAATTAATTTAGGATTTATGGATTTTAAATCAGCCTTAGAGTCTTTAAAATAAGCTTTTAAATGTATTTTATGTCAAAGAAATCGTTAAAGGGGTGAAACTGTAGGAATCTAGAAACACTGTTCATGAACTCAAAATTTGGCAAAGGATATAGAGGTTACCGATAGACCTCACCATTCTGGAAACACTATTCACAAACTCAAAATTTGTAAAAGGAAATAGAGGTTTCCAATAGACCTCACTGTTCTGGAAACACTATTCACGAACTCAAAATTTGGAAAAGGAAATAGAGGTTACCAATATAGGTTACCGATAAAACTATTCACTGATGGAAGTGTTTATAGAATTGGCAATTTATAAATAAGACGTTACCGTTAGATGTTATCGAAAGAACTGTTCACCGATGGAACTGTCATAGAATTGGATATTTGGAAAAGGAAAGAGAGGTTACTGATAGAACTATTCACCATTGGAACTGTTCATAGAATTGGAAATTTAGAAAATGAAGGATAGGTTACCATTAGAGGTTACTGATAGAACTGTTCACCAATGGAACTGTTCATAGAATTGGAAATTTGGAAAAGGAAGGAGAGGTTACCATTAGAGGTTACTAATAGAACTATTCACTCATGGAACTATTCATATAATTGTAAATTTGGCAAAGGAAAGAAAGGTTATCGTCAGACCTCACTGATAGACCTGTTCACTGATGGAACTATTCATAGAAGGTTACCAATGACACTGTTCACCAAGGGTCACCGATGACACTGTTCAGAGAAGGTAACCGATGCACTGTTCATCTAAGGTCACTGATGCACTGTCCACAGAAGGTTACCGTTGCACTGTTCACAAATTTCTACCATTGGAACTATTCACCACAGTGTAAAATTGGAAAAGTGTTGTGGATAAGTCACCTTGACCTACCGAATCACCTCATACAACTGATGTTCGCAAAGGAATAGACCATAGAGGTCTGGGTCATTACATCAGATACCTCTCAAAACATTCTCATCCTCAAGAATTAAAAACCCACCTAAAGGGAAAATGAAATGGGGTCCGAACAACCACCCATAAAGATACCTCTCAAAAGAGAGGAATCCACAATAAGAAACAAAAGAAATCCATACTATAAACACGAAAGGTCTATAACCACAAAGGGGACATCATTACATGAAAAGAGTTAAACATCAAATAACTCTGGGTATTGAGCACGTATCTGTGACTCACGTTCCCAGGTACCCTCTTCTATGCCACCATGTCACCACAAGACACGAACCAAGGGGACAGATCACGCACACAACACCTTCTCATTGTGTTCTTGGATCTCTATAGGTCGCTTCTCGAAGGTCACATCATCATCAACATCGATTTATCCCCAATCTGTGATGTGAGATGCCTCATGAAGAAAACAATAGATATGTGATACATGGAAAACATCATGTATCTGAATCATCTATGGGGGAAGTGCTACTAGATACTCCATAGATCCAACATGATCTAACACCTCAAAGGCCCAACAAACCAGGGAGAAAGCTTACTTCCATAACCAAACATTCACTGCCCATGACTAGGAGTCACCTTTAGAAACATGTGGTCCCCAAAATCAAACTCTAAGGGCCTCCTCCTCTGATCAACATATGATTTATGATGATCTTGTGTTGTCTTAATCCTCTTGTGAATCACCCGAACCATCTCTATTGTATTATAAACTAGTTCCAGTTTGAGATTTCAGACTCTCCGACCCTAGTACAGCATAGCGGAGAACGACAATGTCGGCCATACAAGGCTTCAAAAGGCACCATTATGATGGTGGAGGGAAAAATATTATTTTAAGTGAACTCCACAAAGGGTAAGGGCCTCATCCACAAACCTACAAAATCCAAGACACAAGATCATAACATGTCTTCAAGAGTTTGGATGGTCTGCTCTATATGACCATCCGTCTGAGGATGAAAAGCAGTGCCAAGGCATAGTTGAGAACCAAAAGAATACTGGAGACCTCTCCACACCCTAGAGGTAAAGGGAGGATCTCGGTCAGAAATTATCATCCATGGGACTCCATTAAGTCTCACCACCACCTCTAGATACTGCCTCGACAAAACTTCCACTGAGCTCGACTCCTTGATTTCTATAAAGTGGGATGATTTTGTTAAACGATCCAATACCACCCAAATAGCATCATGTCCAACCTAAGATCGAGGTAAACCAGTAACAAAGTCCATTGCGATGTCCTCCCACTTCCACTGAGGAATATCTATTAGCTGGAGCAGACCACTAGGAACACGGTGATCGACCTTCACCTTTTGGCAGACCAAACATCGAGACACAAACTCCACAACCGCACACTTTATCCCAGGCCACTAAAATAGGCTCCCCAAGGCTCAATACATCTTTGTCAAGCATGGATGCACCACTAAAGGTGAACTATGGAACTCTTTGAGAATCGTCTCACGCATTTTCAAAGGAGCAAATATCCTTCAATGATACAACACTCGGTGTTGTTCATCCTCAAACCACCCATCAGGGGACTCGCCCCAAACAACTCGGTCTATCCAGACCTCCATCTCTAGATCCCCCAACTGGGACTCTTCTACCTTCTACACCAAATATGATTGTACCGTCATCTGAAAAAGACAATCTATGCCCCCAAATTCTCCCATATCAAGATGTAATGATGAAAGTTCTTCCATTACTCTCTAGGAATCACTAGATTCACACACAGTATCACTACGTGACTTTCGACTTTGCGCATCAGCTAGAACATTCCCCTTTATAGGTGTATATGATATCTCGAAGTCATATTCCTGTAATAACTCTATCCACCGACACTATCGTAAGTTCAAGTCACACTGGGAGAAAACTTACCTCAAACTATTATGATCGGTGAAATCCACAAAGCGCTCGCCAATGAGGTAATGTATCCACAACTTCAGAGCAAACACCACGGCTGCCAACTCAAGATCGTGGGTGGAATAGTTATGTTAATGGGGGTGTTACTGCCGAGACCCATAAGAAACAACTGACCTTTGTGAAATGACAACATAGCCTAACCCCATATGTGAAGCATCGCATAAAACATCAAACTGAACTCCCTATGCTGGAAGACAAAGAACTGGATCACCTAATAACTTCTCCTTTAGATACTCGAAAGCTTCCAGACACTGATCAGTCTATATGAGCACCTGATCCTTCCTGGTCAATGTTGTCAGAAGAGTTGCAACTCAAGAGAAGTTGGCTATAAACCTCCTGTAGTAGCCTGCGAGACTAAAGAAACTTCGCACCTCAGACACTGTCTAGGGGGCTTCCCAAGACACAGCTGCCTCTATCTTCGATTGATCTATAGATTCTCCCTACTGGGACAAAACATGGCCCAATAAACAGATATCCAGAACCCAAATCTCACACTTTTACAACTTCCCAAAGAGCTGAGGTTGACGAAGAACTCCTAAAACAGTGTGTAGGTGATCCGTATGATCCTCCTCAGAGGTGGAGTACACAAGAATTTCATCGATGAAAACTTCCATGAACTTGTCTAGGAACTCACAGAACACATCATTCATCAATCCCATGAACACAGCTAGAGCATTCATCATGCGGAACGACTTTACAACGAACTCATAATTCCCATGACGACAACAGAAAGTAGTCTTCGGGATATCCTCATCCTTCACACACATCTGATGATATCCGGACCTCAAGTCAATCTTTCAGAACCTACTTTCACCCTTCAGTTGATCGAATAAATCGTCAATATGTAGAAGCGGATATAAATTCTTTACTATCACTTTGTTTATATGATGATAATCAATAGATAACGGCAAACTACCGTCAGCCTTCTTTTCAAACAAAACCGGTGCACCCCACGGTGACACACTCGGCCGAACAAAACCGCACGATAATAGACCATGAAGCTTTATACATAGCTCACATAACTCAAAAGGGGCCATCATATATGGAGACATATAGATAGGAGATGCTCCTAGTTGTATCTCGACCCCAAACGCGATCTCTCGCTGAGGGGGTAATGCTAAAACCTCTTCTGGAAAAACATTAGGGTAATCTTCTGCGACCCTAGGAAACACCAACTATTAAACCACTAATGAACTCAGCATCAACTCAGCCATCATGGATGATAAGGATGTAACATGCCTCTGACCCATCTGAGGGTCTCCCTCATCAACAAACACCACCGAATCTCCATCCGTATCGAAGAAAATGACATGCTTCCTGATGAAATCCACAATAGCAAGTACTAAATACAACCAATCCATGCCGAGGATGACATAATATGGTTATATTCTTAAACATAGAAAATCTCCTCAAGAGTGGTGCTGCCCCAACAGTAGCTCAAAATATCTACATATGTCAAACATGTCAGCTCGACCTCCAATTAGAGTAGTCAATGTCAAAGGCACTTGAAGCCTCTCTACCTCAAGTACCAAAGAATGGACTAAGGTAATTGATATGAAGGAGTGTGTTGCTCCAAAATAAAACATGGCATACACCAAGGTAGAAAACCAGCAAAGGGTACCTCAAACGACATCTAGCTCACCTGGCACTAGCAATGCTAAAGCATGAAGCTGGCCACGACCACCTCCACTGTCTCTCTGACCCTGATAAATACCATCACCATGGCCGCACTATGCTCTCTAAGGACGGGGAGTGTTATGGGGCTGTCCTCTGCCTGCCCCATCTACCCTCTGCTGATCTATAGATGGTGTAACCTACTGTTTATACCTTGGATGGAACTACTTCAACGGAGGAACCCGAAGCGAAAAACCTGATGTACGATGAATGCTCTGAAAGGTCATGCACTCTTGCTTCTGATGACCTTGACCAGCATAAGAGAAACAAGTACTTGCTCACTTGGAATAGGCCTGAGAGCTTCTGCCCACGGAGAAACGATATGCTGAGGGCTGGTACCTACCACTGGCCAAACGAAAACTCTTCTTCCCTGAAAACTGGGAACCCCAGACCATAACTCTGCTTTCTGAGGAATCATGAAGACTCCCCTCTTGGGTTGATTTGTTTCGGGCCAAAGTCCTCTCAACGACCTCTTCCCTTTCCAACACCTCTAGATATGTTTTCAGCATAAATGGGGTGACCTGGCGCTGGATCTCTGGATGCAAAGCCTCCTCCAAATTCCTACACCTAGCCTCCTCATTGGGCAATAGGTCCAAAGCATATCGTAAAAGATTTTTGAAATGGAATCCAAACTCTCGCACACTAGAGCTCCCCTATAAAAGTGTAAGGAGATCCTGGTGACTGGAAGCCTTCATGGCTAATGAAAGAAACTCGACCCTAAGCATGTCTCGGAACTCCTCCCGTGAGATTGTTGACTCCTCACGATCCCTAAGGATCAAGAACCACCAATTCCTCACTACTCCACACAACATCGTCACAACCAAGGACACCCAGTGCTTCTTCTGAGCATGGACCTAACTGAAACCTATCTAGACCTCCTCCAACCAGTCTCCTATGACTACATCTGAAATAGAGACCTCATACTACAGTAGTCTCTGGTGCTGAAACTCTTGGAGTGTTATCCTCCAAGTGTCATCATCTTTAACCTCTACCCAACGACGATCTGCTGGCACAGCTTGTTGGACATCTTCTATGCGATCCTGAAGAGGACATAGATTTGGAGCCATACCTGAAAAATAATAATTAGTTAGAGCTCCTAAACTTGGAATATATAAGACTCGGAATTAATTAATTAATTGTTTTCTTTCATTGATTTTAGGTTAACCTATCCCATGTTTACTCATTAAAACACAGGCACAAAGAAGAATGATGCATGATCCTTTCCTAGGTCTCTACCCTGCAACTAGTATCACCTTTTTTAGTAGACATTGTAAACTTAAAGGTCCATACATCAGATCATAGGGGGCCCTAAACGCCTATGTATCATCCTGTCTTCAGTGTTTACATAACTTTCTAAACATGAATGACACCGTTGACCTACCAACCCATGTAACCTCACCCGTGCCTAACTCGAAACTCCATCCTTTCTCTTAACCTCCCTCTAATACCACTCTGTCATGAGCCCCTCCCCACAAAGTGTACCCATCCTGAGCTAGAAATGTGAGAAGTGAGATAATGACCCCCAAGTCCTGCCTCCAGTAGGCCTCGGGTTGGCGACTAGCATCGAGGGTATAGTAAACACACAAATGGGAGGCATTACCATCTAAGAGAACACATGAGGAAGAGAGATAAGATGGACACCAACCAACTCCAACTCAACCAGTAATATGAATGAAATCCAAAGTAAACATATGAAATTTCTTGAAAAACTACTACGACTAATAGGGGAAAAACTACAAGTACCCAAAAAGGAAGTAAAATAGCAGTAACCTCAAGCCCAAACAGCTCCTCCAACTGCAAGCTAGTAGTAACCAGACTGATCTCTAACCTGCTCAAAGTGACCTGAAAAGAAGTTTATATATACATAGGGTTAGTATAACGGTATACTATGTAGGATCCTACCCAAATCCTCTCATGAAAAAGTAAATAAAGAATGCTAAAGCACAGTGAACAACAAGTGAAACTAACTCGTCACCTAAACAGGTATACTAAGTTCCCAGACTCACCATGACTACTCTCACCAAGTAACACATACAAGAATATATCATATAATAAATAATATCAAGGGTACCCTGCTACTACTTCCCCACTGGTTTTCGGAATTTCCCCAATGTCGTACATCCTGAGCATCTCTCTCTAAAAATTCTTTCCCGCAGACACCTGGGTGGAGAACCATAATATACAACTCGTGCAATAAAACCACCACATCCACATCCACCAGAATGTTGGGGAAAACACCCCCATGGCTCAGAATCCCTAGGGTGTCAGTTTCCCTTACTAACAGGGTGGAGTAGCATATAGAAACACAAAATGTATAGAATATACTATAGCTCACAACCACACTATTAGAATATCCTAGTATTAGACTCAACTGCATCTAACATCTCTCGTACTTCGGGCTGCCACTTCTAAGACTAGGTATCCTATAAGCACACAACTATTTAAAGAGATTTAATAAATTATTTCATTCCCTTTTTATCAGTTTCACTTTATGTTAATTAATTATTTAAAAATTAATTAACCAATAAGGGAAAATAGGTGGTTGTGGATACAACTAGAAAAGTTGTGGTAAAGAAGAAAGAAGTCGGTGATTCATCGAAGAGGAAGGCCATTGAATTAGAAAAGGAATCCTTACCAACCAAAGTCTCGGATTAAAAATCATCCTCTCTTGGACATGACTTTCTAGTTCAGTCTTTGAAAAATCTTGTTGGGACTGTTCCAATATTTCTCAGTATAGACTTGAGATACTAGATGCTTCAGCTTTCATTAAATAAAAATCAGATTCAGTATCCTTGGTGATGGATAAGTGTGTCAAACTCGAGGTAGACTTTATGAATTTTCTCATTATCTATGAGGCTCATTAAAAGATCATGAAAAAAGATGACAAGCTAGTCATGAAAGGATATAGAAGAGATGATAATCTTTGATGAATTTAAATATAGTGTCAAGGATGATTTTGACACCAAAGATGTGAAGATCAAGGATCTCACAAATAGTTTTGAGGAAAAGCTAAATCTAGAATAGAATTATCCAAAGCAAGAAGTTAAGGATTTGAATGGGAAGCTAAACTCACTTTCTCAGAGTTGGAAAAGGGAAAGGGATCTTATAATTGAGATTAAATAGAAGCTTGCTAAACTGGAAGAATTCTTGAATGCTCAAGAAGAATATCTTAAGGCTCTGGAAGATAAAATTAATGCCTTAGAGAATAAAATTGAAGATCAAGATCAGTTTCTCAAGCGTATAGAAGATGATCACAAGGAGATCAAGAATCTGAAAACTATTGTGAAGAAGCTTATGACAATGAAGAAGGAAGGATAATATTTTCCAAATCTATTTTTTTTTTTGTATTTTCCTATTGTACAAATTCCTTCAATCCTAATTAAATTCTTCTCTCTCTTCATATTTTTTGGTTGTTTAGTAATAATATTTCAGGTTCCATATTTTCCTTTCCATTAACTATATTTATTTTTGAAAATCACAAAGGTGGAGAAAATAATGTCAAAAAGAATACTTAGTAAATAAGAAATTTCATTAAGTAAGGGAGAGTTCATTTATGGGAGAGTTTTCATCATGAAGATTTTCGTATGCAAGAAAACAAAAAAACTACATTTATGAAATTTAGAATATGATCCTTAGTGTTTCCAAAGCTTAAGGGGGATTTATTAATATTCACTTTGATCCATAAGTAAAGGGAGATAAGTTTTTATTTACAAGACCATAAAATTTCTAAGTCCTTATATTTTTTTTGTAAGGATGTTTGTGCTTTCCAAAAAGGGGGAGATTGCTGAGTCTGTAAAGTTTCCTTATGACTTTTCTATTCCTTTATGTTTTGAAAATCACAAAAACTCCATCTTAAAGAAAATTTTAATTTCCATAAGTTTTATCTTAACAAGGAAAATTTTCCTTCCCCATGTAAATTTTCCCTTATCATGTTTTTCATTGGTCATATTTTTAGTCTCTCTAAATCTAACTCTTTGGATTACTAAGTGAAAAATTTGGTTTCACATCCAAAACCTCGAAATTCTAAAAATACATAGATATAGAGTATTATGTTTTTAGGATCCAAATTCAGATTCTGAATTCAATGAAATTTATACTCCGAATTATCTGAAATTCAGACTCCGAATTCTCTGAAATTTAGACTCTGAATTCTCTGAAATTCAACTCCCAATTATCTGAAATTCAGACTCCAATTTCTCTGAAATTTAGGTTCTGAATTAATTTCGAAGTCATATTCAGAATTACTTAGAATTCAAACTCTGAATTCCTTAGAATTCAAGTTTCAAATTCCTTATAATTTACAATTCTAATTTCTTAGAATTCAGACACCGAATTCCTTATAATTCAGACTCCGAATTCCTTAGAATTCGGGTTCCGAATTCCTTAGAATTCAGACTCTAAATTCCTTAGAATTATGACTCCGAATTCTATAGAATTATGATTCCAAATTCCTTGAAAAACAGAATTCAAATATCCATGTAATATAGAATTCGAAGGTTTACTCTCTTAGACTCTGAATTCTTTTTTTTCCTTAGACTCAGAAAAATAGAATTTGGTTGAGCAAGCCTATTTTACTTACTCGTGATTGAGTAATAAAATGATTTCGTGCATTTTATTACTATTGATTGACACTTGTATAGGTCCCTCTGAAATTCAAGGAAAGATATGATCATTGGAGGAGGTAGCCGACCATTGAAGATGTTCCTATAAATAGTAGATCATTTGAACGATCTCAAAAAACAACAACTGAGACACATTCTACAACTCTAGAGATTACATGTTGAAGTGATTTCTAGATAGAGATTCTCAATATTTGTGTGTATTGAATATATTGTTTAGAATTGCTTCGTGTGACTCTAAATTTTGCTGAGTACATTCGAGGGCTTCCGGGGATAAGAAGATAGAGGTGCCAACTACCTTGAAGTTTGAGGGCTTGCGGGGATAGCAAGACACACTCCGATATTCATATTAAGGGATTACCCTAGTGTGGGTAAGACATACTTTATTGAAAGTATAAATCAAGTGACCATTATCCAAGGTTTTTGGATACCCTACTCTTTGGGTTAAAAGATTTCATACTTGTTACTTGTATTGTTTCAAGTATGTTTTCCCTTGCATTTCGATTGTTAAGAAAAGTATAACTATCTTATACTTTCTTGTACTTGTACTCTGATTAGTATGATTCTATATGATTTGAGGTAGAATCTTTGTCCTTGTGAGATTTTCTTAAGTTTAATTTCCAGAACCATATTTTCAGAATCAAGAATGTTTGTAGAACTAAGAGGTATTTTGAATTTACCTTGTTTAACTTTGTTAAACATTACCATCTTTAAAAGTTCCAAAGGAATTTTTTAAAGTCTACAATTCACCTACCTCTTGTATATTGAGAATCTAAATAATTATTTTGATCCTACAATTATTTTCTATAAAAATATAAGACAGGATCCACAATGATATAATAGGATTAGACACCCAAGTCATACAAATCACATGACCCTAGTAACATCACAATAAGGGGTAATATTCTTCGCATGATTTTTTCATGATCACACAAAGCCCCTACAAAAATCACTTCTGATCTCATGGAGTCTCCTATATTATCCATGATGGTCATGTTTAGGATTATAAAAAATTATTTATAATCATGAAAATCCTCATCAGATAACCCAATTGATCATGCGATGTCTCTCAGATCAGTATTTTTTTTATATGAAATATCAATTAATAGATTCCTGATATTCTACCAAGTCATTTATAAAATAAAAGATTAAAATATGGAAGCTTCATAAAAAGGTAGTTATGATAACTTTTATGTTAAGGGATAATGATGTCTGTATGATCATCTAGTTGATCAAAAAAATCACTAGGGATATGTCAACTCAATCATGTGAAGGATATTTGACATATCTGTTTGATCATGCCATGCCCAGATAGTCAACCAATGGGTAAAATACATAAGTTTTCTATAATAAAAGCTGAAGGATGTGGTGGATCCAGGTAAAGTTAGTTATGTTAATTTTCACATGAAATCATTATACACTTTTCATGATCATTTAATTACTATCTAAAGCCCCTCAGACAAGCCTCCTCTGATCATGAAAAATTCACTTTAATAGGGAAATTGATCTTGAAAATACTCCCAGACATGTCCGCCTAATATTAAACAGGTAATCAATTATATTGATTTGAATATGTGAAGTATCTTTGAAAAGGCATGGGTTCAATAAATATGGAAATGAAAAAGTTATCAAGTCATCAATGTTTATCACATGATGTGGATATTACTTTATGGATGAACCATGGCATGATTATGTGAAATAAATGAAGAAACCCTCCCTCCACTTACTAAAGACCATATATGTGATATATGAACCATTTTAAGATTCTTATATCTGGGGCGGTGATGACCATAAATCCCCCCACCCAAAATAGAAAAATAAGAATCTTGGGGGAAAAGATGAGAGTAGATTTTTTAGAGTAGAGAACCATGAAATTGCAAGAGTCTTACACCTAGTAAGCATGAAGAATGACTTAAGGGATTACATGTTATTTTTATATACTTCGTGTGATCATATTATTGATCATTAAAAGGACTTCTGGTATACCATAAAGATCATGAAATTTATTTTCTATATGTTTTGTTGATCATACAATTCACCAATAGGAAAACATTTGATGAACATTAATGGTTTTATGTAATAAATTCATTTAATGATGGAAGCTTCATGAGGAGATAGATACAATAATTTTCATGATGTAATGATATGTTCTTTGTGTGATCTATTCATCAATCATGAGATGACCCCTAGTCATGTCAGCTAGTTTGCATGATAGTCTTCGTACCTACAGGGAAGACACTCTATACCTATCAGCTTGATTATGCGACGACCTCTGGACATGTCAGCTGATTCACATGACAGTCTTCAAGCATGTTAAGAAGACACTCCATACATGTTAGGTAGAAACCCCATACAAGTTAGGCAGGTGCTTATATAAATGTAGGACTTTTCTAGTAGGAATACTCGGGCATGTGATCGTGAACCATGTAAACCACCAACCATGAGTTTTTGGTTTATCATTCCCCCTTTATATGGGAAGTACCCATAATAGACTAGGTTTAGGAACTCATGAAACCTTATTATTATTATGGTATTCTCATTCCACTAAAACATTACCATCGACCAATCATGGTCCCTACCATATATTATTCAGATAATAAGTGTTTGATTTATCCAATGGGAATACACTTCAATGTACATACCCAAATATTCCATAGGACCCAGCCTCGGCTAGTCCACCAATCTTCTTCCCCCATTAGTGAATTGGAGAAGTTAATTGAAATTCAAGGACTCAAATTCATATCAAACATGATATATAGAGTGCCTTACTAAGGGATAAGCACTAATAGAAATACACCTTCTTGTAAGTCCCTCTATGTCCCAAACGCTCTGACTCATGGGACCTAAATTCTTATATAAGTCTATACTCCTTGTAAATTAGTGGATGTGAAATCGAATTAAAAATGGGAATCCACTTAAGTGAAATACTTAACCATTCCCCCTAGTACCTTAAACCTATGAATGGATGATGTAAAATATTGAACTATAAGGGCCTATATTCCTGTCTAAACAGAATATATAGGACACCGTCCTAATTTGAAATCTCCATATTAAATAGTTTTTTATGTCTACCCTACTGTATAAGTCCTACATCTATATGTAGTGTTTAATTACTTGGTATCCCGTATTTCTAAAACTGATCATGGATCATGTGGGCTTAGGTAGTTGTAGTGATTATATCACTAGAATTATAAAATTCAACCAAACAGGGAAACCTCAGTGTGTAAGACTCGTTCAATGACATGATACAAATTCCTCCTTATATAGGCATACACTTTGGAATAAGCATTTAAAAAACTTCCCATATTGATAAAATTTTAGGTAATAACTCTCATGAGTACTAATTATATTTCCATTCTCATTAGAGGGTTAAAGACTAATAGAACATCAAATAATATAATTATTGTTATAAGTGGGATACATAATTTCATACTATGGCCCAAGATCCATACTAGATGCATAAGTTACTTCTTATAGGTCCTTATCACATGATGTTAAATGAAAAAATTTACTACTATCATATGAACCTAAACAATGAAAAGTGAACTATGTGGGTTTTGATTCTTCTACTTATATGATACATAGGACACCTCTCAATGGTTAAATACCACTATAAAGTCACTTATAAACCTCATGGATTATATGAAACTCCATAGTTTCTAGACATATTAATTTAAAACAAAAGTATACACACATTTCTAAATAATATTGGGAATTAGTTGGAGAAATTTTGATACACACATAAGGGTTCATTAATAGAACCCCATTTTGTGTACACAAGGATTTGACATACCAATTATTATTTTAGGGTAACTAGTCCTGCATCAAGATTTTAGAAATATTAGTGAAAATATATTAAATCTATAAAATATTCCTAGTGTAAAAAATAATTCCCCCCAAAAGGGTGTGATGAGCCCAACCGCTCATCCTCTCAACTAATGTGAGTTCTTAAGCGTCATTGAGTATGAAATCCAAAATGAATGCCTACCATTGGAAAGTAGACTGATAACTTGTTACAGATGTGGGATTCATTAGGATTATACATTGGAGATAATAAATGGTATGCCCAAAGAAACAAACCAACCTCACAGGAAATAAAACCAAGCATATCCTATGGGCTTTTCTAGCGAGGCGTGCCATTAAGGATCATTCACCGCACACCCGAATGATGACCGATATATTCCAAAACAATAATTTTTGAGGTTGTTACCTCTAGATGTATCTACCAAAAAATCTTATACACTTTCCAATATCTAGAAAATGATTTAATTTTTATTAAAACCACTCAATCTCTACATTATATAAATTTCAGGATGTTCTTTTATACTTTTTCTAATGCATATGGTTTCCACTAAATTTATCTTATCATAGTCTCCAAAAAATATAAGATATTTTACACGTCCAACCTCAATTTTTATCTATAACATTTTAACTTAGATCATACTTAACTCATCAATCCCTTATTTTATTCATAAATATTAAATCATCCACAAGTAAGAAAATCCTAACCTCTAAAGTAACCATAGTAATGGTAAAATGGGTTAATTAAGGTAAAAATAATTTTATAAGGGCTAAAAAGTAACACTAACACTTTATTTAGTTTTTTTAGATGAGTATATTTTGTCAATATTCATCCAAGAATTGAATATATGTCCTTTTTTTCATATGGACATGGATTTGACCTTTCTAATATTTTATGTAAAGGAATGTCAAAAATGTAAATCTCTTTGTTTTATTTTCATTAAATTTTGGATATAGGGATTAAAAGAATGTATTATTAGTTTTAAATTTTTATTTGAAAGATATTTTTTTATTCATGGAAATTTATTTATAATTTTTAGTAATTATATAATTAACATAAATTCTTATGCAATGATAACATAGTTTTTGTGCAAGGAGAAATATCATGTAAATTATTTTCAAAACTCAAAAAATAATAATTTTTTGGCTGATTTAAAGTGTTAAATTAATTTTATAGATGCATATAATATGTTAGGTACATGTTAAAGGATTAGTGTCAAATTTATTTTTTATCATTTAGTTTTTAAATTCAAATTAAATGAGTAGTGTCAAAAATGAAATTAATGATATTTTATGTTAAATAATATTTTTTTAAAATATATATAATTCATAAATGTCTTGAAAAACGTAAAATAGAATGATAAATGGTATAAAATTCCATTTTCCCATTTTGAGCTAGTTTTTACCTTATATATAAAATTATAATCCTTTAATATTGAAAAAAATCATTAACACAGTTAAGGCTAAAATTGGTTAACCAAGGGGTTAATCCAAAAGATAATGTTGAAAATGATATCAAAACCTATAAAAATTTGATTGGATGATTATGTTATTACCATATATTCGTTGTATTATAATCCATGTCATTTTGGAATAATTGTACCTGATTTATAAAAATATTATATTATAATATTTCATGGGATTCCAAAAATGATATAAATGATATTTTATAAAAAATATAGTTTTATTAAATTATTTGAAATTATTAAAAATACTATATTGAGAATATTTATTTGGATATGGTTTAATGAATCTACCATGATCCATTTCTGGGACATTTTATCTTTTAATATAGTTATCTTGACCCCTAAATTAGAAAAAAACATTGTTATTGTGGTAATCATCAAAAGAGTTAACTGAGGGTCAAAACAATATGATTAGGGTGAAAACATCACCTAAAATTTCCGAAACATAATTTTATGAGATTATTTCGACACATATTCCCCTTATATTATAATTATATAAATTTTGGATTCATTTTAACAAGGAAATTAATTTATAATACTTAGTACTTTAAGAAATTCCAAGAATGCCCCTCCCCTCACTATAAAAGGGCACCCCCTCTCCTCTTATCTAAAAACTTCAAGTTCCTTTTAGTTAAGCCAATAACTACCCATGTACCTTAATAGAATAACCTAACAAATTATAGAGGTATTATTTTGGGAATAAAAGCAACCTTATAGGTATTTAGGTGTAAATCAAATGAGGTTGTTCGAAGAAGAGATATAGTTATTAACCAAGAATTTTTGTTTTGTTTATTATTATAACTCCTTAAAATAATATTCAATAATGATTAAACACTAACACCCATATCTTCTATATATTGTAATTTTTATGTTAATTTTATACCTTATATCCATATAATCTTCCATAAAATGGGAACCGAAATTGTTATTCGTGTGTGTAGCGGACTACTGCCTCAGCAACCTATGTAATTAATTTTCCATCAATGCTTCTCAAATCTGTGTATAATGATGTATTTGATATATAGAAAATTATATTAATTAAATATTTATCATTATTAAAAGATATTATATCAAATAATTTGTTTCATTTCCATACATTGAATAGTGATAACATTGTTTGTACATACGTGTGGACTACCAACTCCACGAATTGATGCAATTTATTTTTCATCATCACATCACATAGATGATATATATAAGTATATTTAAAGAAATAATATGGTATTTATGATATTTTTATCATTATATAAAGATAAAATAATACTTACATTGTTTCCATAATGATCATTGAAAAATGGAAATGTTACTCATTTATATGTAAGACCTACAGTCTCCATGATTATAACTTAGTTAATTTTTTGTGACCATATTTCATGGTTAGTTTTAAAATTTTAATTGAAATAAAAATGTGATTAGTATTTAATTATTATTATTTTGGTGATATTGTAACACTGGTATCTTTGGGATTACACAACCTACTGAAGTCATTTTTGACATATGAGCTGAATATCGTCAAAATGTCTGACATGAACATAATTGATTAAGTAATTTTACACAACTTGGAAATAATTAAAATAAAATGAATAATTATCTTGAAAAATGTTCTGAATAAATTAAATAATTAAAATAATTTTTTTTATAATGAAGATAAAGAACATATGTTATGATTCATAATTTAAGTATGGAACACTTTAGTTTAAAAACATAATATTAAATATTTTAAAAGGTTATTTTTAAAATATTTATCTTCCATGTAAAAATTATTAAAATTATGTTATTGATATATTTTTCTGAGAATGAATGAATTATAAAAGACATTATTATTTCACTTTTTATTTTATTAAAAAGGTTTCCAAAAACAATTATTTTTACCAATTTTTTTTACTTTCTTTACAAAAGACAAAAAGGAATTTTTATTATAAAGTATATGGTCACAATGAGTTTTTATTCCACACCAAACATTATTTGATGTGAGTATGATTTTATAATATTACATTATTTCTTGAAAGAAAAAAATCCTCCAATTATTATTTTTTATTTTGGTTTTAAGGTTGGTTTTAAAAAGGAAAGGGTATTTCAGTATCTGCAAGTGATTTTCATATGGATTTAAAAGAAATTTCGAGTAGTTTTATGATGAAAAGGTTAAAGAGATTTTTTAATTCATGTTATGGTACTTAAGAATTATATATGATAAATGGGTGTGCTTTATATATATTAGACAATGGGTTGTTCTTTCACGACCCCCTCCCCACAAAGTGTACCCCTCCTGGGATGACAATGTGAGAAGGGAGACAATGACCCCCCGAGTCCCGCCTCCAGTAGGCCCCAGGTTAGCGACTAGCACAGAGGGTATAGTAAACACACAAATGGGAGGCATTACCCTCTAAGAGAACACATACGGAAGAGAGATAAGATAGACACCAACCAACTCCAACTCAACCAGTAAGATGAAAGAAACCCCAAGTACACATATGAAATGTCATGAAAAAAATACTACAACTGAAAGGAGAAAAGTGATAGTACCCAAAAAGGAAGTAAAATAGCAGCAAACACAAGCCCGAAATGCTCCTGCAACCGCAAGATAGTAGTAACCAGTCTGATCTCTAACATACTCCAAGTGACCAGAAAAGATGTTTATATATACATAGGGTGAGTATAACAGTATACTCAGTAGGATCCTCCTCGAAGCCTCTCATGGAAAAGTAAAAAAAGCATGTTAAAGCACAGTTCACAATAAGTGAAATTGACTCGTAACCTAAACTGGTATAATATGTTCCCAGCCTCACCATGGCTACTTTCACCAAGTAACGCATACAAGAATATATCATATAATAAATAATATCAAGTGTACCCCGCCACTACTTCCCTACTAGTTTACCACTTTTCCCCAACTTCGCACGTCCTGAGCATCTGTCTCCAAAAAGTCTTGCCCACAGACACCTGGTCGATGCACCACAACATGAACCTCATGCAACAAAACCACCACGTCCACGTAAGCAAAGTAACTAGGTAGTTTCTGGGAGCCAAAACATCCCGCATAACGTGTATCATACGTCGAGTATTATACCTCAAGCCATTACAACCCATACACTGAGTAAGGATCCTCAAACTATCAAAGCCTATACACATTACACCTATAATAGTCCATAAGGAACTACATCCAGAATATAACCACAAGCCATTACAGCTATCTACACACATATATGGTGAAAACTAACTGTCACTCATAGCAGCACAAGTAAGTACCAAGAGAAGAGAGTGGGGCCAAAGGCAGTAGTCAGCCATTCATCCTCCCACCTAAATGTTGAGAAAACACCCCCAGGGCTCAGAATCCCTAGGGTGTTATTTTCCCTTACTAACAGGGTGGATTAATGTATAGAAACACAAAATGTATAGAACATACTATTGATCACAATCACACTATGGGGATAACCTAGTCTTAGAATCAACTGCAGCTAACATTTCTTGGACTCCAGGCTGCCACTTCTAAGACTAGGTATCCTATAAGTACACAATTATTTAAAGATATTTAATACATTATTTCATTCCCTTTTTATCAGTTGTACTTTACATTAATTAATTCTTTAAACATTAATTAACCAATAACAATTCCACATTAAATTTCATTAGCATAACACCCAAAGTACACTCTTCCTTCAAATGACAACCTCGGAAAAGTGCCCCAGCAAGCTCCAAACCTCATGGGTTAACACCATTTATTTAATTATTTATTTACAACATTACATTCCCATATTCCCAGAAATTCTAGAAAAGAATTATATGCTACTAAACATAAGGGGGCTCAACACGGGGAGTAGATGAACTACCCGTCGAGTCTTTGCTGCCAATAGTAAGAGAATAGACCCATTCTCCCTTAAGAAGCTAAACACGGAAAGCATGTGGCATACCCCACATGCCTTCTCCCCTTTCGAAAGATGGGTAAAGAAGACCAGATACCTTGATTAGTGGGGAGAATTAAACCACATAAACAACCAATAAGAATCAGTGATCATCCCAATATTCACATCCAACCCTTTACATCATCCCTTGTGTCTTCCCTAACACCCGAATGCATAAGCTGATGCATCTCTCCACTCTAGGTGTCAACTACTGCCACAAGAAATAAGACTCCCTGCCCCCACATATCACACCAGCCATCCAGGCTCACACCACAACACAAGCATCAAGAAAAACAAACATCATATCAAATGGGATCTTGGCCCTTAAACAACCAAGAGGGTAACTCAGAACCCTACAAGGGATTATCTTTTATCAAACCACCAGTTCTTTAATCCATTTCAGATTAACCGATTTATTAATCATAGGTTCCAACATTGGTAAACCTAAATAGTAAGCTATCACAAATAATTAAACATGCTTACTGCACCATTTTGATTAACATGAAATTACAACAAGAAGAACCAAATTCATTTACATGCCTCTTTATATTTAGACAAACCATTATCAATTAATTACGGTTTACATTCTTTACCAATTTCTGTCAAGAAAGAATAACTATACGTAGAAAGCATAGATTTCACACTATCTATCCAAACAAGAGGCAATAACATACGATCGATATCAATTTATTTATCCAGTTCAAATATTTATTATGTCAATTCCATTGTGATCCAGTGGGTTAAAACATGGTAACTATACAGTTTCACATAAAATAAAAGAGAGGTTACGAATCCCCTACCTCAAATGGTTCTTGTTGTTCTTTATATAAGAATGATCCACACAAAGAATCATGATCACCTCCTCCCGTGATAACTGTGACCACCTAAGGATGTTGGGGTACGACCGCACCACCAGAAACCCAAGAAAACTCCATTATAATTATAGAGATAAGATACCATAACAGGGCAAAGAGAAACAGAAGGATACTAAGCCAAAAGAATGGAGATATATCATACCTTATACCAAAGATTGATTGATACTGCTTGGTTGCATCAAAACAGAGTGGAACCAAGCCTAAGAGGAAAGTTTGATTGCACAACCCCTACGAAATAGAATTAAAGGTTCTAGAATCTCATAGACGAGAACAAGGAGGAAGAACTAGGGAGGAAGATGTCTCATTCCTATAGAAGATTTAACAGAGCGGTGGTTTAAGAAACACTAGGTTTTCCATTAAAAGAGGATCACATTAAACCACATGGTTTGACCAAGTAAAAAGGTCTTGAGCCTTAAGATAAATTAATTTAGGAGTTATGGCCTATAAATCATCATTAGAGTCCTTAAAATAAGATTTTAAATGTATTTTATGTCAAAGAAATCGTTAAAGGGGTGAAACTGTAAGAAGCTAGAAACACTGTTCACAAACTCAAAATTTGGCAAAAGATATAGAGGTTACCGATAGAGGTTACTGATAGACCTCACCATTCTAGAAACACTGTTCACAAACTCAAAATTTGTAAAAGGAAATAGAGGTTACCGATATACCTCACCGTTCTGGAAACACTATTCACGAACCCAAAAGTTGGCAAAGGAAATAGAGATTACCAATAGAGGTTACCGATAAAACTATTCACTGATGGAACTGTTTATAGAATTTGAAATTTGTAAAAGAGAGGTTACCGTTAGATGTGTCTGAAAGAACTGTTCACCGATGGAACTGTCATAGAATTGGAAATTTGGAAAAGGAAAGAGAGGTTACCGATATAACTATTCACCATTGGAACTATTCATAGAATTGGAAATTTGGAAAATGAAGGAGAGGTTACCATTAGAGGTTACTGATAGAACAGTTCATCGATGGAACTGTTCATAGAATTAGAAATTTGGAAAAGGAAAGAGAGGTTACCATTAGAGGTTACTGATAGAACAGTTCACTAAAGGAACTATTCATAGAATTGGAAATTTGGAAAAGGAAAGAAAGGTTACCGTCAGACCTCACCGATAAACCTGTTCCTCGATGAAACTATTCATAGAAGGTTACCGATGACATTGTTCACCAAGGGTCACTGATGACACTATTCACAGAAGGTTACCGATGACACTGTTCACCTAAGGTCACCGATGCACTGTCCACAAAAGGTTATCGTTGCACTGTTCACAACTGTCTACTATTGGAACTATTCACCAAATTGGAAAATTGGAAAAGTGTTGGGGATAAGTCACCTTGACCTACCGAATCACCTCATACACCAGATGTTCACAAAGGAATAGACCAGAGAGGTCTGGTCCATTACATCAGATACCACTCAAAACATTCTCATCCTCAATAATTGAAAACCCACCTAAAGGGAAAACAAAATGGGGTCCATACAACCACCCATAAAGATACCTCTCAAAAGAGAGGTAGCCATAATAAGAAACAAAAGAAATCCATACTATAAACACGAAATGTCTATAACCACAAAGGGGACATCATTACATAAAAATAGTTAAACATAAAATAACTCTGGGTATTGAGCACGTATCTATGACTCACGTTCCCAAGTACACTCCTCCATTCCACCATGTCACCACAAGAAACAAACCAAGGGGATAGAACGCCCACACAACACCTTCTCTTTGTGGTCTTGGATCTCTATAGGTCGCTCCTCAAAGGTCACATCATCATCAACATCGATTTATCCCCAATCTGTGATGTGATAGTCATCATGAAGATAACAATAGATCTGTGATACATGGAAAACATCATGTATCTGAATCATCTATGGGGGAAGTGCTACTCGATAGGCCATATATCCAACATGAGCTAACACCTCGAAAGGCCCAACAAACCAGGGAGAAAGCTTACTTCCATGACCAAACCTTCACTGTCCATGACAGGGAGTAACCTTCAGAAACATGTGGTCCCCAAAATCAAACTCTAAGGACCTTCTCCTTTGATCAACATATGATTTATGACAATCTTGTGTTGTCTTCATCCTCTCGTGAATCACCCAAACCATCTCTATTGTATTATAAACTAGTTCCAGTTTGAGATTGCAAAGTCTTCGACCCTAGTCCAGCATAGTGGAGAACGGCAAGGTCGGCCATACAAGGCTTCAAAAGGAACCATTATGATGGTGGAGTGAAAAATATTATTTTAAGTGAACTCCACAAAGGGTAAGAGCCTCATCAACGAACCTCCAAAATCCAAGACACAAGATCATAAAATGTCTTCAAGAGTTTGGATGGTCTGCTCTATATATTCATCCGTCTGAGGATGAAAAGCAGTGCTAAGGAATAGTTGAGAACCAAAATAATACTGGAGACTTCTCCACACCCTAGAGGTAAAGCGAGGATCTCGGTCAGAAATGATCATCCATGGGACTCCATGAAGTCTCACCACTACCTCTAGATACTGCCTCGACAAAACTTCCACTGATCTCGACTCATTGATTTCTATAAAGTGGGATGATTTTTTTAAAGGATCCACTACCACCCAAATAACATCATGTCCAACCTAAGATCGAGGTAAACCAATAACAAATTCCATTGAGATGTCATCCCACTTCCACTGAGGAATATCTATTGGCTAGAGTAGACCACAAGGAAAACTGTTATCGGCCTTCACCTTATGGAAGACCAAACATCGAGACACAATCTCCACAACCGCACACTTTAGCCCAAGCCACCAAAACAAGATCCCCAAGGCTCGGTAAATCTTTGTCAAGCCAGGATGCACCGATAAAGGTGAACTATGGAACTCTTTGAGAATCGTCTCATGAATTTTCAAAGGAACAAATATACTTCAATGATATAACACTCGGTTTTGTTCATCCTCAGACCACCCATTAGGGGACTTGCCCCAAACAACTCGGTCTATCCAGACCTCCATCTCTAGATCCCCTAACTGGGACTCTTCCACCTTCTACACTAGAGATGACTATACCGTCCTCTGAAAAAGACAAGCTCTGCCCCCAAATTCTCCCATATCAAGATGTAATGATGACAATTCTTCCATTACTCTCTAGGAATCACTAGATTCACATACAGTATCACTACGTGACTTTCGACTCAGCGCATCAGCTATAACATTCCCCTTTATAGGTGTATATGATATCTCGAAGTCATATTCCTATAAGAACTCTATCCACCGACACTATTGTATGTTCAAGTCACACTGGGAGAAAACTTACCTCAAACTCTTATGATCGGTGAAAACAAGAAAGCGCTCGTCAATGAGGTAATGTATCCACAACATCAGAGCAAACACCACGGCTGCCAACTCATGATCGTGGGTGGAATAGTTACGTTAATGGGGACATTACTACCAATACCCATAAGAAACTACTGATCTTTGTGACATGAGAACATAGCCTAACCTCATATGTGAAGCATCGCATAAAACATCAAATTGACCTCCCTCTGCTGGAAGACAAAGAACTAGATCACTTAATAAATTCTCCTTTAGATACTCAAAAGATGCCAGACACTGATCAGTATATATGAGCACCTGATCTTTCCTGGTCAATGTTTTCAGAAGAGTTGCAACTCAAGAGAAATTTGCTACAAACCTCCTGTAGTAGCCTGTGAGACTAAGGAAACTTTGCACCTCTGACACTGTCTTGGGGGATTCCCAAGACACAACTGCATCTATCTTCGATGGATCTATAGCTTCTACCTACAAGGACATAATATGTCCTAAGAAACAGATATCTCGATCCCAAAGCTCACACTTTGACAACTTCCCAAACAGCTGAGGCTGACGAAGAACTCCTAAAACAACGTGTAGATGCTCCACATGATCCTTCTCAGATGTGGAGTACACAAGGATTTCATCGATGAAAACTACCATGAACGTTTCTAGGAACTCACAGAACAAATCATTCATCAATCCCTTTAACACAGCTAGATCATTCGGCATGCCGAACAGCTTTACAACGAACTCATAATGCCCATGATGACAAAGGAAAGTAGTCTTCGGGATATCCTCATCCTTCACACGCATCTGATGATATCCTGACCTCAAGTCAATCTTTGAGAACCTACTTTCACCCTTCAGTTGATCAAATAAATCATCAATATGTAGAAGAGGACATCAATTCTTTACTATCACTTTGTTTATGTGACGATAATCGATAGATACCCTCAAACTACCATCAGACTTCTTTACAAACAAAACTGGTGCACCCCACGGTGACACACTCGGCCGAAAAAACTGCACGATAATAGACCATGAAGCTTTATACATATCTCACATAACTCAACAGGGGCCATCATGTATGGAGACATATAGATAGGATATGTTCCTGGTTGTAGCTCGACCCTAAACTCGATCTCTCGTCGAGGGGGTAACGCTACAACCTCTTCTGGAAAAACATCAGGGTACTCTTCTATGACCCTAGGAAATACCAACTATTGAACCACTAATGTACTCAGAATCAACTCAGCCACCATGGATGATAAGGATGTAACATGCTTCTAACCCATCTGAGGGTCTCGCTCATCATCAAACACCACCGAATCTACATCCGTGTCGAAGAAAATGTCCTACTTCCTGAAGCAATCCACAGTATCTTGTACTGAATACAACCAATCCATGCTGAGGATGACATAATATGGTTATATTCGTAAACATAGGAAATATCTCCAAGAGTGGTGCTGCCCCAACACTAGCTCACAATCTCTACATACTTCAAAAAAGTCAGCTCGACCTCCAACTGGTGTAGTCAATGCTAAAGGCACTGGAAGCCTCTCTACCTCAAGTACCAAAGCATGGACTAGGCTAGGTGGTATGAAGGAGTGTGTTGCTCCAAAATAAAACATGGCATACACCAAGGTAGAAAACACGCAAAGGGTACCTCTAACGACATCTAGCTTGCCGACGATAGCAACGCTAAAGCATGGAGCTGACCACGACCACATCCACGGCCTCTCCGACCCTGATAAAGACCACCACCACGGCCGCACTATGCTCTCTAAGGACGGGGAGTGTTACGGGCTATCCTCTGCCTGCCCCATATACCCTTTGCTGATCTATAGATAGTGTAACCTACTGTTTATACCTTGGTTGGAACTGCTTCAACGAAGGAACCCAGAGCGGAAAACCTGTTGTATGATGACCGCTCTGAAAGGTTCGGCACTCTTCCTGCTGATGACCTCGTCCAACATAAGAGAAAAAAGTGCCTGAACCCTTGGAATAGGCCTGAGAGCTGCTGCCCCTGGAGAAACGAGATGCTGAGGGCTGGTACCTACCACTGGTCAAACGAAAACTCTTCTTCCCTAAAAACCAGGAACCCCAGACCATAACTCTGCTTCATGAGGAATCATGGCGACTCCCCTCTTGGGTTGATCCGGTTCTGGCCAAAGTCCTCTCAACGAACTCTTCCCTTTCCAACACCTCTAGATATGTCTTCAGCATAAATGGGGTGACCTGGCGCTGGATATCTGGACGCAAAGCCTCCTACAAATGCCTCGCCCTAGCCTCCTCATTCGGCAATAGGTCCAAAGCATATCGGAAAAGATTTTTGAAACGGAATCCAAACACTCAGACACTAGAGCTCCCCTATCAAAGGGTAAGGAGATCCTGGTGGCTAGACGCCTTCACAGTCAAAGAAAGAAACTCGACCCTAAGCATGTCTCGGAACTCCTCCCATGAGATCACTGACTCCTCACAATCCCTGAGGAACAAGAACCACCACTGCCTCACTACTCCATGCAGGATCTTCACAACCAAGGACACCCGGTGCTTCTTCTGAGCACGGACCGAACTGAAGCCTATCTAGACCTCCTCAATCCAGTCTTCTGTGACTACATCTGAAATAGAGACAGTGTACTTCTGCAGACTCTGGTGCTGAAACTCTTGGAGTGTTCTCCTCCAAGTGTCATCATCGTCAACCTCTACCCAACGAAGATCTGCTGGCATAGCTTGTTGGACATATTCTATGCGATCCTGATGAGGACATCGATCTGGAGCCATACCTGAAAAATAACAAATAGTTTGAGCTCCTAACCTTGGAATATAGTAGAATCGCAATTAATTAATTAATTGTTTTCTTTCATTGATTTTTGGTTAACCTATCCAAAGGTTTACTCATTCAAACATAGGCACAAAGAATAATGATACATGATCCTTTCCTAGGTCTCTACCCTGCAACTAGTATCACCCTGTTTAGTAGCCATTGTTAACTTAAAGGTCCATACATCAGATCATAGGGGTCCCTAAACGCCTATGTATCAGAAGGACTTCAGTGTTTACATCACTTTCTAAACATGAATGACACCATTTCCCTACCAACCCATGTAACCTAACCCATGCCTAACTCCAAACTCCATCCTATCTTTCAACCTCCCTCTAATACCACTCTGTCTTGAGCCCCTCCCCACAAAGTGTACCCATCCTGAGCTGGAAATTTGAGAAGTGAGATAATGCCCCCCTGAGTCCTGCCTCTAGTAGGCCTCAGGTTGGCGACTAGCATTGAGGGTATAGTAAACACACAAATGGGAGGGATTACCATCTAAGAGAACACATGAGGAAGAGAGATAAGATAGACACCAACCAAATCCAACTCAACCAGTAAAATGAATGAAATCCAAAGTAAACACATGAAATTTCATGAAAAACTACTACAACTAAAAGGGGAAAACTATAAGTACCCAAAAAGGAAGTAAAATAGCAGCAACCACAAGCCCGAATAGCTCCTGCAACCGCAAGCTATTAGTAACCAGACTGACCTCTAACCTGCTCAAAGTGACCTGAAAAGAAGTTTATATATACATAGGGTTAGTATAACGGTATACTAAGTAGGATCCTTCCCAAAGACTCTCATGAAAAAGTAAAGAAAGAATGCTAAATCACAGTGAACAAAAAGTGAAACTAACTTGTCACCTAAACATGTATACTAAATTCCCAGACCCACCATGGATACTCTCACCAAGTAATGCATACAAGAATATATCATATAATAAATAATATCAAGGGTACCCTACTACTACTTCCCCACTGTTTTTCCGCATTTCCCCAACATCACACGTCCTGAGCATCTCTCTCTGAAAAGGCTTGCCCGCAGACACCTGGGCGAAGAACCATAATATGCAACTCGTGCAACAAAACCACCAAATCCACTTCCATGAGAATGTTGGGGAAAACAACCCCATGGCTCAGAATCCCTAGGGTGTTAGTTTCACTTACTAACGGGGTGGAGTAGCATATAGAAACACAAAATGTATAGAATATACTATAGCTCACGACCACACTATTAGCATATCCTAGTATTAGACTCAACTGCATCTAACATATCTAAGAATCCAGGCTGCCACTTCTAAGACTAGGTATCCTTTAAGAACACAACCATTTAAAGAGATTCAAAAAATTATTTCATTCCCTTTTTATCAGTTACACTTTATGTTAATTAATTATTTAAACATTAATTAACCAATAACAATTCCACATTAAATTTCATTAGAACCACACCCAAAGTACACTGTTCCTTGAAATCACAACCTCAGCATTACGCCCCAGTAAGATCTAAACCCCATGGGTTAACATCATTTATTAAATTATTTATTTACAACATTACTTTCCCATATTACTAGGCATTCTAGAAAAACATTCTATGCTACTAAACACAAGCGGGCTCAACACGGTGAGTAGATGAAGTACCTGTCGAGTCTTTTCACACATATAGAAAGAGTGTAGACCCATTCTCCCTTGAGAAGCTAAACATGGAAAGCACGTGGTATACCCCATGCGTATTTACACCTTTCAGAAGAATGGTAAATAAGACAAGATGCCTTGAGTAGTGGGGAGAAGTAAAGCACATAAATAACTAATAAGAATCAGTAAACATCCAAACATTCACATCCAACCCCTTCCATCATCCCTTGGGTCCTCTTTGACACCCATATGAATAAAACGACGAATCTCACCACTCTAGTTGTCAACTGCTGCCACAATCAATAGGGATCCTTGCCACCACATATCACAACAGCCATCCAGGCTCACACCATAACACATGCAGTAGGAAAAACAAACATCATATAAAATGGGCTCTTGGCCCTTAAACAACCAAGAGGGTAACTTAGAACCCTACAAGGGATAATATTTTATCAAACCAATAGTTCTTTAATCCATCTTGTATTAACCGATTTATTAGTCATAGGTTCCAACATTGGAAAACCTAAATAGTAAGCTATCACAAATAATTAAACATGCTTACTGAACCATTTTTATTAACATAAATTACAACAAGAAGAACCAGATTCATTTATATGCATCTTTATATTTAGCCAAAACATTATTAATTAATTTCAGTTTACGTTCTTTACCAATTTCCATCAAGAACAAACATCTGTACAAAGTAAGCATAGATATCACACTATCTAGAAAAAGAAGACGTAATAACATATGAACGGTATCAATTTATTTACCCGGTTCAAATATTTATTTTTTCAATTCCATTGTGATCCTGTGGGATAAAAAATTCTAACTATACAGTTTAACATAAAATAAAATATAAGCAACAAATCCCCAACCTCAAATGGTTTTTTTCATCTAAGGCCACTGATGCACTGTTTATTGAAGGTTACCATTTCATTGTTCACAAGTTTCTACCATTTGAACTGTTCACCGAACTGGAAAATTGGAAAAATGTTGGGGATAAGTCACCTTGACCTCCTGAATCACCTAATACACCTAATTTTCACAATAGAATAGACCAGAGTGGTATGGGCCATTACATGTTCCCTATTATAGCTCATGATAATTTTTGAGCATGATGGAACTTATATGATGGGTAAGCCCCATTATATATCTCTAATGCATAGGGAAGTATTATTGTTTTTTTGTAAAAATAATGAATTAAAGAGTTAATTGGAATATTTTATCCTATTTTTTTACTGGGATCCAATTATTTTTGGAATTGGTTATGTATATAATGCTCAATGTTTCCAAAAAGGGGGATTTATTTTCATTCCATGGGTGTTAAATGTTTTTATTGAGTAAAAGGTGTGTGTTTTTCATAAGGACATTATTTATTTCATTTTCTCAAATAATTTTTCAATATAGGTAAAATTTTTAGGATTTTTCATGTTTTTCACTAGGCTAATATATTTATTCATTTTATGTTCCTTAATGATATTTTTGTGCTCATCCCTTGTTATTAAATGTTTCTAACATGGATTAAGGATGATTGGAAAAATACTTAAGAATTAATTTGGGAAAAGAAAAAAAAGGTATAATGTGAATAATTATCACTTAAAGGAATGGGTAATATTATATATATTTATTCTAAATTCTCTAAAACTCTAAAACTAAAATATTTTTGGGTATATAAGTGACACCATAGTTCCATTTGATGTTGTAAGTTTGAGATGGTTAGAATTTGTTGACATTTATTAGAATCCAATTTAGAAATGTTAATTTTTTTGATTTTTTAATAGGATATGGGAGTACTGGTCAATGGATATTATAGATGGTATCATGGTAGGGTTTAGAAAGCTTTGGAGATTAGGATGTTTTCATGAGTGATTATCTTAAGAGTTATGGATACCATCGGGTGTTTATGATTTTAAGGATAATCATAAATAAAAATTCTTAAACAACCTTTTTTGAGGATTTAAGTGATTTCATTTTGAGGTGGTCAATGCTAATTTTGGAGACATTTTATTTAGTCGCGGTATATTTAAACCTTAGGTTTTATAATATGTATTACTTCATATGAATGTTATTTTATTTATGGAAGTGTAATATTATAGGTATGAGACAAAATTTAGGTGAAAACGTTTTTTAATATTGAATTTATAATAGTTATTTTGGTGGATGTTCTTCATAATTTTGGGAATCTTATAAGAATTATATTAATATAGTTTTTTAAAAAATAACAACCCACATGTTGGGTGAAAACCCATCACATCCGGAAAAACTACGGGGATTGAACCCACAACCGAAGGGATACAAGGGTGTAATTCCTACCACTGGACTACATGATGTATTTGGTTGTATGACATTTTGTTTACTTAAATTATTTGACATATAAATATTAAGTTAATTTTTGGAACATATTCTTTATTTCATAGATATATTTGGTACAAAAAAAGTGATTCTATAATTGACTGAATTTAGGAATAAGATCACTATATTTTTTGGAACATTATATGATTAAAGTAAACACAATCTGATGGAATTTTATTTGAGTATTAAATGTTAAATTATTCTTTTTAAGAATTGTGTTTTTAAAATAGATTTATGGTGCTTCAATTTATTTATGGAATAATTTTCATATGTTGGAGATTATAAGATTAGGGCTTGAAATTTTTTGGGAATATGACTTTATGAGTTACAAATGTTAATCGAAGATAAAAGTTAAAATAATGTTGGAAGAATATATGATCAAATACTTCTGATTATTGGGTTTTAATTTTTTTTATGGAATATTTTGAAGACTATTATAGAAATTTATCTATCAAATGAACTATGTTGAACATTATGTGTTATTTTTGAGGATTTAGTGATTAATTTTGTATTTATTCATATGAAGGTTTTTACATTTTGGGAATTATCTTATGTTAACCATTTTAATTTTTGTTATTGTATAAAGACAGTTGAAACATGTTGTTATCCTTTTTTTATTATGTGATCTATTATAAGTTGAATTTGTTTTTTTAGGAATAAAAAATCCTCTTTAATACTCATAATTTGGAAAAAATTTGATATTGTGGTCGAAATTTATTAAATAGTGAAATTATACTTATCAATTAAACATTTTTTCCTTATTTTGTTAGTATAAATGAAAAAGGATATATTCAACTCTAGTAGAAGGATCTTGAAGAAAATGTTAGCTAATTACATTCATTTTCTATTAATTAATGGTATTTTTCTTTCCTTTTTATTTTATGGTTTTGTTCTCATTAATTATATCAAGATCATTTTCTTTTTTATGGTCAATGATCTCTGTTACTCTCCATCACTATTTTGACATTATCATTTTTCTCCATGAACATATTTTACTTCCCCATTATTTTTTATTAATTGGAAACCATGTATGTTTTATTCGAGATGATGTTCATTTTTCCCTTTCCCTCTTTCAAATGGAAGTTTCATTAACCATTTTTATGAATTTTAGATTTTAATAAATTTATTTTCAAATTTCAAAACATTGATTTATGGGAAAAATTTATAATTACAGTGAAAAAATTTATTAAATGGTGGATAATATACAATCCCGAGATTTGAAAAATAAATACTATATCTAATATTGTACAAGATACTCAACACTAAGCTTAAACGTGCCATGAAATATTATTACTTAAATATGAAAGTTATAGCCTAGTTCTTTAATTGAAAGATATAAATAAGATTAACCAAATTATTAAATATATATATAATGTTTCTAATAAATACAAATGTATTGATTATTTTTTAGGAAATAAGAACTCAATTTTTAGTAATGTCATTTTATTATTCAAATTTATGTTTTCTTCAAAAATAGTATTTATTACTTTTTTGGAGAAAATTTTATAATTAAATTATGAAAATTTTAAAAAATGTTTTTTTATAAAATGATATCATTTTTTCAATAAAAATTTCAAAATTATCGTTGAATGACTTTTTTGTAATTTTCTAAAATGATTGAATTTCTAGTGAATCATGAAAAATACTGAAATTTATTGAAAACTATATTCAATTTTAAAGTATTTAAAAAATAATATCCTATTTAATATTAGTTTAAAAATATATTTAGTTCCTTTTTATTTAACATAATCGAATTATTTTATTTTTATTCACTTTTATACTCGAATTTGGTATACAAATATTTTTATACTTAAAAAGGCATTTTTCTGAAAAAAAAAATTTGACATATTTTACGGGTTTAATTTTAAATTAAATTCTACCACTTATCCAGATTGAATATTGAAAAATGGATTCACTATTATAAATAATTAAGACACAATTTGAAAAATATTTTACTATAATTTTCATTTATTTTGAATATTAATCATAGTAAATTTTGTTACCACAATAAAGGTAAAATGAGTTAATTAAGGGTAAAAAAAATGGAATCATGACTTAAAAGAAACCCTAAAAATTGACTTAATTTTATTATATGAGTATATTTCATATATAATATTATTAATTTCTAATATATGAACTTTTTTCCATTTTTACATGATTTTTACCATTATAATATTTCATGTATTGAAAAGTGAAAAGTATCATTCTCTTTGTTTTATTAGCATTAAATTTTTTTTCATGGGTTTAAAAAGATGTTATATTTTGTTATAAATGGTTATTTGAAATATAAATGATTTTTTTCATGGAAATTTATTTTAAATTTTTAGTGTTCAAATAATTACTACAAATAATTACTCAAGGCTAACATTTTGTTGTATGTTTGTAATAGAAAAATAAAGTAAATTATTTTAAGAAGACTACAAATAATATTTTTTTAGTGAGTTAAAGTGTTACAAGAATTTTATAGATAACTATAACAAGTTAGAGACTTTCTAAGGGTTATATTAAAATTTATTTCCTGTCATTTAGTTTTCAAAGTTAAATTAATTGAATAGTGTCAAAAATGACATTAATGATATGTTATGTAAAATAATATTTTATTAAATAATAATTAATTAAATAATATTTTATTAAATAATATTAAAGTCATAAAAATAATTAAAATTGAAAATTAATATTATAAATGGTCTAATATGTAATACCTTGAGCAATAATGATCTAATTTTCAGCTTATAAGTAAAAGATATAACCCTTTAATATTCAAAAAGTTATTATTATGGTGAAGGTTAAAATTGGTTAACCAATGGGTTAATCCAAAAGATATTGTTCTAAATGATATATAACTATATCAAAATTTTATTGGAATGTTTTATCAGTACTATATATTCTTTATCATAGAATCCATGTCATTTTGGAACCATTTTACATGATTTAGTCACAAATTATATTATAACATCTCATGTAATTATAAAAATGAAAAAAAAAATATTCATCTAAATAATGGTGTATTACATTATTTAAAATTCCTAATGATTTTATATTCAACATATTTATTTCTATATGGTTTAAAATATCAACCATGGTCTATTTTTGGCCCATTTTCCCTTTTATTTAAACTATCATGACCCCTAAAGAGTACTTTTTTTGTTATCATGGTAATTTTCAAAAGGGTTTTTTTTAAAAGGTTGGGGCCGAAGCCTCATTTATTATTAAAGGAAAGCAAAGACCTCTTTTAACTGGGTAGAGGGAGAGCCATTACATAGCCCGAAGGCCCAGTGGGCAATTAGCCCATTACATGGCCCGTAGACCCATTTTTTTGGCCCAAAGCCCATTCTGTGAATAGTACTGCTACAGTACTGCACAGTACCCGCCACCGCTATAGTACTTTGCCGCCGCTATAGTGCCCTGCCGCTGCTACAGTGCACGTCGTTGCTAAAGTACGCCGCTGCTACAGTACGCTACAGTACTGCTACAGTACCTGCGCCCAATGGGTTTTGAACCCCCATTTTTGATGTAGATTTAAGGGGTGTTTACCACTAAGCCAAACCCCAACTACAAACGTTTAATATGGGTAACGAGGTATAGGGCTGGCCTTCACACCTGCGCGCCACACGCCCCCAGCTGGGCCCAAGGTGGCCAATCCTTGGGCTTAAGCCGGTTCCCACGGAGTCTAGGGGACGAGAGGTTCGCTGAAAAATGGTGCGTGTTGCCTTTGTGAGGACTCGAACCCGGAACCTCAGCGACGGGTCGCCACCGCCTTGAACCAACTCACCCAGCCCCCGCGGGCTTCAAAAGGGTTAATGAAGGGAGAAAACAAAAATATATGGGATACAAAATCATACAAAATTGTAAATTTTTTATTAAATTTGATTATATCAACTAATAATCATATTATATTCTAATTATCTTAATTTGGATCCTTTTAAAATTAAAATTAATTTGTAATAAATTTATACTTCATGAAATTTAAAATAATTCCCCCCTTCATTATAAAAGGGCACACATATCCCCTTATCTAAATAAAATAATATCCTTTTGGTTTAATGAATAAAATCATAAATCTAATACTATACTCCATTCCCATATTATAGAGGTCTTATTTTCATCATAACACCAACCTTATAGAGCTTAAGGTGTGAAGAAATGGTGGTTCTTCAAAGAAGATGTATCATTTTTATCCAAGCATTTTTGTTTTATTTCCTATACTAAATAATCAAAAAATTATTCAACCATGATAAAATGATAACACCAATATATTACATATTCTTATATACTATTATGTTTGTGTAATACTATATATCTTTCTTCTCTTCTATCAAATGGGAAATAAAACCATCCTTATGTATATAACAGTCTGCCACCTTAGGAGCTGATGTAATTCATTTTCCATAATTACCTCTCAGGGAAGGATTTAAGGATGTATTTAATGTATATATATGATATAAAATAAATATTTATCCTAATGTAACATTATTATATCATCTAATTTCTTATCTTTGTATTCATTATAAAATGATAACATCGTTGGTGCATACATGTGAACTACCACCTCCACGAAGCGATGTGATTCATTTTTCATCACCACATCACATAGAAAAAATATATAAGTATAAATAAGGAAATAATATGGTGTTTATGATTTTATAAAAATTAAATAATGTTAAAATAATACTTACCTTTTTCCATAATGATCGTCTAAAAATATAAACACTACTCATGCGTACGTATGACCTACTGTCACCATGAATGTAACATAGTTCATTTTTCATAACCATCATTCATGTATTATTTTAAAATATTATTTATTTTGTAAATATGATAATTATTTAATTATTAATATTTTTTATATGGTCTAATAATTAAATCTTTGACCATATTCAACCTACTAAATTTATTTTCGACATATGATTCAAACATCACTAAAAAATTTGATGTGAACTTAATTGATTATGAAATTTTATATGACATGGTATAAAAAAATAAAAAAAATTAACATGAAAAATGTTATTTATAATTTAAATAATTAACTTAAGATTTTTATTTAGTAATATAAATAACATACATGATGATTTGAACTCGATGTATGGGACATTTTACTTTAAAAACTATCGTTTAATTGTTTTTAATGGTTATTTTCAAAAATATTTATATTCACTACTCATACTATTATAATTATACTTTTTATGTATTTATATGTAAATTATTAAATTATAAAGGACATTTTATTTTATTTTTTACTTTTTTATAATTTTTTTCAAAATAGAATCATTTGAAAAAATGTTTTTATTTTATTTACGAAATACAAAAGGAATGATATATTTTAATGTATATTTTGATGTTGAAAATTTCAACAGTTATAAATTTTATTTTATGTTTGGATTCCTTTTTAATTTTTCATTTTTTCATTAAATAAAAATAATCTTCCCATTTTTTTGGGTATTTTGCTTTTCAAAATGGTTTTAAAAAAGAAAGGGTATTTTGGTATCCAAAATTGTTTTGTATATGTGCATAAAAATAAATTTTCAATGGTTTTATGATGAAAAAGTGATAGTGTAATTTTTTTATTCTGGATATGGTACTTGAGTAATAAAACTGATAAATGAGTCAGCCTGATATAGCTTATATCATGGGATGATCCCCATTATTGTTCATGATGATTAGTGATCTTCTTAAAACTTATATGATAGGTGAGAGAAATTATATCTCTCTAATGCATTGGGTAATATTCCTTGTCATAAATAGAAATAATTATAAAGTTAAATGATATTGTTTATAATACATATTAAACAATTCTCTAGTTATTTATTATATAGGTTTTGAATATAATTCTCTTTGTTTCCACGAAGGGGTTTTTATTTTAATTTCATATGGTTTAAATTTATTCTTTTAGAAAATGGTTTGCGTTTTTCATCTGGAATTGATTTATTTAGTATTCTCAGAGAATATTTTGATAAAGTTAAAAAATTTATGGGTTTTTATGCTTTTCACTAGACTTATAGATTTCATTTTTTATATCCCTTACTAATATTTTTTATCTCATCCAAAAAATTAAAATGTTTTCCATAATGTTTAAGGATGAGTAATAATAATGATAAAGAGTTAATGTGGGAAAAAAATTAATTATAGTGGGAATAATACTCACTTAAAGGCATGGGTATTGTTATATAAATGTTTTCCCTAATTCTTTAAGACTATAAACATAAAATATTATTGAGTTTGTATGTGACCCCATATTTCCTTTTGTTGTTTTATGTTTTCGATTGTTAAAATTAGATCACATTTATTAGTATCAAATCCAAAAATATAATTTTTAGTATTTTTTCACTCAATTATGGAATTTGGTTCTTGGGTTGTATTAATATACATCTATTATTAAAATATCCTTCTCACAATTAAAACTCATGGACCTTTATGTTTAGAGTTTTATAAAATTATGAAAAATCAATAACTGATAATTCTCAATCCTTCTTATCAAATGGAAAATTTTTTCTCCATAAAATAAGAAAATAATAAATCTATAATATGTCTTCAATATCTCATATATAGTCTCTACACAATATACCCTTCTAGGTTAATCTTATATAATACTTTAATCCATAACCTTGATAAAGGGAAACATAAGAAGGGGTGGGATTAAAAACTCAGTAAGTGAAAAAAATAATAATAATGCATAACATGAGAGGTATACGGTATAACTTGATATCATAATGAGGATAATCATATGCATAAAAGAATGGAAAAAAAGATGATATAATATGGACATGGAAGAAAAAATAATCATAACATTAGAGAATCAAATCATATGACTGTTATAACAAAATAAACATATCATCACAAGAATCAGTCAAGCCTCCCACTCTCGTTAACATAACCTAGTAAGATAGGATAAATAACCCTGAACCATAGTTTTCTAGGATCCCTACCCACACACTATGATATCTCATGAGATAAAAACATTACCAAATGACTCAAGGGGCCATATAATTCTAGTCCCACCTATCAGATAATAAAAATCATATATATGTGTGGCACATGGTTTAAATAAATATATCATAAAAACTAAAGGAAATAAAATGGGTTTTATATCATTTTCAAGTGGTTCCCTAAGGAATAATAATGTTTTTTATCAATAAACACGACATGAAAACCCTATGAAAAAATAAATGGGTATCTAATGAATTTTACAATTATTCTAGGTAAATACAACTCAATAAATATGACTATGCATTAGGTATTTATATTTTATAGGAAAAAGATACATGGTTCAAATAATAATTTCCCCTAATATATTGATTTATTGGGCATCTAGGTGAATAAAAATCAATATTTTAATGGAACATAAGAAATTCAAAGAGAAAAATTATTTGAAACAAATTTGTCTAATTCATGTAGATGATTAGGAAAGAAAAAAATGATAGTCTAATTCATAGATTTAAAAGAATATTTAATAAGACATCCATATAAATAATATGGATGGTATAATTATAATAATACCATTGATCAATCATATGATTTATATAAATAACACTCTTAGAGGAATTAATAAAATTTATTTGAAAATAATAATTTCCCTTCTCCTTTGAAAAAAATTTAAACAAATTATTTTTGTGAAAACACGTAATTAAAAATTTCCTTTTTTGAATAATAGAATATGTATATATAAAGTCTCCAAGAAAATAAAAAAAAAGTAGATGAATGGTATATTACCATGAAAACATGAAAAAGTGATTCATTCTATATAGAATCACCCATGTGGAATGTGATAAAAATATTTTATTTTATTTTTTATAGAAATAAAATATATATTAAAATAACCTAACCTTGTTTTTGGAAAATAATGAAATTTGTACCATTTTAAAAAGTTACATTCTTTGAAAACATTTTTCAAATATAATGATTCAAAAATGTATAAAGTTTATTAAAATATTTTTGTGAAACACACATCCTAAAAATGAAGATAATTTTTTTATTGATAATAGGTGAAGAATTGTATAAAGGTCATTTAAGACATTCAAAAGAAATAATTTCTATGGATAAAACATGTATATGGACAAAAAAATATCATTTGGAAAGTATAAGGGTTATTATTTTCATCATCGTGATTTTATTTGAAGAATAAATTAATATAATGGGAGGATATGGTTGATTAAAGTTATTATCCCCAACTAAAAATGAAATATACCGCATTATAAGATAATGGTAATAAAGTGATAATTGGAAGATCAAATTTATAATTGATTCCACAACTCACGATAAAAAGAACTCGAGTCGAGAATACAATAATGACTTGAGTAACATTTTAATAAAATAAAATGAAGGATAAATATCTTTAAAATGAACATAAAATACTATTAATAAAATATATTTCATTATGAAAAAACAACTAGGAATAATATAAACCATATAAAATTACTTTGGTCTATAAAGTAAAACATGTCTCAAGAAAGGGAGTTTGACACAAAAATCCCTTACATTATTTCACCAGTTAATTGATCAAACCCTAGAATCCTGTAAAAAATAAATATATTTATTAATATTATATTTAATAACCTTATTAATATATATAACCATTTTAAATAATTCATCTTTAATTATTTACTTTGAATCTAGTGGTTCGTGATAACTTATGTTTGGCATCAAGTGTAAACACCTCTAATTATCATGCACATGCTTTGTAATGTCAATATTTACTGATGATATGTAATAAAAGGTTCATAATTCCATGATTAACTATGATTATGAAATATATATCCCATTATTATATATATTTTTTACATTCAAACCATGATATTTTTAATTATGAATCATGATGATGAAGTCAGAGAACAAATTGTTTTGGTTGATTTTAATGAACAAAGTTGATATATTTTTAACATGTTTAGATATTATTATTGTCATGAAAAAAATTGAAAACTTATTTAATAAAATATTATTACATTTCATTAATTATATAAAATTGATTAATAATTTACTATATAAAAAATACAACATCACTCAAGTAGGGAGTAAACTGACCAAAACAACGACGTGCCATAATGATTAAATGAGTAAGAAAGAGATATTACATAATGGTAATATAAAATTTATATAATCATAGAAATTTTATATATATCATATATATAAATAAAATTTATTCTTATAACTGTTACTATTGGGTGTTTTTGAAAAAATAATTTTTTTCATCCGTGGAGGCTGTAATCTACACGTACACATGATTAATAAAACTATTTATAAATGAATGGATAAAGTTACTGTGTATGAAAATTAAACAATTTATAATATTAATAATGTTATAAACATAATATTAGTTCATTAATTACACTTTTAGATCCATCCATGTCAGGTGTTAAGAAAAATAAGGAAGGTTGTTTATGGAGGCGGCAGTTGACACTTAAATATGATTAACGATCTCATCCCATAATGAGTGGATAAAATGAAGGTAAATGTAAAGTGTGATAATTTAAGAATTTTATTATTGAAATAAACTGTATAATTTTTCATAAACCCATCCTTGATATCATAATTAATATGTGGTGATGAAAAATGAATTGTATCATTGTGTGGAGGTGGTAGACCACATAAACACATGATAAATGCATTTTCTTTCCTTATCGAATGATATGGAATGAATCGATAATTGATGTTACAATAATATAATGAAATTTAAGTACATAGTTGTTGAATTTTTTTTATATTTACAAATTAAGGGAATATTAGGATGAGGAAAATTAAATAAAAAGACTATTAAGACAGTAATACTCACGTTAGGAACTTTGATTTTACTTTGAATTAGGTTTGGAAATGATGGAATTAGGAATATTAAGGGTTTAAAAAATCATTGTTTAATGGTATATTATACTAATATAAAAAAATTTATTTAGAATCACCAAGTTATTTTAATGTATGGTTTTGTAAATAGGGAGTGTAAGTGGTATCTTTTTGAAGAAAATGAAAGTTACTTTTCCATGTAAATAAATGTTAAGTATGAGGAAAGAATGGAATTTCATGAATGTTTGGTGAATAAAGGTTGGTAGAACATATAGGTAAGACTTAAAAACATAATATTTAATTTATATAATTCATATTTTTCAAATTAATTTGGGATAATTCGACACAGATTAGACTAGTCATTTAAACACTTATTTCTCTGAATTAAATATCAACCATACCAAATATTTTATAACTGAAAATATATATAGACCCTTTTTTAAATTTTTTGACCTTTTGATTATGATTTTAGGATCCATTTAACATAAAAAATTTCAAATTTTTTTGAAATGTTGATTTTAAATTAAACACACATAACACATATAAATTGATATTAAATAAAATATTTTTTTAAATTTTAAACTTATGTATAAGATAAATTTCTTATTGTCATGATTTATTTTAAAAATTAAAATTTATGTTTCTTTAAAATAATGTTCAAATCTAATTTCAACATGAAAGGGTTTTCATAAGAGAAATAATGAAAATAATGTTTAATTTCAAATAAAATGTTAGTTAATTCATAATATGATAAAAATAAAATTTAATTGTTCAAAATAATCTTTGCATTTCATTATTATACCATTAAAAGATATATGTTTAATTAATTAACATATTTTTTAAAATTTTAGGCCTTGCCCATATACTGATAATGTGATAAAAGTATTTGTTTAAGAAAAAAATAGTATTTTCACTATTCACCTAAAAATCAATTATTTTAGAAATATTTAAAAAAACATCTTAAGATAATATTGTTTTGATGAATTAAAAACTAAATTTTAATTTTAAATATTCAAACTCTAATATTTTTAATTATATTTTTTAAAATAAAATGTATAATATAAATAAAAACGTTTTTATTAAAAATAACTATTTCAATATAAACTTACGTTAATTATTTACCTTCTAAAGGTAATAAATACTATTTTTTTAAATATTTGTGTTTATTATTGATTTATTAATAATTTATTCTTATCATATTGTGGTTTACTTATGTTGGGCATAGCATGTGACACAAGTTTTAGAATATAAAATGTATTTTAAAGGAACAGAAATCTCAGGTCGTTACAATTACATTTTTTAATTGGAGTATTATGTATGATGCCTAAAAAGGTATCATTTTTGAATATTTTTTGGGAAATGTTGAATAATCTTTATAAAATAAGTATGTATATTTATAGTTAAAAAATGTCCATTTGGATGGAAAGAGATTGGTTTTGTTAGACAATGTAGTTTTTCGCTAGCACTCCAAATCTATAAAACATAAGAAACCTAAGGTTAGGGAATTTTGGAATTTTTTCTACTATAACCAGAATTTATATCTATATGCTAATGAAGTTCTGTTGTTAGAAATTATATTTATGTTATAAATTATTTGTAGATCATCATTGTCGCACATTATATTTAATTTCTACTGTTTTTATTGGAGTCGGTTTCCTAAAACCATCAACAATGTACTTTAGATTACTTATATTCAATTATGTGAATATTAATAAATGTCTTATTAAAAATTGATTATTCCTCTATACGAAATTAATTTATTTTTTCCTATAGTATTATTTATATTGAAAAGGCCATAATAGTTCCACATTATGATGAGAACCTTGAAATTAAATGATCATATTCTTAATTTGTATTTCCTAATGGTCAAATGATTTCATGTAATAAACATAGTTATTATAGACTATTCTGTGTGAGTACTCATAAGAAGACGATACTTCATCTCAACATATTCGTACTTCATAATCTCAAATATTAGAGATTATTAGGACAAACACACCATTAGAAATTACACAGGTTTTGTTTCATTGAATTTTCATATATGTGAGCACATGTAATGATCCTCATACTTTAATATTATTATTAATACATATCATTACTTGTTTATTTTTAAGTATTTACTAAACCCATCATGCATTATGTTTATACTTATTAGGATACATTTTGTGTGTCAATATTGACATGTTATTATGTAATAGGTCGAGGATGTATTTTTCCCTTCTATCTTTATAGAAATTGATATTTCTTCCCATGGATTGGAATAAAACTTTCAAACTAAATTCTATTTCCATAGTGTATAGACAGGTTCATTTTAGGAAGTTAAAGAATATTGTAACAAGAAAATAGTTTAATGAAATGGTTATGAAACCTTCTTGATGTGATATTGAGAAAAAAGGACTATATTTCATAGTGAATGATCGTATACGGTTGTTTATGAAATGGAATTAAATTCTTCCTCATGGGTTCCTTTACATGTTTATAGACACCGATATTGGAAATTAGGAAATCACTCCTAATGTCATTGTGGAAAAATAATACAGGGTCATACACTTAGTGTTTTTATTGATCCAAATTAAATTAAATCTAAATTTAATTATTTAAATAAATATTATTCTCGAGTTGTAGGAATAATCATTATTCCATACTTATTGATCTAAAATATTGAAATAAATATTCATTCATATGTTCATGAATATTGAAAATATTTATTTTTTTATTAAATGAATATTATTTATTTAAAATATTTATATTATATTTCAATAAATGTTGAGATTGATGAGAAAAATAAGATTTAGGATCGATAAAAAAAATTTACTTACCAAATAGTTGAATAATATTTTACATTTCATGAGTTATAATACTCTATGTGATAAAATAGTATTATATTTATTTTACATGGAACATGGTATATAATAATATTGATATATGATTAAGGTCCATTTCAATTAATTAAGTTCAAACCATAACATTGGATATATATATATATATTGTTATATCATTAGTGAGGGGATTATAATTTTTTGTGGACAATAACTCTTCTCACATCCCTAAATATTTCTCTTGACCAAGAAAATCACTAGGGTTGTCTCTTAGGGATGAGGGATGTGACATTATTCTTCTATCCTACCATGATAGAGAGACCAAGAGATGATCCTCCCAAATCTAAGGGATTATGGTAGTGATCAAAAAGAGAAATTCATGAAGATTGGTACCACAACTCTAGCACCTAGAGTGCCATCGGTGATTCTTTTAGATCAAAAGAACACATGTGGATCACTAATAGAGGGATTATTCCCTTAGATCCTCATAGCACAATTATGGTGTAACCCAATAAAGTTCATAAGATCAACCCCTCCTATGTATAATTAATTCCTATGGCCAATTTAATTCTTTGTTGATAAAATTTTCATAAATTTAAAATGAAAATGACCATCTCTTCTTTGTTTTGACATCCTTGTCAATAAATCATTGAATTAATTTATTATTTATGACGATCCTTTGTCATGTATATCCTGTATTATTCATTGATTATGATAAATAATCTATTTTTCTATGGCCTAATAATCAAAACTACTAAGTGAATAACTTGAATGCGTTATTAGATTGGTCACAATTAAATTATGGATTATTTATGAATTTTGGATCATTATACTCATTTATCATTATTTTTTCATTTTGTAAAAATCCTTCCCCAAATCAGACATCAAGATATATTATTTATCTCATTAATTATCACATATTAAACCAAGAATAGTTTAAATTAATAAAAATAAAATATAAATAATCCATCTAACCAATATAACGAGACAACATGTTGTGAAACCCAAAGGTGCACGTCGTGTAATCAGGTTTAATGAACTTGAATGAAACTCAAATTTAATTTACAGAATCATGCATTGAATCAGATGTGATCTCCATAAAACACCATGTATTGATTAGTATACATTTTAACATATTTTTTTCGACTTAATGTTATATAAAATAATTACATATTGTGTAGTCCAAATGTTTTTGTTGTAGATAATGAAGAGTGAAAGATGTATTGAGTAATATTATAGGATGTTTGTGACCAGAATCCGTGATAATAGAAGTATACATGATATGTAACCAACTTGTACACAATACGTTCCTTATAAATGTATGTGACTTTCATATATAGTAATATTATATTCATTTGTCAGGGATAATTGGTCAAGATACATATATGACATGTAGATAGATTTTAAATATAGCGTATATAACCTATTTATATAGAAAAATTAAAAAAAATTAACTACTCCATTAAACCTAATTATCACGTGTCTGTGTTTCATTATTTTATAGTACACACCGTGTGATAGGTTATATATATACATATATATTAAATTTCTAATTAATTATGTGTAAAACTTTAAACAATGTGTTTAGTAGTGATATTTCACATCGTGTACTTAACATGGATGAAAACCCATTACACACAACATAATTTATGTAGTTTATGGTGGTATTTACATAGAAATATAGTCCATGTAATTATGTAACTTGTTTTAAATACAGGAATCTATATGAGTACACAATATATGACAAGGACCATGCGAGGTAGTTTAGAAAAGTAGTCGTCTTTTTGCCTCCTTTTATATGTTTATATACATGATTAATTTTTAATTAATTTAATTTGTTTTATTTTTTTAAAATTATATTGTATGAGAAGATTGTTGTACCCCTCTCTCTTGGATTTTAATGATCACAATCACTCTCATCGTGTTCTAACTTGTTTTCAAGTTTTCTTGATGATAAGAAAAAGGTTGTCAAAGAGTTGGCCCAAGAAGACTGGAAAAGGACTCTCTGAGTCCACCGGCCAACCGGTGGATTACCACCGGCCAGCCGGTGGCCTCTGGCAGAAGCAATGCTCTCTGCCAGGTTCCACCGGTCAGCCGGTGCCTGACCACCGGCCCGCCGGTGGAACCAGACAGTAGGCCTTGCCCACTGTCAGGTGCCACCGGCCGACCGGTGTCTGGACCACCGGCCAACCGGTGTACCAGCACCGGCCAGCCAGTGGAACCCAGACAGAAAGCTCTGCCTTCTTTCTGGAGCACCGGCCAGCCAGTAAGCCCAGTCAAACTAGCCGTTGGGCTTTGACCAGACTTGTACTTTTGACCCCCAACGGCTCCGAAATCCCTCCAACGGCCATATTGAAGTATTTGGGGATATTTCTCCTATAAATAGAAGAGGATGGATGCCGGGAACATTACCGAATCATATTTTGATGTCTTGATGCTCTAACGACAAATCTCCAAGGCTAATTGTGATCCAATTCCATCCTTGAAGCTTGGGCTGCCTCTACATCAACTACTCTCACACTCTTGGCGCTCAAGGCTTCCTCTAGTTTGTTATAATTTATTTATTTCAATTGTTTAAGTTCTTCATTGGGTTTGTATTAAAACAAACCATCCTTTTCTTCCTCACTTTCATTTTCGGTTTCTTGCTACAACCATAATAAAAAAGCAAGCTGTACGAAGGTGTTCTAGCCTACCTTAAAACGGCTAGTGGGTTTCTTGCTACAACCATTAAAAAGCAAGATGAAGTATAAATCTCTCAACGGTTGAGTTGGGAGCAGAGACGTAGGCTTTGGTTTAAGCCGAACTCCGTTATCAAATTGTGTCTTGCCCCTTTTTATTTCCGCTGCATTTATAAATTGTTTTTAAGTTGCTAATTATTTCACAAAGGCAATTGACCCCCCCTCTTTCCATCACTCTCCGACCTAACATTTGGTATCAGAGGGAAGTTTGTGTAATACCTTAACCGGTTACAAACTTAAAATCCATAGTGATGGCTTCTCCTCACAAGCACCCGAAGGGTATTCCATGACTCGGGCTCCATTCTTTGATGGAACCAACTACACTTATTGGAAAACTCGCATGATTACATTTCTTAGAAGTATTGGCTATCCAATATATAGAATTGTTATGCAAGGCTACACTCTCTCTAGCAATGATGAGTCTAAATAGACCCCCGAAGACATTGCTAATTTTGATCTTGATGGCAAAGCCATGAATGCTCTTCATTGTGGGTTAGACCGTAATGAATTTAATCGTATTTCTACTAGCACCACTTCTCATGAAGTTTGGAAGCTTTTGGAAGTGACCCATGAGGGCACTAACAAAGTCAAAGACACTAGATTAGATATGTATCGTCAAGACTTTGAATGTTTCACCATGCACCCACACGAATCTATTACGGAAATGTTTACTCACTTTACTGATGTGTGTAATGGGAGAAAGTCTCTTGGAGATGATGTTTCTGCAGAGACGATGGTAAAGAAGATTCTTTGGGTCCTACCAAGCTCATGGGCTCCAAAGGTGACGACAATCCAAGAAGCGAAAGATGTCAAGAAAATGCCGGTTGAAGAACTCATTGGATCACTTATGACCTATGAGATTACCATGAAGAGGCAAGCCGATAAAGAAGGTTAAATCTTCAAGGAGAAAAAGAACATAGCATTCAAATCAAATCAAGAAAGCTCCTCCGATGATAGCGAATCTGAGATTGCTCAACTTGCAAGAAAAATGAGCAAGTTCATGAAGAAAACGAAGAATTTTCAAAGGGCACGAAAGGAAGAGCCAAAAGCAGAAAAAGAAGTTACATGCTTTAAATGTGGAAAGAAAGGCCACATCAAACCGGAGTGCTCTATTTTCAAGAAAAGTTTAAATGAAAAGAAAAACAAGAAGGCTTTCAAAGCGTCAACATGGAGTGCAAGCGATGACTCCATGTCTTCAAGCGACTCAAGCGATGAAGGTGGAAAATGCCTAATGGCACTTGATGAGGTATCTTCTTCCGACTCCTATTCCTCATCTTCTTCTTTTAATAATGACATGTCTTATGAAGATCTCCAAAATGCGAGAGATCAATTAGAGGAAGGTTTTCATGAACTTACCTCCAAATTTTTGGCCTTAAAAAAGAAACACAAAATTCTTATTTCTGAAAAAGATCAACTTCTCAAAAAGAATGAGGAACTTGACCTTAAGGTCCAAGATATTCCAAATGTTGATTCTTTGAATTCAACTATTAAAGATTTAAGGGAATCTCTTTCCAAGTTCACCCAAGGGGAACAAAATCTGACCAAATTACTAGGTTCTCAGCGTTCGGCAAGAACAACACATGGACTTGGCTTTAACAAACAAGCCACTTCTTCTAGATCACCCACTACTTTTGTAAGGGGGAGCTCTCAAAATAAATTTTGTAATTATTGTAGAAAAACCGGACATATGATTTATGAATGAAATTGTAAAAATGCTAGTTATGGCCGCCCCAAAATCATTACCTACTCGGATGAATATCTTAGGATGTATCCCTCTAGACAAGTATGGGTTCAAAAGTCTCTTTTAGCTAATCTTTCCGGACCCAAACTTATATGGGTACCAAAATCTATTCTCTCTTGATTTTGTTGGATAAACGCCAAAGAAGTAAGACTTCGAAAGGCTCGTGGTATCTCGACAGCGGATGCTCGAGGCACATGTGTGGCGATCCCTCCGAGTTCAACTCCCTTGAAGAATTCGATGGAGGATACGTCACCTTCGGTGAAAATTCAAAAAGCAAGATCATCAGAATAGGTACCATTGGTTTTGGTAGCACCTCCTTAATTAAAGATGTTTTATTTGTTAAAGGTTTAAAACATAATTTAATTAGCATTAGTCAACTTTGTGATAGTGGTTTTTCGGTGAATTTTCAAAATGATTTATGCAATGTGTTTGATTTTCAAAACAAATTGATATTTTCTGCTTCCCGTTTTCAAAATGTTTACATTATTGATTTAAAGTCTTTAGCTAGCCAAAATGTTAAATGTTTAAGTTCTCTTGACAATGAGTCTTGACTTTGGCATAGAAGGTCGGGGCATTGTAGCTCTCATTCACTTCTTAATCTTAATAAGAACAAGCTCATCCGTGACCTTCCTAAACTTAAGTTTAAGAAAGATTTGATTTGTGAGCCATGCCAACTTGGCAAGAAACACAAATCTTCTTTCAAATCTAAGAAGGAAGTGTCCACTTCAAAATCTCTTGAGCTCCTTCATCTTGATCTTTTTGGTCCTACCCCTGTAGCAAGTCTAGGTGGAAAATCCTATACCTTTGTCCTAGTAGATGACTTTTCTCGTTTCACTTGGGTTTTCTTTTTAGCTCATAAGAATGATGCTTGTAGAAACTTTTTGAAATTCTCTAGGAAAGTAGAAAACGAAAAAGGATATAAAATTATATCGCTCCGTAGTGACCATGGAGGTGAATTCGAGAACAAAGAATTCGATGAATTGTGTTCCTCTCAAGGATACAATCACACCTTCTCTGCCCCTAGGAATCCACAACAAAATGGAGTGGTTGAAAGGAGAAACCGAAATCTCCAAGAAATAGCTCGAACCCTCCTTAGTGAATTCAACCTCCCTCAATATTTCTGGGCCGAGGCGGTAAACACTGCTTGTTATACTATCAATAGAGTCCTTATAAGACCCCTTCTTAAGAAAACACCCTATGAACTTTGGAAAGGCAAATTGCCCAAAGTTGGTTATTTTAAAGTGTTTGGTTGTAAATTCTTTATCCTTAACACAAAATATAACCTAGGGAAATTTGATGCGAAATCCGATGAAGGTATTTTTCTTGGGTACTCCAACTCAAGCAAATCCTATCGTGTCTTCAATAAACATTCAAAAACCATCGAAGAATCATCTCATGTCAAATTTTATGAAACTCTTCCAAAACCTCACCAGGTCATTGAAGATGTTGAAGATAAGCTTGATAAGCTTCATTTGAATGATTCCTCTTCTCCTCCCAAGGAGGATGACCATCAAGAACCCTCTTCACCTTCTTCATCTTCCACCTTGCCTAAGGTTTGGAAACCTTCTAGAGACCATCCTTTAGAAAATGTTATAGGTGATCTTCAAGCCGGTACTAAAACTAGAAGATCAATCCTCAACGAGGTTGAACATCAAGCCTTTCTTTCTCAACTAGAGCCTCAAACCATTAATGATGCCATTAATGATGAGAATTGGGTTATTTCAATGCAAGAGGAATTAAATAAATTCTCTAGAAATGACGTTTGGACTCTTGTTGAAAGACCCAATGATCATCCAATTATTGGCACTAAATGGGATTTTAGGAACAAACTTGATGATCAAGGGAATATAACCCGGAACCAGGCTCGCCTAGTAGCTAAGGGCTATAATCAAGAAGAAGGAATTGACTATGGTGAAACCTTTGCGCCCGTTACTAGATTGGAATCCATTAGGATCTTGTTGGCATTCACCGCTCACTTAAATTTCAAACTTTTTCAAATGGATGTTAAAAGCGCCTTTTTAAATGGTTTTATTTCAGAAAAAATATTTGTTGAACAACCCCCCGGTTTTGAAGATCCAAAATTTCCAAATCATTTATTAAGTTAACCAAGTCTCTATATGGCTTAAAACAAGCCCCTCGGGCTTGGTATGAGCGGTTAACAAAATTTCTTTTAGAAAATGATTTTAAAATGGGTCAAGCTGATTGTACCCTATTATTAAAACACACTTCCAAAGATCTTTTAATTGTCCAAATTTACGTTGATGACGTTATCTTTGGTTCAACCAAAGAATCCCTTTGTACTGATTTTTCAGATTTAATGAGAAAAGAATTTGAAATGAGATTTATGGGGGAATTAAAATTTTTTCTTGGTTTTCAAATCTTTCAAAATTCAAATGGTATTTTTCTAAGCCAAGGCAAATACACAAACGAACTTTTAAGTCGTTTTGGTATGGATCAAGTAAAGGAAATTAGTACCCCCATGAGTACTTCTTGTAAACTTACGTTAGATGAAGCCGGGAAACCGGTGGATAACCAGATTTATAGGAGTATGATCGGGAGTCTACTTTACCTAACTGCGACCCGTCCTGACATCATGTTCAGTGTTTTCCTTTGTGCTCGTTTTCAAGACAATCCCAAAGAATCTCATTTTAAATTGGTCAAAAGAATTTTTGAGTATTTAAAAGGATCCAAAAACATTGGTTTGTTTTATCCCTCTAATACTTCTTTCAAACTTTCTTCATATTCGGATGCTGATTTTGGCGGATGTCAATTAGATAGTAAGAGTACTAGTGGAACCTGTCATCTGCTAGGCAAGTCCCTTGTTTCATGGAGTAGAAAAAAGCAAAACTGTGTTGCTCTTTCTACTGCCGAGGCCGAGTACGTAGCAGCTGGTAATTGTTGTGCCAAAATTATTTGGATGCAGCACACTCTCTTGGATTATGGCCTTTCCTACGATCATGTCCCTATACGGTGTGACAACACTAGTGCCATTAGTATTTCTAAGAATCCAATACAACATTCTAGGACAAAGCATATAGATTTAAGGCATCATTTCCTTCGTGACCATTTTCAAAAAGGGGATATCACTTTGGACTTCATTTCTACTGATTTCCAATTAGCTGATATTTTTACCAAACCGCTCCCGGTTGAATGTTTTGATTTTATTAAGGGGGAGTTAGGAATGATTCGTCAATGAGCACTATTAAATATTTGACTCTTTTTGGCTTGCTTATATTTCTTTTTAAGTTTTTTTAAACTCTTTTTTATTATTTTAAATTTTTATGAATTTTAATACCACCGGTCAACCGGTGGTACATCACCGGTTAGCCGGTGGTGTCGGGTTTTTCTTTTCTGGGCCGGCCGGAGGAAGGGTTAAAATTAAAAATAAAACCCTTCCCATCCCATTCCACTATCTCTCTCTCATGCGCCCCTTCCTAACCCACGGCTGCTCCTTGCCCTAGCCTCCCTTTTTCCTCCTTGCCCTCTCAAACTCCATTATTCTCTCAATCTCTCTCAATTTTTTCCCTTTTGCCATCATGGGTCCTCTCTCTTCTCGCAAAGGAAATGGTATCGCTCAAGAAGCACCTCCTTCTCCTTCAATCCCTCAACTTCCGGACATTTGGCATGACAAAGTCATTCTGCCTGGTAGAGTGATTGACTAATCTTGGATTTCTTCTGCTCGTCTCGAGCTTTTCACCATAATTGAATATCAACACTGGCATTATTTTTTTGAACCTCCTAAGAAGGATGTTATTTATCCCCTTCTTGTCAAAGAATTTTATGATCACCTGACGTGGTCGGTTTCTGAAGACATCGATACCATTTCCACCACTGCTCTTGGGCAACCCATCACTTTCACTTCTTTGGAGATTGCCAGGATGCTAGGAGTTCCTCATGTTGGACCTCATGCATTTGCTCAGGGGGATTTTCCTCAGGACCCTGATTTTGATCTTGCTGTCGCTCTTGAGCATCTCACAGGGCAGCCCAACGATCCAATTGTCAAGCTCCCCCAGCTCACCCCTAACCATCGCATCATTGAGCGCCTCATTCAGACTACCCATGCACCCCGTATCGGTGATCACGATACGGTGAAATTTATTGATATTTATCTTCTCTCTTATATCACCAGAGGCATTCATTTCAATTTGGTCCGGTTCCTGTTCCGGGCCATGTCTTATGTGGCTGAGCACCCGCGCCGGTCCAAAACTCTACCTCACGGGCGCTTGTTGACCAAAATCTTTACCTTTCTTGATGTCCCTCTCCGTGCTACCTCCTTCGAGCAGCCAAAGAAGGATAGCATCACCAATTTTATGATGGTGCAACGGATGAACATTCGTTGGAATCCTTGGCGTCAAGAGTGGATTACTTACAAGGATGGCCTTCTCAAGGCTTACTCCCCTCAGACACATTCACACCCTCCTAACCATCCCATGCCTCCTGCTATTTCCGCTGCCTATCCTCTTTAAGATAGTGAGGACAGTGGTGCTGATGAAGAGGAAGGGAGTGGTGACAGCGAAGGTGAGGCTGCTGCTGCTGATGATGAGGAAGATGGAGCGGGTGATGATGCACCGGAGCCTGCTGAGGCTGTGCCCCCTCTCGCTGCTACTGGTGGCTTGGCGGTGACGGCTGATCAATTCCTTCTCTTCCAGGATCAAATTGAGACCCGGCTCGACTTGCAGTTTTCTTACTTCAGCCCTTAGTTTGATCAGCTCCACTCTCGGATCGATTCTCTTGATCGTCGCTTTGAGGCGTTCCAGGCTCCTCCAGCTCCTCCGACCTTCAGGCGTCGTCGTCACTCTCGGCCCTCTAGGAGTGACTAGAGCCTTTCCTGTTTTTTGACTTGTCTTTGTATTTGTATTTTGAACCTTCTATTTAACGTTTCATCTTTTATAAAATTCAAGTTGTCTTATCTATCAATCCTTTTTGTCATTTCTTATTTCCTTATTATTGTTTTTCTAATTCTCTTTCATACTTTTCCTCCTATTTTGATAATCCCAAAGGGGGAGAAAAACTCTCTATTACATAGTTACTTATTTCATTTAATTAAGTGCTCTTTTTAAAAGTTCAATTTTAAGTTATTACTTTCATCAAAATCTGTTTTTAAATGGTTAAGTTATTGATTTCAGTTGTTTCTTTTAAATGACCTATGGTTACAATTTCAAAATGAACCATTCTCTTTATTTCAATCCTTTCAAGATTAATATCATTTTCAATACATGATACATCTATGAAATTCTTGTATGATCTCTAAAATTTTCCATGTCCAAGTTTCTTATTTCTTTTTTACTTGGCATATCCTTTTTAAAAGATTTCTCATTTGTGATTGTGATCATCAAAATAGGGGGAGATTGTTGTACCCCTCTCTCTTGGATTTTAATGATCACAATCACTCTCATCGTGTTCTAACTTGTTTTCAAGTTTTCTTGATGATAGGAAAAAGGTTGTCAAAGAGTTGGCCCAAGAAGACTGGAAAAGGACTCTCTGAGTCCACCGGCCAACCGGTGGATTACCACCGGCCAGCCGGTGGCCTCTGGCAGAAGCAATGCTCTCTGCCAGGTTCCACCGGTCAGCCGGTGCCTGACCACCGGCCAGCCGGTGGAACCAGACAGTAGGCCTTGCCCACTGCCAGGTGCCACCGGCCAACCGGTGTCTGAATCACCGGCCAGCCGGTGGCCAAGCACCGGTCAGCCGGTTAGCCCAGTCAAACTAGCCATTGGGCTTTGACCAGGCTTGTACTTTTGACCCCCAACGGCTCCGAAAGCCCTCCAACGGCCATATTGAAGTATTTGGGGATATTTCTCTTATAAATAGACGAGGATGGATTCCGAGAACATTACCGAATCATATTTTGATGTCTTGATGCTCTAACGACAAATCTCCAAGGCTACTTGTGATCCAATTCCATCCTTGAAGCTTGGGATGCCTCTACATCAACTAATCTCACACTCTTGGCGCTCAAGGCTTCCTCTTGTTTGTTATAATTTATTTATTTCAATTGTTTAAGTTCTTCATTGGGTTTGTATTAAAAAAAACCATCCTTTTCTTCCTCACTTTCATTTTGGGTTTCTTGCTACAACCATAATAAAAAAGCAAGCTGTACGAAGGTGATCTAGCCTACCTTAAAACGGCTAGTGGGTTTCTTGCTACAACCATTAAAAAGCATGCTGAAGTATAAATCTCTCAACGGTTGAGTTGGGAGCAGAGACGTAGGCTTTGGTTTAAGCCGAACTCCGTTATCAAATTGTTTCTTGCCCCTTTTTATTTCCACTGCATTTATAAATTGTTTTTAAGTTGCTAATTATTTTACAAAGGCAATTGACCCCCCCTCTTGCCATCACTCTCCGACCTAACATTTGGTATCAGAGGGAAGTTTGTGTAATACCTTAACCGGTTACAAACTTAAAATCCATAGTGATGGCTTCTTCCTCACAAGCACCCGAAGGGTATTCCATGACTCGGGCTCCATTCTTTGATGGAACCGACTTCACTTATTGGAAAACTCGCATGATTACATTTCTTAGAAGTATTGGCTATCCTATATATAGAATTGTTATGCAAGGCTACACTCTCTCTAGCAAAGATGAGTCTAAATGGACCCCCGAAGGCATTGCTAATTTTGAGCTTGATGGCAAAGCCATGAATGCTCTTCATTGTGGGTTAGACCGTAAGGAATTTCATCGTATTTCTACTTGCACCACTTCTCATGAAGTTTGGAAGCTTTTGGAAGTGACCCATGAGGGCACTAACAAATTCAAAGACACTATATTAGATATGTATCGTCAAGACTTTGAAAGTTTCACCATGCACCCACACGAATCTATTACGGAAATTTTTACTCGCTTTACTGATGTGTGTAATGGGAGAAAGTCTCTTGGAGATGATGTTTCTACAGAGACGATGGTCAAGAAGATTCTTTGGGTCCTACCAAGCTCATGGGCTCCAAAGGTGACGGCAATCCAAGAAGCGAAAGATGTCAAGAAAATGCCGGTTGAAGAACTCATTGGATCACTTATGACCTATGAGATTACCATGAAGAGGCAAGCCGATAAAGGAGGTCAAATATTCAAGGAGAAAAAGAACATAGCATTCAAAGCAAAGAAAGAAAGCTCCTCCGATGATAGCGAATCTGAGATTGCTCAACTTGCAAGAAAAATGAGCAAGTTCATGAAGAAAAAGAAGAATTTTCAAAGGGCACGAAAGGAAGAGCCAAAAGCAGAAAAAGAAGTTACATGCTTTGAATGTGGAAAGAAAGGCCACATCAAACCGGAGTGCTCTCTTTTCAAGAAAAGGATAAAGGAAAAGAAAAACAAGAAGGCTTTCAAAGCGTCAACATGGAGTGCAAGCGATGACTCCATGTCTTCAAGCGACTCAAGCGATGAAGGTGGAAAATGCCTAATGGCACTTGATGAGGTATCTTCTTCTGACTCCTCTTCCTCATCTTCTTCTTTTAATAATGACATGTCTTATGAAGATCTCCAAAATGTGAGAGATCAATTAGAGGAAGGTTTTCATGAACTTACCTCTAAATTTTTGGCCTTAAAAAAGAAACACAAAATTCTTATTTCTGAAAAAGATCAACTTCTCAAAAAGAATGAGGAACTTTCCCTTAAGGTCCAAGATATTCCAAATGTTGATTCTTTGAATTCAACTATTAAATATTTAAGGGAATCTCTTGCCAAGTTCACCCAAGGGGAACAAAATCTGACCAAATTACTAGGTTCTCAGCATTCGGCTAGAACAACACATGGAATTGGCTTTAACAAACTAGCCACTTCTTCTAGAGCACCCACTACTTTTGTAAGGGGGAGCTCTCAAAATAAATTTTGTAATTATTGTAGAAAAACCGGACATATGATTTATGAATGCAATTGTAAAAATGCTAGATATGGCCGCCCCAAAATCATTACCTACTCGGATGAATATCTTAGGATGTATCCCTCTAGACAAGTATGGGTTCAAAAGTCTCTTTTAGCTAATCTTTCCGGACCCAAACTTATATGGGTACCAAAATCTATTCTCTCTTGATTTTGTAGGATAAATGCCAAAGAAGTAAGACTTCTAAAGGCTCGTGGTATCTCGACAGCGGATGCTCGGGGCACATGTGTGGCGATCCCTCCGAGTTCAACTCCCTTGAAGAATTCGATGGAGGATACGTCACCTTCGGTGACAATTCAAAAAGCAAGATCATCAGAATAGGTACCATTGGTTTTGGTAGCACCTCCTTAATTAAAGATGTTTTATTTGTTAAAGGTTTAAAACATAATTTAATTAACATTAGTCAACTTTGTGATAGTGGGTTTTCGGTGAATTTTCAAAATGATTTATGCAATGTGTTTGATTTTCAAAACAAATTGATATTTTCTCCTTCCCGTTTTGAAAATGTTTACATTATTGATTTAAAGTCTTTAGCTAGCCAGAATGTTAAATGTTTAAGTGCTCTGGACAATGAGTCTTGGCTTTGGCATAGAAGGTTGGGGCATTGTAGCTCTCATTCACTTCTTAAGCTTAATAAGAACAACCTCATCCGTGACCTTCCTAAACTTAAGTTTAAGAAAGATTTGATTTGTGAGCCATGCCAACTTGGAAAGCAACACAAATCTTCTTTCAAATCTAAGAAGGAAGTTTCCACTTCAAAATCTCTTGAGCTCCTTCATCTTGATCTTTTTGGTCCTACCCCTATAGCAAGTCTAGGTGGAAAATCCTATACCTTTGTCCTAGTAGATGACTTTTCTCGTTTCACTTGGGTTTTCTTTTTAGCTCATAAGAATGATGCTTGTAGAACCTTTTTGAAATTCTCTAGGAAAGTAGAAAACGAAAAAGGATATAAAATTATATCGCTCCGTAGTGACCATGGAGGTGAATTCGAGAACAAAGAATTCGATGAATTGTGTTCCTCTCAAGGATACAATCACACCTTCTCTGCCCCTAGGACTCCACAACAAAATGGAGTGGTTGAAAGGAGAAACCGAACTCTCCAAGAAATAGCTTGAACCCTCCTTAGTGAATTCAACCTCCCTCAATATTTCTGGGCCGAGGTGGTAAACACTGCTTGTTATACTATCAATAGAGTCCTTGTAAGACCCCTTCTTAAGAAAACCCCCTATGAACTTTGGAAAGGCAAATTGCCCAAAGTTGGTTATTTTAAAGTGTTTGGTTGTAAATTATTTATCCTTAACACAAAAGATAACCTAGGGAAATTTGATTCCAAATCCGATGAAGGTATTTTTCTTGGGTACTCCAACTCAAGCAAAGCCTATCGTGTCTTCAATAAACGTTCCAAAACCATCGAAGAATCATCTCATGTCAAATTTGATGAAACTCTTCCAAAACCTCACCCGGTCATTGAAGATGTTGAAGATAAGCTTGATAAGCTTCATTTGAATTAATCCTCTTCTCCTCCCAAGGAGGATGAACATCAAGAACCCTCTTCACCTTCTTCATCTTCCACCTTGCCTAAGGTTTGGAAACCTTCTAGAGACCATCCTTTAGAAAATGTTATAGGTGATCTTCAAGCCGGTACTAAAACTAGAAGATCAATCCTCAACGAGGTTGAACATCAAGCCTTTCTTTCTCAACTAGAGCCTCAAACCATTAATGATGCCATTAATGATGAGAATTGGGTTCTTGCAATGCAAGAGGAACTAAATCAATTCTCTAGAAATGACGTTTGGACTCTTGTTGAAAGACCCAATGATCATCCAATTATTGGCACTAAATGGGTTTTCAGGAACAAACTTGATGATCAAGGGAATATAACCCGGAACAAGGCTCGCCTAGTAGCTAAGGGCTATAATCAAGAAGAAGGAATTGACTATGGTGAAACCTTTGCGCCCGTTGCTAGATTGGAATCCAATAGGATCTTGTTGGCATTCGCCGCTCACTTAAATTTCAAACTTTTTCAAATGGATGTTAAAAGCGCCTTTTTAAATGGTTTTATTTCAGAAAAAATATTTGTTGAACAACCCCCCGGTTTTGAAGATCCAAAATTTTGAAATCATGTTTTTAAGTTAACCAAGGCTCTATATGGCTTAAAACAAGCCCCTCGGGCTTGGTATGAGCGGTTAACAAAATTTCATTTAGAAAATGATTTTAAAATGGGTCAAGCTGATTGTACCCTATTTTTAAAACACACTTCCAAAGATCTTTTAATTGTCCAAATTTACGTTGATGACGTTATCTTTGGTTCAACCAAAGAATCCCTTTGTACTGATTTTTCAGATTTAATGAGAAAAGAATTTGAAATGAGCTTTATGGGGGAATTAAAAATTTTTCTTGGTTTTCAAATCTTTCAAAATTCAAATGGTATTTTTCTAAGCCAAGGAAAATACACAAACGAACTTTTAAGTCGTTTTGGTATGGATCAAGTAAAGGAAATTAGTACCCCCATGAGTACTTCTTGTAAACTTACGTTAGATGAAGCCAGGAAACCGGTGGATAATAAGATTTATAGGAGTATGATCGGGAGTCTACATTACCTAACTGCGAACCGTCCTGACATCATGTTCAGTGTTTGCCTTTGTGCTCATTTTCAAGCCAATCCCAAAGAATATCATTTTAAATCGGTCAAAAGAATTTTTAAGTATTTAAAAGGATCCAAAAACATTGGTTTGTTTTATCCCTCTAATACTTCTTTTGAACTTTCTTCATATTCGGATGTTGATTTTGGCGGATGTCAATTAGATCGTAAGAGTACTAGTGGAACCTGTCATCTGCCTGGCAAGTCCCTTGTTTCATGGAGTAGCTTAAAGAAAAACTGTATTTCTCTTTCTACTGCCGAGGCCGAGTACGTAGCAGCTGGTAATTGTTGTGCCCAAATTATTTGGATGCAGCACACTCTCTTGGATTATGGCCTTTCCTACGATCATGTCCCTATACGATGTGACAACACTAGTGCCATTAGTATTTCTAAGAATCCAATACAACATTCTAGGACAAAGCATATAGATTTAAGGCATCATTTCCTTCGTGACCATTTTCAAAAAGGGGATATCACTTCGGACTTCATTTCTACTGATTTCCAATTAGTTGATATTTTTACCAAACCGCTCCCGGTTGAACGTTTTGATTTTATTAAGGGGGGAGTTAGGAATGATTCGTCAATGAGCACTATTAAATATTTGACTCTTTTTGGCTTGCTTATATTTCTTTTTAAGTTTTTTTAAACTATTTTTTATTATTTTAATTTTTTATGAATTTTAATACCACCGGTCAACCGGTGGTACATCACCGGTTAGCCGGTGCTGTCGGGTTTTTCTTTTTTGGGCCGGCCGGAGGAAGGGTTAAAATTAAAAATAAAACCCTTCCCCTCCCATTCCACTCTCTCTCTCTCGTGCGCCCCCTCCTAACCCGCGGCTCCTCCTTGCCCTAGCCTCCCTTCTTCCTCCTTGCCCTCTCAAACTCCATTCTTCTCTCAATCTCTCTCAATTTTTTTCCTTTTGCCATCACGGGTCCTCGCTCTTCTCGCAAAGGAAAGGGTATCGCTCAAGAAGCACCTCCTCCTCCTTCAATCCCTTAACTTCCGGACATTTGGCATGACAAAGTCATTCTGCCTGGTAGAGTGATTGACTATTCTTGGCTTTCTTCTGCTCGTCTCGAGATTTTCTCCATAATTGAATATCAACACTGGCATTCTTTTTTTGAACCTCCTAAGAAGGATGTTATTTATCCCCTTCTTGTCAAAGAATTTTATGCTCACCTGACGTGGTCGGTTTCTGACGACATCGATACCATTTCCACCACCGCTCTTGGGAAACCCATCACTTTCACTTCTTTGGAGATTGCCAGGATGCTAGGAGTTCCTCATGTTGGACCTCATGCATTTGCTCAGGGGGAGTTTCCTCGGGACCCTGATTTTGATCTTGCTGTCACTCTTGAGCATCTCACAGGGCAGCCCAACGATCCAATTGTCAAGCTCTCCCAGCTCACCCCTAACCATCGCATCATTGAGCGCCTCATTCAGACTACCCTTGCACCCCGTATCGGTGATCACGATATGGTGAAATTTATTGATATTTATCTTCTCTCTTATATCACCAGAGGCATTCATTTCAATTTGGTCCGGTTCCTATTCCGGGCCATGTCTTATGTGGCTGAGCACCCGCGCCGGTCCAAAACTCTACCTCACTGGCGCTTGTTGACCAAAATCCTTACCTTTCTTGATGTCCCTCTCCGTGCTACCTCCTTCGAGCAGCCAAAGAAGGATAGCATCATAAATTTTATGATGGTGAAACGGATGAACATTTGTTGGCATCCTTGGCGTCAGGAGTGGATTACTGACAAGGATGGCCTTCTCAAGGCTTGCTCCCCTCAGACACATTCACACCCTCCTAACCATCCCATGCCTCCTGCTATTGCCACTGCCTATCCTATTTTAGATAGTGAGGACAGTGGTGCTGATGAAGAGGAAGGGAGTGGTGACAGCGAAGGTGTGGCTGCTGCTGCTGCTGATGAGGAAGATGGAGCGGGTGATGATGCACCGGAGCCTGCTGAGGTTGTGCCCCCTCCCGCTGCTACTGGTGGCTTGGCGGTGACGGCTGATCAATTCCTTCTCTTCCAGGATCAAATTGAGACCCGGCTCGACTTGCAGTTTTCTTACTTCAGCTCTCAGTTTGATCAGCTCCACTCTCGGATCGATTCTCTTGATCGTCGCTTTGAGGCGGCCCAGGCTCCTCCAGCTCCTCCGACCTTCAGGCGTCGTCGTCACTCTCGGCCCTCTAGGAGTGACTAGAGCCTTTCCTGTTTTTTGACTTGTCTTTGTATTTGTATTTTGAACCTTCTATGTAACATTTCATCTTTTATAAAATTCAAGTTGTCTTATCTATCAATCCTTTTTGTCATTGCTTATTTCCTTATTATTGTTTTTCTAATTCTCTTTCATACTTTTCCTCCTATTTTGATAATCCCAAAGGGGGAGAAAAACTCTCTATTACATAGTTACTTATTTCATTTAATTAAGTGCTCTTTTTAAAAGTTCAATTTTAAGTTATTACTTTCATCAAAATCTGTTTTTAAATGGTTAAGTTATTGATTTCAGTTGTTTCTTTTAAATGACCTATGGTTACAATTTCAAAATGAACCATTCTCTTTATTCCAATCCTTTTAAGATTAATATCATTTTCAATACATGATACATCTATGAAATTCTTGTATGATCTCTAAAATTTTCCATGTCCAAGTTTCTTATTTCTTTTTTACTTGGCATATCCTTTTTAAAAGCTTTCTCATTTGTGATTATGATCATCAAAATAGGGGGAGATTGTTGTCCCCTCTCTCTTGGATTTTAATGATCACAATCACTCTCATCGTGTTCTAACTTGTTTTCAAGTTTTCTTGATGATAGGAAAAAGGTTGTCAAAGAGTTGGCCCAAGAAGACTGGAAAAGGACTCTCTGAGTCCACCGAAAACCGGTGGATTACCACTGGCCAGCCGGTGGCCTCTGGCAGAAACAATGCTCTCTGCCAGGTTCCACCGGTCAGCCGGTGCCTGACCACCGGCCAGCCAGTGGAACCAGACAGTAGGCCTTGCCCACTACCAGGTGCCACCGGCCAACTGATGTCTGAATCACCGGCCAGCCGGTGGCCAAGCACCGGTCAACCGGTAAGCCCAGTCAAACTAGCCGTTGGGCTTTGACCAGGCTTGTACCTTTGACCCCCAACGGCTCTGAAAGCCCTCCAATGGCCATATTGATGTATTTGGGGATATTTCTCCTATAAATAGACGAGGATGGATGCCGGGAACATTACTGAATCATATTTTGATGTCTTGATGCTCTAACGACAAATCTCCAAGGCTACTTGTGATCCAATTCCATCCTTGAAGCATGGGCTGCCTCTACATAAACTACTCTCACACTCTTGGCGCTCAAGGATTCCTCTAGTTTGTTATAATTTATTTATTTCAATTGTTTAAGTTCTTCATTGGGTTTGTATTAAAAAAAACCATCCTTTTCTTCCTCACTTTCATTTTGGGTTTCTTGCTACAACCATAATAAAAAAGCAAGATGTACGAAGGTGATCTAGCCTACCTTAAAACGACTAGTGGGTTTCTTGCTACAACCATTAAAAAGCAAGCTGAAGTATAAATCTCTCAACGGTTGAGTTGGGAGCGGAGACGTAGGCTTTGGTTTATGCCGAACTCCGTTATCAAATTGTGTCTTGACCCTTTTTATTTCCGCTGCATTTATAAATTGTTTTTATGTTGCTAATTATTTTACAAAGGCAATTCACCCCCCCTCTTTCCATCACTCTCCGGCCTAACAAAGATAATGGACTATATGAATTTAAATAAATATAAATGAATTTATTAATTAATGAAGATAATTATTTAATTCAATTTTATTTTATCTTAATTATGGATGATTGAAATAAATGCATGTTTATTAAATATGTATTCATTGCATGTGTGCTTGATCATGAATTTGAATGACCTATATATGGTTTGGATTTCTTTTTGTTCTAAATATTATATAGGGTTTAGAAATTATTTTTATTAAATTAAAAAGATGGCCAATGTGTAATCCCCTCCTTTTATTATATACGGACATTTATATCCAAAGTTCATATTATATAAACTATATAATCAATCCATTAGTTCCCCTCACCTTCATTTGAGTAAAACATACATAAGGATGGACCTATTAGGATATTAGAGATGTTTTAGGATGGTGCCAAGGTGAAATCAACCTAGGTGATACATATAATAGAGGATGGATGCTACAATATGTGCCAAGATTGACTCATAGTGTTTTTTTCACAAGGACAATTTCTTTATTTTATCATCCATAAATGAACCAGTAGATAAGTACTAGGATCATGCCCAATATTTTATTCCATTTAATACATGATTATTTATTTTATAGATACTCTATCATGATCCCACAATTAAATGAATGAAACAAAAACAAGCTTGAATAGAATAATGTAATGGGATTATGCATAAATATTTTATCAACATATGGTTAATCACCTACATAAAATTTGTTTAATATTAAAAAGACATTAAAAATGATAAAATAAAAAAACTTATGAAAAATATATAAATTACATTAACTAAATATTGACCCATGCTATGATTTTTATTACTTTATTAAGAAAAAAACCACAGAATTAAGTGTTGGTTAAGCCCTCATTAGGACCGTTTCTTTTATCGAGGATCTATTATTAATATTTTGGGTCAACTTACATATATTTGAATCAAAATATGTATCATATATAAAATATATTTTATTTGGAGGCCGGTTATAAGGGAATCCAAATAACAATTTTAGGATTTAGGATTCATCTCAATATATCAAGGATCTTTGAAATACTCGTTGGTAAGAACACCTATGTAAATCCCTTCAATTAACTAACCATGACCTTAATTGGTTTATAATAATATAAATATAGATCTATTCAACCAAATTTTTGTTTCATGGGTACATTTTATGTCTAATGGTGAGGGATATAGGGAAATGGGAATGCGATGATGTAGGAAGGTGGTAACACATGCAGGATGCGGGTAGGCAGTGACATAGGCATGATATGGACAAGAGATGATTCGAGGATGTCGCAGTTCTAGTGATGTAGTTAGGATGATGTAGGAATAAAACATAATTGGACCTTCAGGACAGTAAAATGGGCCTTTGATCCATTTAATGGCCTTTATTTCTACTAGGAATTTGATCCATCAATATATAAAAATAACTAAGTCTTGATGGGTGGGATACCTTGGGGGGTATGTCATTTATTTTTGGCCAGTGAGTGAGGTGTGTGTGTCTAATGTAATTGTATCCCAAATCACTTAATATATATTGACTATGTAACTAAAAAATCCTTGACCAAATTAGACCAAGATGGATATTTAGATTCATTTGAATTAAAACCACTTGTCATATGTCATTATTGATTTCAAGAAAAAAATGAAAAACACTCCATCTATTATGAAAGATAAAAGTGCCACATAACTTCTTGAATTAGTTAATACTAAAGTGTATAGACCATTTCTAGTTGAATTAATGGGTGGGTAATCATACTTCATTACCTTTACTATTTTATTCAATTGATATTCATATGTATACGTAATTTGGGATAAGTGAAATTCATTTAATAAATTCATATAATACAAGAATTAAGTTGAGAATCAACTTGGTATGAAAATAAAGAAACACCACTCAGACCATTCCAATGAATACCTTAACCAAGAGTATAATAACTATTATAAAATATTGGGATTCAATCCTAAGTCACTCCTCCTTATACACCATAATGGATAGGTGTAAGAAAAAGGAGGAACCATACCATTATAGATATGGTGGGATCTGGGATGAGTCATACAATTCTTACATTATCCTTTCAGGGATATGCATTATAGATAGTGGCATAAAAAATAAACCAAGTTCCCAAAAAAGAAAATAACAATATGATGTATGAATGTTGGTATATATCAAAATTTATTTTGACTAAATTATATACATGAGGATATAATGCATTTTGTATGGCCTCTTAAGGTAAAAAACATGCACCCTGAGTTATGAAGTGTATCTTTATAGGATACCCAAAGAAAACAGTGGGATATTACCTGTACAACCTCCCAGATTAAAATGCAATACTAGTAAGGTAATCCATGTTTCATGAAAGGCATCACATCACTAAAATAGACAGTCGGAGCGAGTTAGACATTGATAAATTAATGGCTCAAGATACACAAGTGATGAAACATTAAAATATTTCAGCTATTCTCATGGAATTAGATGTTCAAGAGAAAAAATTATTGGTTGGGAGTATAAGTGAAGTTAGAGAACCTAAATGAAATCATTATCTAGTCAGAAAATATGGTGACTCATTATTATTTGATAATAGTTACCTTATAACCTATAATGAACTAGTGAGTAATATAGAATCTACCCAATGAAATGAATCCTTAAATTCTAAAATAGATTCGACGTACAAAAAACCATTTATGTATTTTTTTGGATCCTCTATTGGATGTAAAAATGTTATCTTTCAAATGGGTATTCACGAAGAAATTTCAGACGGATGCACAAGGGTCTATATTAGATGACTGGTTACAAAAGGGTTCAAACAATATCAAGTAATATACTACAACAAAACCTTTACAAAATAATCTATATAATAATATATCAGAATTATACATTCCATAATAGTCTACCATGACTATGAGTTTTATCATATGGATGTCAAAATATAATACCTGAATGAAAAACATCTACAATATGTATACAGGACACAATACCAAGGTTTTGTGACCCAAGTTAATTATAACTAGGTATACAAGTTTCAAATATTTATTTATGAATTAAATAAATAATTTAGGTCGTTTAACATTACATTTGATAAATCCATAATGGAATTTAGTTTCATAAAGAGTGAATTTGACCATTGTGTCTAAAAAAGGTTTAGAGGGAGTGAATTTTTGTTGTTTATAATGTATGTTTATAACATACTAAATACAATAAATAAGATAAAAATCATTCAATTTTTCTAGAATTCATTACATATATACTTCTTCATGAAAGACATGGGTGAAGCAGTATATATTCTTGAGATCAAAACACATCAAGATAGATCAAATCAATTACTAACACTATGTAAACATACATACACTAAAAATATGATTAAGATATTCAGTATGAAAAAATATTATAGGGGACAATTTATTATGTCACATGGGATTCATATTTTTAATAAAATGTGTCCACGAACATACATGGGAAGATAGAGAATAATAAGGATTCTATACACATTAGCGATAGGTGCAGTCATGTATGTATTATTATATACAAGGCTGGATATTTATTATTCCTTAAGTATAGTAGGAAGATAACTAGATATTCTAGGAGACTTACATTAGATAATAGACCATAATTTCCTTAAGTACCTCAAGTGTATAAAGTATATGTTCACAGTTTTTAAAAGAGATATGGAAGTATTCCTCCAGGGTTATACAGATTCTAGTTTCCAAATAGAGAGATATAATATGAGATCACAATCGAGATAATTATTCACTATCAATGGAGGTATTTTGAGGTGATGGGTCTTAGAGAAATCCATGGTCACAAATTTTATAGTGGAATCCAAGAATACTACAGTTTACAATGTTTCCAAGGAAGTGGTTTGGATAAGAATCTTCAACCAATAACATAACATGTTGGCCAGAAGTAAGGATCCTATCACATCATACTGTAATAATACTATAGTGGTGACTCTTTTACAAGATAAAAGGTCACACCAGAAAATAAAGTACATACCCCAGAAATATCAACTCTTAGGATATTTTCACTCAGTGGTTACATCATGGTGAATATAGATTACAAGGAGGAGAATATAGAAAATAAACTAACTAAACCCCTTTATAATCATAATAATTAACATTAAGTGATAGATATGAGGCTGAAATTCATTATTAGTTTCATCTAGTCCAAGTGTGAGTTTATTGGAGTTCGTTACCTAGACCCAACTTTTAGGTAAATTATATTAATTTTATCTAATGATATAAATATTAATAAATTTCCTATCAATTGTTTTTATTATTCTATTATAATTTAATGTGATGATTTCCAAGAGTATTCATAACATTAAAAAGGTCATATAAACCCACAATTATGATGAAAACCATAAAATTTTATAAAAATGTATTATATTATTAGTCATACGGTCATATAATGTCATCTGGCAGGAAAAAGATGACACATACTTTTAGTTATGAGTACTCGTAAGAATATGAGACTTCATCTCATAATGTTCACACTTTTTAATCTCCAAGACTAAAGATTATATCAAAATACCCTCTAGTAGGAATTCCACATATTACATGTGATTGTATATTCTTATATATGAGTGTGTGTAATGATCATTGGAATTTAAAAATATTTTTAATGCTAATCATGACTCGCACACTTTGTTGTATTTCACAAAACCATGACATACTATATCAATGAAAAGTAGGTTATTTTGGGTGAGAAAATATTGGTATATTTGTAATGAATAAATTAAGTAATTATTTTTCATTATATCATTATTGAAGTTGATATCTCTACCAATTTATTGGAATGAAACTATAAAACTAGATTCCATGGACATGATCTTTGGATGAGTTAATTTAAAGAAGTAAAAGAATGTTGTATTGGGAATATAGGTTAAAGACATAGGAATGAAACCTTCTGGATTACATATAAAGACAAAAATATTATATCACACAGTGAGAACTCATATGTTTTTTTGGAATTATTCCATTAATTTCTTTCTATGTGTCACCATTACATGTTTCTAGGAATTGATATTAGACATTATGAGTACCCACCCAATGTAACAATGTATGAATCCTAAAGGGTCACACACATAGTTTTTATTTATATTTTAATTAGATTCTATTTTAAATTAATTATTAGAATAGGTATTATTTATTGATTATTGAATAATATTTATTCAGTATATATTTAATCCAAATATGAAAATAAATATTTACTCAGAATACTATGAATATTATAAATATTTATTCAGTTATTGAATTAATTATATTTATTAAAAATATTTCTTCAAAATTTTAATAAATTTTGAGAAGGATGAACAAACCAAGATTTTGGTGAGGTTCTAAATACTTATTTACAACATGTGAAAATAATATTTATCATTACACGAGTTTGTTAATTTCATGGGATAAAATAATATTATTATTATTTTACATGTAATGAGTTATATTAGGCAATTAATATTTTATTAATGGAAATTTCACAAAAAATTAATATTAAACCCAATAATTGGATGTATATATAACCTATTATTTCATTTGAAAGGGGACTGGAATTTGTTGTGTACAAAACCTATCTTCTCCTATTGGATATTTCAATCCACCAAGAACATATCTAGGATTTTATATCAACAACGAGTGAATAGAAATTCTAATTTGTTCCTCTAAACCAAGATATTCCTAGATATGGTCCATTAAAATCATATGGATCTTGTTATACATCTAAGGGAGAAACATAAAATGGGTTGTATTGCCACACTAGCACATATAGTATCATCAATGATACATTGAGATCAAACGATCATGTATGGGTTACCTCTAGAGTGATTCTATACATGGATACTCATAGTAAAACAATGGTGAATCCAAAAATATTTTGGATGATCAACCTTTCCTGTAAATATTGAATTCCAAAAACAAATGTAATTATTTATTTATAGATTAATTATATATTTAATATGAAAAAGATCCACTCTTCTTGGTTCAAGAACCTATGTTTATTAATATTTGAATTAATTAATTGGTAATTATGATCATTTTCATGTACTGCTTGGATTATCCATAGATTATAAAAGATTATGAGTGTTCCACGAACCAATAGGTACTTTTTTTGTGTTTGGAACTCTAATATTTTGATGTAAAGACATGGGTTTTGATACGCAAATGTTTTTTTTTGAAAATATATGAAAATATAAACCTAAATGGTCATTGGTATATAAGTGAATCAATTTTAGTCATTGATATTATAAATATGATGGTTAAACTGGGTTCACATCAATTAGTATCAAAACCTGTATGTATAGGATATGTTTTTATAACTAGATATTGGTGTACGAGTCTCAAAAATATTTATTTGTATAACATCAGGGTTTATCTAGCTTTATAAAATGGTATATTATTAGTTGATGATAATTTATGGGGTATTAATATCATAATTTGTTGATAAGTTTAAGGGTGATCATAATTTCAAGGACATAGATGCCCATTATGATGTATTATATGATTGCATTAATGATCTATTGATTGGTTTTTAGGAAGAATACGTGATTTAGTAATTGATAACTCTTTAGGTTGTTATGTGATTTGATGTTGAGTTAATTAGGTTAGTTATGATAATGGGTTAAATGAATTTTGGGAATATATGTTGAGAAGTATATATAAACAAGGGGATTGAAAATTAATTTTATGTCAATGTGATTCTTGATATTTTAGAGTATATTGATATATTTTTGGGACTATTTAGGATTTAGGTAATATTGATTGATATGTGATTTTATGATTGGGGATAAAATGGTAGGATTATTTATAAGAGAAAAAGTTTACTCGATTTTTAGGTTTATATATAGTAAGAAAGATCATGGTAAATTCGATTATAGTAATTTTAGGGGATTAAGTTTTTTATATTTAGAGGATGAAACTCAAGAAAATTTTGGTTGAATTAAAAGAGTTATAGTTTAAATCAATATTCAAACCAAATATATCTAGGTTTGAAATAATGGGTAATGATAAGAAATCTATGATTAATGTTCATATTTTTATCGATTGTTATTATAACCATTTTGGTTTGGTTATTTGGTAGGGGATGGGATATTAAAAATAAATTTATGTGAGTTATGTACCTATAAATTTCTAAACCAACTAATGAATCATATTTAGTAAAAATAATCAAGATAAATGAAAATATCTATTATGCATATTATAAGATTTAATATTATTTTCCTAGTATTTCCTAAGTAGTATAGTTTGTGCATTTCTAGAAATTATATCATTCTTGGGGATAGCCTTATTTATTTTCATTAGTGAGTGATAATTAAAATTATGAGAATCTAATTATTTTAAGAGATTTATATACAAAAACTCATATTTTATCATTTATTTTTATTTTAATAATTACCATATTTAATATATTTTAATACACACAACATCAATCAAAAATATTGTGATGCATTTTATTTAGATAAAATTATGAAATGTGACTATTATAACATAACAGTAAAATTTTATTGCATATAGAAGAAACCATATTATTATGTCTATGTAGAAAATAAAATAAATGGAATCATGTATTAAAATCCCTCCCCATGAGGCTCACTTTTTCAATCTTGGAATGTTGGTACCATCACATGGGTTTTACCTAGACTATACCCAAGATAATTTACACCAAGTACGCATTGAGTAAGATCATATTATGGAGATGTTAAAGATCAAATAATTTCCCAAGAGGTCTATTCTAGCTGAACAACCTCCCACAACCTACACCAATGCAAATCATATCGTTAGATCTTATGTGCGGGTATCAAGGGGTTTTGAAATAAGATGTTCAGAAGATATAAATAAGGAATTATTCATGTAATTATTTATTATTTTGATTCTTATTAGTATTTCAATATAATAATTTTTTTATAAAAATTACTATTTTAAAATAATGATATGATTTTTTCTAATAAGACATGATTTATTAAATTAATAGTAAAATAACAACATGTGATTAATCCCATTTAATATTTAACATAATAATTTTCAATGATTTTTTTGAATTGATGTGTATTTTATCATACTAAATTAAATTTATCACTTTTAAAATATTATTTTGATAATATATAATATTTAACTATATATATTAATATATTAACACACATTTTATTAAAAATTGATATGAAATATGATTAAGAACACATAATGTTGAAAAGAAATTTTTATACAAAATCATTTTAATTATATTTTCTATTTTATTTGAGAAGATATATTTTTAAATTTATAATTTTAATTTTATTAAATGAACTTATTTTTTGAATTATATTAGTTAAATTTAGCATATCATGATTTTTTTGTATTTTTATAAAATTTCTATGTTAATATTGAAGAACATCATTTTTACAAATATCATATTCTATATGGTATCATTATGATATAAGAATGAATTAAAAATATATGAAACATTTTTATTGACCAAATATATATTTATATAGTAAAATAAATATTTTAAAAATTTTATAATGAATTTATAAATATTTGGATAACTCTTTAGACCCTATATTATATTTTATTTTAATAAAAAACTATTTTTCTCTTTTTCCTATAATTATGTATTCACAATTTGACATTCTATTTTTCATTATTTTCAATGGAACAATGAATATTATCTATTTAAACATAATACAATAAATATCATGGTAATAAATATTATATGTTATTTTTATATAAATTATTTTTTATGTTTAAAAAGGATAAAATATACATTTTGTTGCATTAAACTTACATTTATTAAAAATATTTTTTGCCACATCTATAAATTGAATATAGTAACTTTTTTTAAAAAAAATCTAGTTATAATTTTCAAATTAGGTAATATGTTTGATTTCATTTTTATTCATAAAACAAGTTATCATAATAAAATTCAATAACCACAGTAAAGTCTAAAATATGGTAAAATGGTTAAATTAATAGATAAGGTCGTAATATATAAGAACAAATTATCCATAAATGAGTGGATATAGGATTTATTAAAATCTACCTTATCTATTTTCAATTTGTATCCATTTTGGATCCTCTTTCCATGATAATTACTTCCCCTTTTTATATTAAGAAATTAATATTCCCTAAATGTAATTTCAATCACCTATAAAAGGACTCCTTCACCTAAAAACTTATTCACACACAAAAAACATCTTATATTAACCAAAATCCACCAAAAGTCCCCCAAACATCTTTCAAATGTCCTAGTGGTTTTAGTCTTCTAAAATCACAAATCTAAATAGGTTTAAGGTGTGGTATAATGGATTATATCCAAGGAAGAGATAATTGCCTTAAATGAGTTCCTTCATGATTATTTCTTATTCAAACTCATAAAAATATATTATAACTATAATAATATAATTCAATTATTATAAATAATATTCTAAAATTTTATTTTTTTTATTTAATACCATTATTTACATCCTTCCTAGCCATTAGAAAATGAAAATGTCACCTATGTTATGAGCAAACTATGACCACCATGAAAGATATGTTTATGTTTTCTTAACCACCATATATGGATTGTTATAAAATTTTATTTAATGAATAAATATTATATTTATAAAATTTTTAAGGCCCAATAAATATAATTAAAAAAATGTAATAATAGTAATAAAAATAAATTATCATCATAAAATTTAACCTCCTAAAACACGTATACTGAGACAGTTATTAATTTGAATCTATTTTGGACTTCCTATTTAACTACATAAATATTGTGATATTACTATGATATTATATTAATAATTAAATAATTTTTATTTTTTTAGTGTTAATATTAATTTTTTACTCATTATTAACATATTACATTTAATTTGTTAACATTTATTGAAAACAAGTCCAATTTAGGCTTCATCTTTAATAATCATTCATAAAAATCCAATAGAATGAACATGAAAATTAATAAATAATTATGGAAATTAAATTAAAGAAATTTTAAATAAATAAATATATATATATATATATATATAATGAACTCATGGTCATGGAATGATAACGAAAATCATTATACCAAAATAAACATGGAATTATTAAAGCTATTAGCTCTAGTGATCAATATTAACTAAAAATAGTTAATAACTGTGTTACTAATGAATATTAAATAATAATGCAATTGATTATAAAAATGTATATTTATGTCAAATAAATTATTAATGAGTCCGTAGTTATTATACAAGAGGTTATATGGTTTTCTACTAAGAGAGAATACAAGGTAAGGGTTTTCATTAAACTCATTTTCTGTTCATTGACTTATGCTCATTATTACTAAACCATATTCTTATAGGATGGTTACAATATTATTTATGATTTAATTTTGTTTCACTTCATATTCTGTTTCTAAGTATTTTCATTTCATTCTCAGGATTCATTTTTTCCTTCATACATAAAAAATATGACCTTGTATGGGGATTTGAAACATTATTTCAATTCCTTGGGTTATATTATTTCATCATTGACCTTAATATACTAGTATTATGTTCATAATAATATTTGAATGTTTTATGTTTTTTTTTCAGTCGTTTTATGTTTATTTAAATTTTTTCACATAATATATTAATAGATATGTTCTTACATCTCTTGTTACGATCTTTATAAGGGTTCCTTGTCTCTATTTCTATTCCTTGAGACATGTTTCATGTTTTGCTCCATGTTTTCATTTTATATGGGGTATAACATTACAATTTATCATATTAAATCATGTATATATTTTATTCAAGGATGGTTTCCTATTCATGTAATTTATTTTTTGTTTTCTTGATTTTAAGATTTGTAATGGGTTTTATTTAAAATCATTTCTTTAAAAGTTTTGAAGTATTTTAACAAAATAATTTTTCTTCAAGTCCATACTCTTTATTATTTCTCAAGAATGATCACATCTAAAATTAAATTATTCCTCAAGGTCATTTTCAACTATCATTATATTTCATTACAATGGTTTTAAAATAAACCATTTTAAGACTTTTTTTCATGGGTCACTTTTGACTCTCATGACTAATGTATGAAAGAAATATTTTTCTTAATATTTAATATTTGACCATCGTTTCACACTTTTACATCCATTATTCACTATCATTATTCCTTTCAATGTTCTTATTATTTTTAAAATAAACTAATTTCTCATTTTTTGATGAATTTTTCTTTTGGAATGTATGTTATTAATGATATATGATATTTTCATTTAAACCTTTACTTAAGTTGTTTTGAGGTTTTTATCTCAACTCTATATTTAATGTTTTATGGAATTTTTTTTATCATCTTCTTATTAAATTTAACAACCATTACATATTTCACTTTTATTTTCCACTGAATATTTAATTGGTTAACTAGTATGTAGATTCATATTATTTTTAATGGGTTAACTAAAAATTCTTGTGTTTACAGGTTAAAATGTTTGTTTTTCATAAAAGGTAGAATAAAATTATTTATGTGTTTTATACCTGATATAATTATTTTATATCATATATTATAATGAGTGATCCCAAAATATTTCTCTAAAATTTTTTAGGTAAGGATTTATTTTTAGTATAAATCATGTCTGAATTAACTGGTGATGTTATTCAATTGTAAGGGTGATTGTAATACTGAAATTAATATTATATTCTAAGTAATATTCATTATTACTCAAATTATTTTATGATTCCCTAAAATAATGATTTATATATTTTAGGATCTATGAATTTGAAATATATATATGTTATTTTTTCGTGGCCCATAATTATTTACCAATTATTTTACACTTCACTTACTCTTTTCTTATGTCTGTATTTATTTCTAAGACACATGATTTATGATCCTTGTTTTTTTAGTTATTATTTTCTAATGTTTTGTTCATGTACTATTATTATGATCTAATACCAACATTTTTGTCTTATCCCCAATAATGATATTTTATTTATATCATTTATGTTTACCTTTACTGAGTGCTTGATATCACTATTCTTATGTTTTTAATTCCATATATTATGAAGAGAAGTATTTTGAAATTTTGTGTGATGCTAGTTATTTCACTATTGGTATAGGGATTGAATAAAGGAACGAGGTAAAAATAGGCGTTATCTAATACTAATGTAAGATGATAACTGATGCTAAATTGAATTATTAAATAACCTAAATAGAGATATTTATATCATCAAATCCATGTAGATGTTTAGATCGTGTATTATTTATTGGAAAGTTATAGTGTACACTGGCCACTAATAAGTAAATTATTTAACAAAAAATAAAGATGGAAAACTAAGTCTTATTCACAAAGTTTTGAAACACTAATAAACATTTTGATAAATTAAATATAATAAGGGATATTACTATTCAATTATTAAGTATTTAATGAATAAATGAGTTTGATTCCACTCTAATAAGTGAAACACAATAGATGAGTAATTATTTGGGGTGAAAGTACACAATTTTCTATATTTTATATATATAGTTAGTTATTATTCAATAGGCATAATCTCTAATTCATTTTAATACAATCATAGGAATTGGTTTTTAGAAGATGAAAGACATTATAACTAGGAACATGCATTGTTATTTAAGAGATAACCTGATGGATCTATCAAAAAGTGAAAACCATAAGATTATGTTACCTATATTATAAAATATGTAAACACATTACCTACTAAAGGACATTATAGATGTGAAAGTATTAGTGTAATGATCATTCCTAGACTACCGAAACATTGACCAAATCGGTGATGACACATGACCTTGAGCACACCTCCCCATGCTCTAGAGGCTTCCAACTAGTAGTAAGCGAATTTTGATGTCATGGGGGGATATAAACTCCCACAAATAACTATATATAATAGTATAAATAATAAAATATCTCTTCCAATAAAATAATTTTATAATATATTAATTATATTTATAAACAAACCATAAACAAATACAACGTGTTATAATAAAACATGAACTAAAAATGTCTTACAAAAAATATATAAATATAAATAATAAATGGGCGGAATGGGCCAATATGGGATTATGCAATTTTTTTTCATTTCTATTATATATTTCTTTATATACATGAAAAAATATATCATCCGTACCTGTTTTGTATACAATTTGGGAAATCCCATCATTAAGGTCCTTTATTTTATACGATTATATATATATATAGTTAAATCTATTTAAAATATAATTGACTCATTAGTTTTGTGGAAATTTCTCCTCAGATATATTATTCACATTTCAAGTTGAAAACCAGGAGGCTGAAAATTGATGTTTTTTGTCTAATGTTTAAGCATGTTACAAATTTGAATGAAAATAACACACACACACACATATATAATTATATTTTCTTTAATTAAATAATAAAATTTGTTCTTGTGATAAAAAAAGAGGGCCTAATAAAGTTGTTCCCATTATTTTGGGTGTCCCATGAGTAATGGAATAATTTCAATTATCCCATGAGTGATGAAAAAACGAATCAGCTATAAATTTAGTTAAATTCTCTATGGGCCTTTGGTCTAGCCCATGACTTTACATTCTAACCAACATGGATATAGATACTATTCCCCAATCTATTTTAGAACCTTTTTAAATAATTCTAAAAAATACCTAATTGCACCATATTTTTGGGGTTTCTTATAAAGCTAGTAGTCCTAGGATTGTTTTGGTATCACTATATGTAAAAATATAAACACCCAATGGGTCATTAAAATTAAATATTTTCCCCAAGTAAAAAATAATATATATATATATATAATATGAGTTACAATCAACATGTAGTCCTATCTCCCACACTAACTATCCATTGTACTCAACTATCCAACATTAGTACTTATCCCTTACCTACAACCATGACCGTAATATTAGCACAACCACTAAGTTAAAGGTGTAATGTATGATAAAAATGATTAATATCCAACCACTAAGAGTGTCCCTGCATAAATTGAAAAATATATTTGTGAATGAAGAATGTGAATTTCCAAGGACAAAAATAATTATAAATAGTCATCAAATCATCGACTGATAAACAAGATATTTGATGAGTGGCCATACTTTATTTAAGAAGTGTTTGTGTTGGTATTAACATATCACTATTAAATTATATGGTAAGAATAATATCCACCCATATATCCATAATCAAGAAAATCCAAGATACAAGTTAACATAAAATACAATTAACCCATAACCATCAATTATAAACTTTTAGTGGGAATTATGTACAAATATACATAACAAATAGCTCTAATATACTTGGTTGGAAGGGTGTCTAAACCGTTATCAAAAAAATGAGTGGATAGAAAAATAATATCATTATATAATCATGATAAGGAATATATAGGAATAAATTCTAATATCTCATCCAAATACAAGTGGATTGAACTAATGTCTCATATTATAATCTTGGAAATGAATGGTCTGGCGTAACACCCCACCACACATCGTAGTTTAATTATTGATCCATATAATACAAATCACGTTCCTATACTAAACATGAATTAATATAGAATCCAATTTTATTTAATATTTAATATTATGTTTTTTTGCACACACAAAATATCTTTTATAATATTATATCAAACTTATAACCTACTTGTAACCATTTTATTTTAGAGTGAACATCCCCTCGCCCATTCCAAAAAATAGTTTCTATCAATAGAATCAAAATCTCACAACAATGATAACTTTGTGTTAGGATCTCTCATAAACAAGTTCCCCATTAACAAGGGATACATTAATGGTACCTAACAATGTACACTAATAAATAATATATCAAAATAATTCCCATATGGTTTCTAAATTCAAACATCCATAACACATCAAATTTTGAACATGGTCATTGGAGATAATGTAATTAGGAAATTCATCCAAAGGATCTTCTATATTCCTAATAATACTTATTCCACTCTTTGAGAATAATGGAATAAAATTTAGGTTCATATCAGGGAAATAAAAAGTTTTTTCCAATACCTAGATATGATAAATCACATGAAACTCATATAAACTATAATGAAAACATAGAGGCCACATACCTCATAGATATAGAATCCCACTTTTCTGGTCTCATTATAAAAATATAGATTGATCAACAAAAATACCTAGAGAAGATGTTAACCCCTCAATTTATTGATTTAGGTTAGATAGATATAAAATAATGAAGAAAACCTAGAATAAATCATTATTGAGGATTAACATTACCAACTAGAGATCAACACACAATTATTGGTCCTCAATTTTTACAATTATTAAAGGAGATATATCCAAAAAAGATGATATCCTTTGGGGAGACACACCTACTAGATATCCAAACATATGAGGTGAATTATATATATTTTTTATATAATTGTTTTCTAAAATACCAAAAACCCATCCCTTAAAATGATATATTTGGGGTTCCAACTAAGATTCTAATAAAATCACACCAAAATTATTATTGAAAATTGGGGTTATGATGTATACCATTAGACCCATAATGGTGGGGGGTATCCCCACTACTTAAGACACTTAATGTTTGGGTGGACTTTAATTGGGAATTCTAGTATAAATATTACACTTAGTAAGATTTTTTTTTTTCACCAAGACTATTTTCTTAGATTTCAATGCAATGAGTCTTATACCCACTCATTCATTCTAATTTGGCCAAAAAATACATGAATTGAAAAAAATAGGTACCACATCATATGCGGGTAGTTACAAATACTCCAAAATATAGTTTTTTGTCCTCATGATGTGTCGTGGAGTATTTATAATAATTTTTTTTCAACATCACTCACATATGTACATAACTCTACCAGGTATCCAACAGGATACATCTATGTTACAACCTCACATACACTAGAGTTACCATCCTCCATTAAAGGATTTTATTACACTAGTTTACTCCACCAACTCTCATGCATTGGATGTCCCACCGTCCTTTAGAAAAATATCATCAATGATGATTACATGGGTAGTGTCTATATGATATCTCTAAAGTTGAGATATATAAAATACACCATGTACTACATTACTTCTTAAAATAATCACTAATTTATATTCCCTGATACTAATCCTCTTGACTACCTTAAACACACCAATGAATCAAGATGTTCACATTCCCTTCCTGTGAATCCACTTATGTCATAACCTCGGTGACATTGTTGAAAATACATGGTCACCCACCACAAAATCTATAGGTTAACATCATTGGACTGTATATGAACATTTCCCACTCTAGAATATGACCAATGACCATCGAATAATCTAAGTATACTACATCATTTTCTATATGAAAATATATCGATTAATAGAGGACCCATGAACCTCTAGCCAATACATAAGTGATCAATGTGGATTTACATAAAAGTATTTGAAGGTTTTTATTTAAATTGGAAACTGATAATTATTTTCATAGAAAAACTCAGCTAACAAAAGATATATTTCCCATAAAATACCAAAATATAGGTCACATTCCCCTAAAATTTCATCAAATACCAATAATTTATTCCCAAACATTTTATCTATCTATTAAATGTACACCACACTCATCATCACTTGACTTACAAACGAATTCTATAATTTATACTAGAAATGTGAAGTGAATCATGCAACTAGATCTGATAAAATAATAATTAAAATGCTATTTAAAAATACAATATCATGAATGATATCTTGAACTTCTCATCAATAGACAAGGTATCCTAGATCTGTAATAATGAACCAATTTAATAAATCAATTGATAATCATCAATAAAATACCAAATTCATTATGTGACCATGATATCAATGTCATGAAATCCATAGTCACCTTATCCCATTTTCTCTTAGGAATTTATAGTTTCCAAAGATGATAGGTAACTTCTGGAGGCTCAGTCTTCAGTTATTGATAATTTAGACATGGTATAAAAACCCTATTATGTACTTTTTCATTCCATGAAACCAATACTACCTACATATATCATGATATATCTTGGTAAAACCTGGGAGTACTTCCCATCTCAAGGAATGTGAGTCCAACATTATCTCCATGTATATTTCCATTAAAACCAAAAATGCACCTATATCATAAATTATCTTATCATTATCATGGGTATAGACTTGTGTTGGCACCCTAATATTTGAATAATCCCTCACAACCAAATGGTTTTATTCTTGAGGATAACCCCCTTCACCTTTTTTATAGGTCAGGAGGTGAATCTTAGAGTAGTGAATGAATCTCTACCCTAATAATTCTGAACACCAAGGTGCATATCAGTTAAGAGGATAATAAAATAACATTTTTTTCCCACATATAATTACACTTGAGACTATTTATTATTTCCCAGTGTGTCATCCACCATGTCCCCCTTTATGAGTTTTCATATCATCTCGAAGTCAAAATATGATAGATATTTTTACTTTATTATTTTTAGAAGGATTTGGTTGTAATATAAATATTTTATACTCTTATAGTCAGTATTTTATATAAATTTCTCTCCTAAAAGGTACTAATGATAACATATCAGCATGTTCACAACCCCAACCAACAAAAAATCATGTATCTGAAAATTCAACTCTTATATTATTGCCTACTTGGACCTATAATTGACTATTATACTCTCCCATATCAGAAAATATATCATACGAGCTATTGATTTACTAGATTAGAATGTGTGATCATTATATAGATATGTCAAGGTAAGGATCAGTTCAGTCATCAATATATTATTAAATTCATGGATGTCTCCCTAATATGTATCGACCCACTCAAAATCTTCTCCCTTCTTAGTATGATTCAGAATTGGTATTTTAATTCTTGATATTTCTTGAATGAATATTTTGTAGTATCTTATAAATCCCAGGAAGCAACATTTCTTAAATAAAAACTTGTAGTAATCCTAAGAAACCACAACATTGGACTTAAAAATTTATATTGATTTGCCTGTATCTGATATGATATTCCCTAATAATACTACTTTAATGTTATAGAAATGATACATCCTGATATTTTACTTATGTAGATAGTAACACAATTCCCCTAACAGTATATCTTGACACCAAGCATGATCCTGCCATATATGGGAGTATAAAAAAATTTCATTAATAAATAAGGCCATGAAGGAATCAATGTATGGATATAATACCCTATTCCAAATGCCTATAAACACTGGTGGAAGGTTAATCGGACTAGACAATAGGAAGAAATTATAGATTATACCTGATCCTAACATTTTTCACTGAATATCAAAATTAATTAAAAGTATATAATGATATTTTCTGTCACGACCCATCCTCGGGGCCCGTGTCGTGACTACCACAAGCCCGCCTTCCATAGGCCAGGGGCTAGCGACTAGCACCAAGGCGTAAATCCCGATAAAGGGAAGGCATTGACTTTGTAAAGTAAACAAGCACCACAGAGTAAGAAAGCATAAAAAGTAAACACTAAGTAAAAACTGGTACAATAGTAAGTGCGGAAAAGTAAAGGGGGCCGGAAATACAAGCCCAACTGTAAAGTACAACTGAAAGGGGAAAAACAGCAACTGAAAAGTAAAGCCGCAACGTCGAGCCGTCCTCTGGAAGTCCCACCTGAAGGGTGAGTACAGATAGCCTCCACAGCTCCTCGGTCCAGCCGTCCGCTCCGAGTACACCCCGCCCAGTGGTTCACCTCCAGGTACCGTCTTACTCCGCAAGCCTCCACCACGATCAGCGTTGTCCGTCGTCTGTAACCAACACAACGTAGTACGGGCATATCCCGTGTAGGGGTGAGTATAAGCTACTCATTAGGGACCCCGAGACCCCCAAAGGTCTCCCAGAATCTACAAAGGATAAACCACAAAGGGAAGATACAATCACGAAGTAACATCATACATGGCTTAGGTATATTCCCATACATATACTTAAGTCATCAATTCTTGTTCGGCTCCAACATACGAGCTCAAGTACAACCCAATCCACACAGGAAAACAAAACATAAATCCACACAGGATAGAACAACACAATACACAAAGGAAAGTAAACGTAAATCCACATAAGATAGCACAACACAATCCACACAGGAAAGTAAAATAGGATTCAGCTCACACAGGATATACTTCCTCGTAAGATGATAGAGATGATCAGATGTAGCCACTGATTCATCTAGCCGTCGGACCCACAAAGGATCGGTAGGTACTAACCCCCGCAATGACCCACATAGGATCGATCATGAAGTTGAATCCATAGCTATAGGGAAACTCCTTCTCCATCAAGTACAATGGTTATGCCGCTACAACCAAGCGCTTCCTTCTAACCTTGGACTGCTGTAGAACTCCACTTATCGAGTACTGTGGGCCTGCTGCTACAACCAAGCGCTTCCCACCATGGGTCTGCTGCTACAACCAAGCGCTCCCCCTCATATCCTCTAGAGTTACTCCTTCTGTTGAGTACCACGAGTTAGCCACTACAACCAAGCACTCCTCCGTCGTGGGTCTGCCGCTACAACCAAGTGCTCCCCCATGCTGCTACAACCAAGCGCTCCTCCGTTGTGGGTCTGCCGCTACAACCAAGCGCTCCCCCATACTGCTACAACCAAGAGCTCCTCCGTCGTGGGTCTGCCGCTACAACCAAGAGCTCCCCCTCATAGCCTCCAGAGGTACTCCTTCTGTTGAGTACCGCGGGTCTACCGCTATAACCAAGCGCTCCTCCGCCGTGGGTCTGCTGCTACAACCAAGCGCTTCACACTGGACTATCCGTAACACACCGAGTCGTTCGATCAGCAGTCGTCAAATCTCAACCGGCTCTAGGGTTTCCACACACAGCATGCTCGTTATGGGAGGGTCCACTCCACGAGCCAAGAGGTCGATGCATCAACTGACATGTATTCCGAAGTTGATGTATCCCAAGATGTACCGTAGTGGTCACTGCCGAAAACACGGAGGATTTCCATACTGTTTTCATCATCGTCGCAGTCGCAGTCAGCTCTAGAGTTCCCTCACACAGCAACCTCGATCGGGAGGGTCCGCTCCCCGAGCCGAGAGGTTGATACATCAACTGACACATAGTCCAGAGTTGATGTATCCAAAAGATCCGTATCGTCAACAGGAACTCAACGTCGCAGACGGCGCGTCAATCGGACGCCCGGTCTGAGAGTTATTGGCTTTTTCGTCCCAGGGGCCCGGTTGGTTTTTAAGGAAAAAACAACCCGACCGTACTCCACCTGCGTCCAAACCCCGGGCGGAGTAAGCCAAAAGATCTGTCTCACTTAGAGGAATCCAACAAAGTCGACGACACGTCAATCGAACATCCGAAGCTCAAGATATGAGCATTTCCGCTCCGAGGGCCCGGTTGGTTTGGTGTACGAATCAACCCAGCTGAACCCAAAGTATTCTGAAACCTTGAGTGTGATATACCGAAACGACCGTCTCGATCCAAGGATCACATCGCCGCTGACAGCACATCGTTCGGAGGTCTGTAGCACAAGTTATGAGCAAAAGACCAAAAACATCCGGAGATGGGGGGTCTGGGCCCGGACTGACCTGGACCAACCCCCCTGGGTCGGCTCGAACCGGGTCGACCCGACCCGGCCCGGCCAGGGCGGCCCAGCCCGGCCTGGGTTCGACCCGACCCAGCGGGTCGGCCTAGCTCGGCTCGGCCGAGCGGAGGAACCGCGGGGCACTGGCCCCCGCGGGATGAAGCGTCGCGGCCCCGCATGGGGCCACGCTGGATCAGCGGACGCGGCAAAGTCGTGTCCCATGAGTGCCGGACCCGTGTGGCCGTGGGTCCGCTGGCCGCCGCCGCCATGGCTTCAGACGCAGTGGCCCTGTCTGGCGGCGCACCGGAGTTGCTCTGGTGGTCCGATTTCGTTTCCGTCTACGCCGTAGCTCCTCCCGGGTCTTGTACTTCACGGCGGAAACAACGAATCACCTCTGCGGCATGTTTTGTCGCCGCACGCCAATCCGCACAACAAAGAAGAACTGCGAAGGGTTCTCAGGCCGTGTTTGTTTGGCCCGCACCCTCCGCGTTAGGTGATAACAATTGGGATGAAATAATCAACACATGAATAATAAGCAAGGAACAATTTTAATAAAATTAAAATTGAAATTTGATCTGGGTTCCTTGTTTTAAAAGAAACAATCACGAGAAAATAAATTATTTCACAAAAACACCCCAACCTCGTCAAGTCGTCGCACACGCGTTCTTTGCGGAATTAATCGTCGCGGAAAGAGGCGATCGTCGCGTCGCGGAAGGGCGTCGCGTCGTCGCGGAAGGGCGTCGCGTCGTCACGGAAGGGCATCGTGTCGTTGCGGAATACGGTGTCGCGTCGACGGACTCCGAGGTTCAAGAACATGTAGATTTAATTATATTAATTAAATCCATGTTGTTACAACCCACAAAGAGATTTAAAAGAAGAAACCTGAAATCTCCTACCTCAAGCAGTTGGTGATCGGAGATCGTTGCGGGGAAGAACGTCTCGGAAGAAGCGTCGTCGATCTCTGAGGGTGACAGCATTCTTCGCGTTCTTCGCATTATTCTCATTCTTCGCGAAGGAGGATGAAGGCACAAAATTTCTATCAAAAGCCTCTCAACGAGCAATCCTCAAGAAGTCGTGCATTGGTCTTATTTTATTATTACGCCAACGGATTGTAAACAGGTTAAGAAACGATTAAATTAATTCATAGAATTAATTTAACGAAGTTAACAGCCCAATTAATTGGTGCATTAAGAATTTAAGAAAACACGTCAGTTGACTTTCATAATGACGGGTTTTCGCAGGTGCATTACTTAGTGGAAAAGAAACGGCGGGGCTCGTACGGGCCCCACCTCACAAATATACTACCAAGGGGGTAGGATATTTTTGGATAGAACCCTATCCGCAACAACTCAGTTTAAGCAGCTTTAAGTGGCTTTCATGTGGCTTTGAGTGAAATAAAATAATGTTTGTCATACCAATTATTTTATTTCTTAACTTTAAGCCCAAAAATTAAAAACCACACCCGAGCAAACGCAACTCCGGAAGAGGCGTTTCTAAGAAAATACCGGCGCTGCGATTTCATCGGTGCCCTCGGAATTTGATTCCGAGCACCGGTTCAAAAGTTAGAAAAACCCGCTCGTTCGTTCACTGAACGTACCTGAGCCAGACTTCGGAAAATGATTTTGGGCACACCGGGCCTCGGAATCAGGTGCCGTTAGAAACTGCCTTCTTGTAAAATTCCAAAGAAAATTAAGGAAAAAAATTCCTTGAAATTTACAGGTCTTTACATTTTCCCATTAGATCAATCATATAGATCCACTTGGCTCCTATAAACCGATTGAAAAAGTCCTCTATGTGATAAATTGAATATTGGTTCTTGATTATTTTCTGATTCATCATCTGATAATACAAACATAAAAACAAAATATTGTCTCCCTTAATATGGAAAAGGGATTAACCCATGAGGTAATTCTCGGGAAAATAAATCCATTCAACTTATATTCCTATATATATAAATTAAAGTTTCTATGCTCTATAATATCTATACTATATTGAGAAATGGATATGGGATCTGTATCTATCACAAACTCAATATTAAACATAACCTCTCTCTCAAGTGGAAACTATGATAAATTTTATGGAATGATGTCACAAAATATACCCAAAACCATAAGAAATAGGATCTATGAAATCTCTTTCCCATCACTCAGATCATGCTTCAAAATGGGCTATAATCATCCCTGCTAATCGAGGTCTAGGTCCTAAACATTGGGCATATAAATAAAACTCATATAATAAAGTAAAAGAATAATCCATAGAAGATGTGAAATATAAAAATCAATGGTATAAATCTACGTGTTCTCAATAGTTACTCATCCATTCTATCTTGATGATCACATTTAAACTACACATATCTAATACAAAGAAATCATTGTAATGCCCGTAAATAATAATCATGATATCACACCCTGAATATCTTCAAGAAACCACAAATCATACACTTAAGGGTGTATCAATTTTTATTACTCCCATAAAATACTTAACAACTAGAACCATATTTCCTAATCATAAAATATATAAGAATGAGTATGAAGAATATATATTAAATAATATAGAAGACAAGGTAGATACCATAATGATCACAAATCTAACAATCGATTGTCCCTCCCATTAATCTGATGAGGTATACTCAATCCCATGATGTAAAATTGAACCCGAGCTCTTTTAATATACCTAAGATATATAGATATAACATACGATACCACTATATTAACACTATTAACCATACCCTTAGGAACCACACCCTATTTCATGTCATGATTGATGGAAAGAGCCCAAATAACCTCTTTATGCTAATAATCCTATTTCAGCTCCTAACTGCTAATTTTGACTATAACCTCATCAAAAGTATAACTAGGACGCACAATTATTGGACTATTATATATGTCTCATCAACTTATAAGATCAAAACTCATTGGGTGGATGGTTTAACTAAGATCATATATTCCATAACTGACTATACTAAAAGCACATGAATGGAGTCCTCCTGTATAGGAGAAGTGATGAACCATGACTATTCCCAGTGTACCTATCATTTATCTTGTGAGTACCATTAAAATCATTACTCTTACATCTAAAAGATCCAATTTAAATTATATACACTAAACTAGGGTACTCTAATATAATACACTACACCAGCTTTCTATTAGTGATTAGGTCCTAGTTTAGATCTTCAATGAATGATGTCAAGTGAAATATATTCACTTAAACTAGTATCAAAGGTCTCAACCAACCTCAAAGAATCTAACCCTAGTAGTTTCAACATCCACAAAAAGGGGGAAATTTTGAGAAAATTTATGAAGCATACAGCATAACTAATCACAAAAATATCCCCCAAGATAAGATACATGAATTCTCAAGCCATATATTCCCTCAATGTTTAGGGAAAGAAATAGCTAAGGATATGAGCCATGAAATCCATCCATGACATCCCCTCATGTTTTTTTCCCAAACTAGTACATACCAATAACATTTTTTTAGTACTTGTAGAATATGTGTATATATCATTACCTTACTCTCATAGGATTTCTCAATTTTATTGAAAATCATGTACAATGAATCGATCCAAAACTAAATAGACAGAATATCACCCTGTCCAAAAAAGAGAGGAACATATTGTATCTGAAACACTCTAGTCAAATTATATACAGAAGAGTTGAATCATGTATCCTCATAATCTATATATTTTATAAAATACAATGAAATCACTCAAAAATACACAAATATTGTTTATCTCATATATGAGGTTTCAGTTCCACTACTAATATGGAATGCTCGTATATACCTTAATACACTCAACCATAGGTCTTTATTGTGAAATATAGCTAAAATTAAAAAGAAAATATTTAGAAAAAATATATCACAATTCTGGATATTTTAATTTTGAAAAATAAAAAATAGGCATCACATAATGTTACTCTATACCGACCATATCCACACAAGGGCCTCAAACCAATTGGGTTACCTTTTTCCTCAACTTTCCACTCTAAAGGTAAAGAACATAATAAAAATAATATCTACATGATTAGTCATCAATAAGAGTAACTAGTATCATAGATTTATGAAATAAATATCACAATAATAAAATATATAAGTAAATGTTTTATTACTTACTTTTGAAAACTTAATTAATTAAACCATTTATTCAAATCATGAAACCAATCCCTAACAAGCATACAAATGTCATGTGAAACCTACATACCAAATATAATGCATGAACACTCTATCAATTTTCACTAATTTCGAAGAGAAAAATAATAAACCATAAATTACATATTACACTCTGTAAAATATCAAAACCATAAATAAAAAAACAAATAACCACAATATCATTCACAACTAACATGGATCTTCCTTATACATGTGTTTTCTACACAAAAGAATAGCTTCCATTCCAATTTTTAACGATTCATATCTCCAAATAACTTATCCTAAGTATAAATAATAAATCAAAACACTTTTTAAGGTAGTTATGTGAATGGGAATAACCAAAATGTTGGACTCCTCATGTGTTAATCATGTTTTAATGATCACAAATCCTTTACTGTTAATTAATCTCAATATTCATTGCACATCTTGATAATGGTCTTCAATCTCAATAATAACTATACATCATGGTTTAATGATAAAAAATCTTATGGATGTTAATTAATCTCTTTATTATTTACAATTCTTATGCATGATCACAAATCTCACACATATTATCAAGCCTTTATGTTTATGATTCATGTTCTCTTACTCTCTAATGATTAAACTTAATCCATATTCTGCATATTCTGTCTAAGTCCAAATACAGATATTTTTCTAAGTAAGGACTCACCGTGAAGGACTCACCATGAACCAGACACTGTGAAGGACTCACCGTGACCCATACACCGTGAAGGACTCACCGTGACCCAGACACTGTGAACCACTCACCGTGACCCAGACACCGTGACAGACTCACCGTGACCCAGACACTGTGAAGGACTCACCGTGACCCAGACACCATGAAGGACTCACCATGACCCAGACACCGTGAAGGACTCACCGTGACCCAGACACCGTGAAGGACTCACCGTGACCCCGACACCGTGAAGGAATCACCGTTTCCCAGACACCGTGAAGAAAAAACTGTGATCCAGACACCGTGACATGGTCATACCGTGAAGATCATACCATGAAGAAGACACCATTTACATAATCACTGTGACACTGTTTCTTAACATTTTGTCAATATTATTTAAATAATACTAATGGTCATATTTGATGTTTTTAATGAAATTAATTTTATTTAATGATATTTTTTGGCATGTCAGGATACCATATCTTGTACCTATGAAAAGGGAATCATTCCTACTGCCAGAACTTGTGGAATATAAGGAAGATTAATATGCAGTACACGAAAAAGTAGTTAAGTGGTGAAGCAAAGAAAAGTGAGAATATACAACGAAAAGAACTTATATACACCTGAGAGCACTGTGCTGAACAAGAAGATCAATCCTGAACAAGAAATAGATTGCCAGAATTTCAAATAGCTCTCATGAATGTAATCCAACACCTCTGAAGAACACACGACGAATCAAGAGATCTTTCTCACTACTGTAGAACACATGCTGAACTATGACACTATGTTTTTCAACAGAAAAACCAGAGGACTCAGAAGCATTCCTGTTGAATCCAACGAGTCCAGAGCTGCATTGATAATCACTAGAGCTTTCTGAACTCTTATCTGCTCTCTCTAAGTGATTTATTTATTAACTTTCGAGTAGTGTGGTGTACTCCATATTTCTTACACACACTATCTCCTGCACTGAACTGGAAGATATATAAATCCTCACTCCAAATCTCTTAACTCTTGTTTACCCATGTCAACTGTGGAAGAGGTCCTTGTGTGGCCTGGTCTTTGTTTTGTTTCCCACAAAGAATAGTGGTAGAGGTCCCTATGTGTCCTGGATAGTTTTGTAAACTGTTGTTAACACTAATCCAGGGTGTGGATCAAATTTATAAATTTGAGAGGACTATGTCTCGGCTTGAGACTGAACCTCTTGTTATATCTGCTGTGCATATTTAGTTTAAGTTTTAGTACACTACATATATCTTATTTTTTCCGCTGCTATTACTTTGAAATACAAAACTATTTTAAAGATACTTTGATAGTTAAATTAGCAAGTGTTTACACTTATTGTAAATCAGTAGGTTTGTTTCAAAAGTTAGTTTAATCTTGTGGTTAAATTAACTGAGATCTAATCAATCTTTGAGAAGCTAAGTGAACAGTTACAATCTCTATAAATTCACTACAGTTTAACTTGTTTTATAAATTGGGGGATTTTAAATAGACAATATTTTAACAGAAATTTTAATTGGAACTCAATTCACCCCCTCTTTATTATCCACTTCGACCGACATTTGGTATCAGAGGATTTGTTTTTGCTTAAGGATTTTTGAAATACTTTGTTTTTCAACTGTGATTTTAGTTGCATCTTTAAAGATATTAAAATTTCTGTTAGTTCTAAAATTTATCTCTTTAAATTATCTTTCTAACATCTAGTTATGGATAATAGACTAGGGGGTGCTGCTACTAACATGCCACCTTTCTTCAATGGTACAAACTATGCTCAGTGGAAACATAAAATGAAAATTCATTTAGAAAGCATGGGTTTTGATATCTGGACTGCTATAGAATCTCAAAATAAAATTCCAGAAACTGAAAGAATAACATGGGATGAACCTACAATGACAGCTTACAATAGTAATTGTAAAGATATGAATGCCATGTACTGTACTCTAGGAGATGAGGAGTTTAACAGAATTTCTACTTGCAAAACTGCTTTTGAAATTTGGGATACTTTGGGTGTTTCTCATGAAGGAACAACCAATGTTAAAGAAATGCGATTGGATACTTATACTATTAAATATGATAATTTTAAGATGAAGGCTGATGAACCTATTTCTGATATGTATCTCAGGTTGAATGAGATAGTCAATACAAGTAATTCACTTGGTAAAGCTGTTCCAACAAAGGAACAAATTATGAGAATCTTGATATGTCTACCAGACCGATGGAGGGGCACTTCTGTTTCAATCAGAGAATCTTGTGATATTGGTAAACTGCCAGTCAAGGAACTTACTGGTATGTTAATGATGTGTGAAGAAGAACTTAAGGTAAACAAATAAGAAGAAGATAAACCAAAAAGGAAGTCAGTGGATTCCAAGACTACTACTTCAAAGAATAAAGATAAGGATAAGCTTCATGTAAGTGATAGATCAAGCTATGAAGAAAGTGAATGTGCATCTGACAGTGATGCAGAAATGGCTCACATAGCCTGAAGATTTAAGAAGTTTTATAGGAAGAAGTTGTTTTTCAGAAAACCACATTACAAAGGTAAGTATGACAACAAGGGACACTGAAAAAAGGACTGGAATAAATCTGATAAATCTGATGAAGTTGTCTGCTATGGATGCAAAAGAAAAGCACATATAAAAGCAGACTGTCCAAAGCTGAAATATAAGAAGAAATATGATTATAAGGATAATAAGAATAAGAAATCCATGAAGGCTACATGGAGTGCTTCTGAGGATATCTCTAGTGAATATGAAGCTTCTGAGACTGAAAACAGAAATAAGGCAAACATGTGTTTTATGAAAAACACTTCTGAGGTAACATCTGAAACTCCTTCTTTAAATTCTTATTATTCTGGAGATGATTCTAATTCTGAAAATATGTCAAAATCTGAACTTTTTGAATACTGTGATTTGTTGGAGGAAACCTGTAATGAGCTGAAAGACAAATACAAAGGTTTAAAGAAACAGTATGCTTTAACTGTTAAACATAAATCTGATCTTGACATAGAAATGGAAAAGAATGCTCGGTTTCTTAAAGAAAACACTAAACTGAAACTTTCAAATGAGCAACTTAGGAAGGATTTTGAAAAGTTAAAAATGGAAAAGATAATCTTACTCAAATGCTAGGTAAGAAGATTGAACCTAGATACACTACTGGTATAGGATACCAACCTGGACAGAGACAGATTACCAAGAATAGATTTATTCCTAAATTTGGACAGAATACTACAAGTTCTAGTTCTGGACATTTATATGCTTCAACTAGTTAGTCACTTAGTTATAAATCTAATAGAGTTTATCTTTCAAAATATTTTAATTCTGCAAATTATATGAGACCCATACGACAAATATGGGTACCGAAAGCTTTGATTGCTAACCTATTTGGACCCAAGAAGATTTGGGTACCAAAATCATTTCCTATTTAAATCTGTTTTTTAGGAAACCTGCCTGAAGAGTTCCCACAAGAAGACATGGTATCTGGACAGTAGATGTTCAAGACATATGTCTGGAGATTATTCATGCTTCAAGATCCTAATAAAGGTCGATGGAGGACATGTCACCTTTGGTGATAATTCTAAAGGAAAAATCATCAGCTTAGGCCAGATTGGTAACACTGACTCAGTATTAATTTCTAAAGTTCTATTTATTGATGGACTTAAATATAATTTACTAAGTATTTCTCAATAATTTGATGATGGTTTTAATGTTAAATTTGAAAATGATTCTTTCAATGTTATTAATTCTAAAAATTCTTTAGTATTTTCTACCTTGCGAAATGAAAATGTCTATGCTGTTGATTTAAATTCCTTAGTTAAGCAAAATGTTACCTGTCTAAATGCTTTTCATAAAGAGTCTTGGTTATGTCATAGAAGATTAGGACACTGAAATTTACACTCACTTAAAAAACTTACTAGGAAGAACTTAGTTAGAGGCCTACCCAAACTTGAGTTTCCAAATGACAAAGTTTCTAATCCCTATCAAAAGGGAAAGCAATATAAGGTTTCTTTTAAATCAAAGAAAGAAGTTTCAACTTCTCAACCTCTCGAGTTGGTTCACATGGATTTTTTTGGACCATCTAGAGTTTTCAGCTTAAATGAGAAGCACTATGTCTATGTCCTAGTAGATGACTTTTCTAGATATACTTGGGTATACTTCTTAGCTCACAAAAGTGAAGCTTGTTCTTACTTTGTCAAATACTGCAATTCTGTAGAAAACCTTAGTGGACTTAAGATTAAAACCCTAAGAAGTGATCATGGTTGTGAGTTTGAAAATCATGAATTTGAATCCTATTGCTCACACAATGGCTATAGTCATAATTTTTCTACTCCTAGGACACCTTAGCAGAATGGTTTAGTAGAAAGAAGGAATAGAACCCTGCAAGAAATTGCTAGAACTATGCTTAATGAATATGACCTGCCTATTTACTTTTGGGTTGAAGCTATCAATACATCTTGTTATATAATTAACAAAGTCTTAATTAGATCTGTTCTTAAGAAGACCCCTTATGAGTTGTGGAACAATAGAAAACCTAAAGTTAATTACTTCAGAGTCTTTGGCTGTAAAGTTTTTATTCTTAATACAAAGGATAATATTGATAAGTTTGCTTCTAAAAGTGATGAAGGAACTTTTCTTGGTTATTCTTTAACTAGAAAAGCCTATAGAGTTTTTAATAAGAGAACCAAATGTATGGAAGAATCTGTTCACATCAAGTTTGATGAAACTGATTCACATGAGCCTAAAACTTCTCTTGAAAATCATGAAGAAGATTTATCTGTTCTGGACCTTAATGACAAATCTAATGAACCTACTATAAAGACAACCAGTTCCGGACTTATTCCAGAATCTGCTGCTAATGAACCCGAACCTAGATAAGAACCAGAAATTTCTAGTCCTACCTTTACTAGATCAACTAGAATTCTAAAGAATCATCCTCTAGATGCTGTTGTAGGAAATCTTGATAGAGGGACACAAACTAGTTCTTCTCTAAGAAATCAGGTTGAACATCAAGCCTTTCTTTCACAGTTAGAACCTAAAAATATCAATGATGCTATCAATGATGAATTTTGAGTTATTGCTATGCAAGAAGAACTCAATCAATTTGAAAGAAATAAATTTTGGAATCTTGTTGAAAGACCTAAGGACACTTTCACAATAGGCACTAAATGGGTGTTTAGAAACAAAGTTGATGACTCTGGAAACATAGTTAGAAATAAAGCTAGGCTAGTTGCACAAGGCTATAGTCAAGAGGAAGGTATTGACTATGAGGAGACTTTTTCTCCAGTATCCAGATTAGAAGCTATTAAGATTTTACTTGCTTATTCTGCACAACTAAATTTCAAACTATATCAAATGGATGTCAAGAGTGCATTCTTAAATGGATATATTGTTGAGGATGTTTTTGTTGAACAACCACAAGGATTTTCAAGCCCTCATTTTCCAAATCGTATTTTCAAATTATCAAAATCTTTATATGGTTTAAAGCATGCTCCAAGAGCTTGGTATGATAGATTAAGTACTTTTCTAATTTCTAAAGGTTTTATAAAAGGAATAGCTGATCCTACTCTGTTTATAAAATGAATTTCTAAAGATGTTTTAGTTGTAAAAATTTATGTAGATGATATTATTTTTGGATCTTCAAAAACTACATTATGTACAGATTTTTCTAAAATGATGCAAAATAAATTTGAAATGAGTCTAATGGGTGAACTTAAATTCTTTCTTGGATTTCAAATCTTTCAAAATGATAATGGAATTATTTTAACTCAAAGTAAATATACTAGAGATCTTTTAAAACGTTTTGGATTGGATAGCACAAAAAGTAGTGACACTCCCATGAGTACCACCTGTAAGATGGATATTGATGAAATTGGTAAATATGTTGATCAAACCACTTATAGAGGAATGATTGGAAGTCTACTCTACCTAACTTCTAGTCATCCTGACATTATGTTTAGTGTGTGTATGTGTGCTCGTTTTTAAGAAAACCCTAAAGAGTCACATTTAAATGCTGTAAATATAATTTTCAAATACCTCAAGCATACTCCCAATTTAGGACTGTTCTATCCCAAAGGACAATCATTCGAATTAGTTAGTTATTCTGATGCTGATTTTGCTGGATGTAAGTTAGATAGAAAAAGCACCTCTGGAACGTGTCATCTTTTAGGAAAGTCACTAATATCATGGTGTAGTAAGAAACAAAATTCTGTTGCATTATCCACTGCAGAAGCTGAATACATAGCTGCTGGCAATTGTTGTGCAAAAATTTTGTGGATGAAACACACATTACTGGACTATGGATATAAATTCAGACATGTCCCAATAAATTGTGACAACACAAGTGCTATTAACATTTCTAAGAATCCTGTTTCTCATTCTAGGACAAAACATATTGATGTAAGACATAAATTTTTAAGGGATCATTATCAAAAAGGTGATATTACTTTGGAATTCATTGGTACTGAATAACAACTTGCTGATATATTCACTAAACCACTAAATTCTGAAGGATTAGACTACATAATACATGATGTTGATATGATTAATCATAAGTAAATATCCTATTGATCTCAACGTTTAAATAATTTACTGTATTTTACTTTACGGTTTCATGGTCATTGTTTCTAAGTTACTGTTTTATGATCACTGTCTCACCGTCAAGACTTTATGCTCATGGTCTGTCAACTTACTGTCTCACCGTGACTGCACAGAATGCTCACTGTCTCATCGTGACGACTATCAACTGTCTCACCGTGATGACTAGTTTTCATCACACCGTAACTCCTGCTCACGGTCTCACCGTGAAGATTATTTTTATTCTTATGTTAACTCGTATCGCGTAATTTTTATTTTAACGATATTTTATTTCCTGCGCTTTTATTTTTATGACGTTTGACATTCCCAAATGATAAAACATAAGGGTTTCATTCGATTACTTACCTAAACTCTCTACTGAACCTTCTCTTCCCTCTCGCTCGAACCTTCAGTGGATGCCAAGGATGAAGCGTCCATCTTGACCCTCGTCTGAGAAGCACCGCTCTAAGAAATAGAAGAGGATACTGAGGATAGCTCCCGAAGGACCTCTAAACCCAGACCAGGTAATCCGTACAGTTGTTACCTGAAAAAGAAGTTTTCCTAGAGTGGTTGCCGTCTAGCAGATCTTTAGTTTTAAAATTTTTAAGAGGTCAAGGATGGCTTGGATGGTTCACTGGATAGAATAGACCGATCTACCCAATATTGGTATCTCAATTTTATCAGTATTTAAAGTTTCCTTTTTTGAGTTTGGATAAATCTTTATGGTGACAAGTTGGATAAATGGTAAAAAGTGCTCTTTCTCTTCGAGGCTGTGGGATGTATTCCTAGGGATTCCCCATGAAAGAGTGTGTGAGGATTACCAGAGATACCCTCCTCCAACAACCGACATATTTGACCTAGAGACGGCTTTGGAAAACCTGACTGGAAATGGAACCAAGAGAAGGGCCATAACTACTGAATTAGATGGGGAGACTGGGCTTCTGTTCAAATTTGTTCAAAATTTGATTAGTCCAAGAAAAGGAGATTTTGCTGTGATGAAGTATCAGGATGTGTTCCTGATTCACCTGTTGAAGAATGGCCATAAGATCAACCTATGCAAGTATGTTATCAACCATATCTGTGAGCTGATCAAAGTCACTTCAAAATCCACCTCCTTGTTTTACTAAAGGATGATTTCAGCTATGTTAGTTGAAAAAGGGATGGTTGGACCAAATGAAGAAAAGTTTGAGGACCTTGATTTCTGACTATCCATGCCTATCATCAGAAGGATGAAGATTAGCTGGAACCCCTGGAAGAAGCAGTGGGTTGAGGACAATGATCAAGTGTATAAAAAGTTTAATCCTGTTGACTATCCAAGAAGGCCTAAAAATCTATCTGATCCTGGTTTGGAACCAGATGAAGTGGCTGAGTTTTCAGAAGAAGAAGAAGAGGAAGTAACTACTGAAGTATCTTAAAGAGAAGAGGTTTAAATACCACAAATGGAAACAACTCCTATTGAAAAATAAAGGACTGTTGTTTCTACTGTTATCCCTGCTGAAATACCTCAAGAAGAGGAAGTTGATGTTAGTTTGAGAGAAGAGGAAGCTCCTGCTTCTAGTGCAGATGTAAATCCAGAATCTCATCCTAATGCTACAAGGAAGTTGGTTTTGCCTGATTCAGAATAGCAAGAAACCTTAGAGGCTGATCCTGTTGAGGAGGATCTTTCTGTTGAGAAAGAAGCAAGTTTGGAAGTTCAACCAGTGGAAGAATCGGTTCCTGAGATAATTCGCTCTGCTGAAGATAGGATGGAAATTCTTTTTCCAGTTGGCAAGGAAAGAGTTTGCTGAAGAGATTAGGGATGATCATGTGGATCTTATCCATGTTCCTGAGCCTCAAAAAATCTGAAAGGGAACCACAATTTGAGGGGGAGGAACCACAAAATCTTGAGATTACAGAAGCTGGATCTGCTGAAGCTTCTCAACCTGCTATCTCATACACTGTGAACACCCAGTTTGTTTTACCAAGCTTTTATGATGTGAATGAGTCAGAGCAAGTGTCTACAACTGGAATGGATCTTTCTTCTCTATTTCAACTGAAGTCTGTAGCTCATTCAGAACCAGAACCAGAGCCCCAACCTCAATCCGAATAAGAATCTGAGTCTGAAGATGACTCTGAAACTCAACCAGAATATGAATCACTACCGTTACCTGCACCCTTACCTGAGCATCACTCCTTTGTGACCAAAGATGATCTGAAAGTTTTTGGAGAAATTTTTTTAACTGGAGTTGAAAAAATTGTCTCCACTCAACCTCGTCCAGTAACCCAGTTAAGTCAAGACGATGCATCAATTCTCTTGGAAAATATTATCTTTCATATTCAACCAAGGATGATCCGAGAAATTCAAGAAGTCATAGTTGAGAATAAGCTACTGAGTTTTGATGTTTTAAATCTGAAAAATATGATATCAAATTTGTAGAATGAGTTATCCTTGAGATCAGAACCTGATCTTGTTTTTGCTCCTGCACCGGTTGCTACTTATCTTGAGCCATCTGATTCCCTCCTTGCTAGGGAAATTGTGTCTGAAGTTCATCCATACCTCCTTTCTTTTGATGAAAATATTGGAAAAAGACACACCAAGATGTTAGAATGCATGAGAGAACTTGTGGAAAATCTGAATAAGCTTACAGATGAATAAAGTGGTTGCCTGCAAAAAGTGTTGAAACAGCTCAAAGTTCTAACCGAAGTTGTCAAGGCTTAACCTGCTTCTGGTCAGACCTCCACATATTCTTTGGATGATTCTATGCTGAGATCCATAATTAAGGAAGAAATTCAGAGTGCCTTTAGTGGCTTGGATCTATCTTCTTTGACATAAGTGGTTAATAACAGTGATAGAGCATTGGACTTGGTTAGGATTCATTCTAAGATAGCCAATGATGCTCAATAAGAGATCACCAAGAAAATAGATCTTTATCTCTCTCGGATTTGCTCTAAAATTGATATGACAGATCACTTTAGATATCTTGTTGAAAATTTGAGAATCCCTCTGGTGACTCAAGATTTTAGAACACATGTTCAGAAACTTACAGAGTTCACCATATTGTTGGACAAGTTTATAGAGAATAAGGATGATTTTGAAAAGGCTATGAAATATTGTGGTGAAATCATTACTAATTTCATCAATCTTTTGAAGCTGTATCTTCATGTGCAGAGTACTGCTATCATGGATTCAGCTGCTGCACCCCTTCGACCTGCTCTACCTACCTTAGCCTCAACTACCATGTCAGTCAGCCAAGCTCTTTCTCAGATCCAACCAGTCATTCTTGACCAACCTAAGCCTAGATCTTCTACTACTCCCACTTTGGCTCTATCTGTTTTTGAAGGTCTACCCTTACCCTCTTTATCTACTACATCTATGCCTTCTTTTACTTCAGTACCATCTCCTGCTACTGATAAAGGCAAGGAAAATATGGATTCCTGAAGAGTCTAGAGACTGTTTTCTTTTTGATGGGATGTCATTTCTTGTTTACTATTTGTACTTCTCTTGTATGTTGTATTCTGCACCCTTTGTTTAATGCAGATTGCCGAGTTTCATTTCATTTTCTCTACTTTTTGATAATCCCAAAAGGGTGACAAAAATCTACAAATATAAATGGGGGAGAAATACTACAAGTTTCAGTTCTATAATGTTTTTTTCTATGATAGTATCTTTAAAGTTATGTTTCATTTATCTTCTGACTATATCTGATTTGTGATCATCAAAACGGGGGATATTGTTGGACTCCTCAGGTGTTAATAATGTTTTAATGATCACAAATCCTTTTACTGTTAATTAATCTCAATCTTCATTGCACATCTTGATAATGGTCTTCAATATCAATAATAACTACACATCATGGTTTAATGATAACAAATATTATGGATGTTAATTACTCTCTTTATTATTTACAAGTCTTATGCATGATCACAAATCTCACATATATTATCAAGCCTTTATGTTTTTGATTCATGTTCTCTTACTCTCTAACGATTAAACTTAATACATATTTTGCATATTCTGTCTAAGTCCAAATACAGATATTTGTCTAAGGACTCACCGTGTAGGACTCACCATGAACCAGACACCGTGAAGGACTCAGCGTGACCCAGACACAGTGAAGGACTCACCGTGACCCAGACACCGTGAAGGACTCACCGTGACCCATACACCGTGAAGGACTCACCATGACCCAGACACCGTGAAGGACTCACCATGACCCAGACACTGTGAAGGACTCACCGTGACCCAGACACCATGAAGGAAAAACTGTGATCCAGACACCGTGACATGGTCATACCATGAAGCTCATACCGTGAATAAGACATTGTTTAATTAATCACTATGACACCATTTCTTAACTTTTTTTTCAATATTATTTAAATAATAATAACGGTCATATTTGATGTTTTTAATTCAATTAATGTTGTTTAATGATAGTTGTTGGCATGTCAGGAAAGCGCATCTCTTACCTATGAAAAGGGAATCATTTCTACTGGCAGAACTTGTGGAATATAAGGAAGATTAAGATGCAGTACACGAAAAAGCAGTGAAGTGGTGAAGCAAAGAAAAGTGAGAATATACAACGAGAAGAACTTACATACACCCGAGAGCACTGTGTTGAACAAGAAGATCAATCCTGAACAAGAAAGAGATTTCCAGACTTTCAAAGAACTCTCATGAATGTAATCCAACACCTCTGAAGAACACACGACGAATCAAGAGATCATTCTCACTCCTATAGAACACATGCTGAAATACGACACTCTGTTTTTCAACAGAAAAATCAGAGAATGACTCAGAAGCATTCCTTCTGAATCCAACGAGTCCAGAGCTGCATTGATAATCACTAGAGCTTTCTAAACTCTTATCTGCTCTCTCTAAGTGATTTATTTATTAACTTTCGAGTAGTGTGGTGTACTCTTTATTTATTACACACACTGTCTCCTTCAATGAACTGGAGGGTATCTAAATCCTCACTCCAAATCTCTTAACTCTTGTTTACCCACGTCAAATGTGGAAGAGGTCCTTGTGTGGCCTGGTCTTTGTTTTGTTTCCCACGAAGAACAGTGGTAGTGGTCCCTGCATGGCCTGGACAGTTTTGTAAACTGTTGTTAACCCCGATCCAGGGTGTGGATAAAATTTATAAATTTGAGAGGACTAAGTCTCGGCTTGAGACTGAACCTCTTGTTATATCTGCTGTGCATCTTTAGTTTATGTTTACAGTACACTACATATATCTTATTTTTTCCGCTTCTATTACTTTGAAATACAAAGCTATTTTAAAGATACTTTGATAGTTAAATTAGAAAGTGTTTACAATTATTGTAAATCAGTAGGTTAGTTTCAAAAGTTAGTTTAATCTTGTGGTTAAATTAACTGAGATCTAATCAATCTTTCAGAAGCTAAGTGAACATTTACAATCTGTATAAATTCACTACAATTTAACTTGTTTTATAAATATGGGGATTTTAAATTGACAATATTTTAACAGAAATATAAATTGGAACTCAATTCACCCCACTCTTGAGTATACACTCTGACCAACACAAAATTTGAAAAATATTTATAATATTTTTAGCTAAAAATTTATATTTTACATATAAGTGGTGTTTTTATAGTAATGTTGTCATATGCATCAAAGATAAATTTTCCTAGAAAATGATTTTTATTACTTTTTTTGAGAAAAAATATAATTAATTTATTCCAATTATAGAAATTTATTTTTTAAAAATATATTTATTTTTTAAATAATCATCTCGAAATTATCTTAGAGTGTATTTTTGATAATTTTCTGAAAAGATTGATTTTTTGATAAATAGTGAAAAATATTGATTATTATAGTAAAATATATTTTCATTTCAAGTATTAAAAGAGATGAATATTGTTTTAAATTTCATTAAAAGTAAAATTAGTTCAATTATATTTTCGTTCATTCAATTAAGGTCATTAGGATCAATTTTATGTTGATTTTTTAAAAAACGTTTTGTACTTAAGAAAACAATTTATAAGAAACTGCTCTTCATTATGTTTTGTGGGATTAATTTTAAATTAAATTCTACCACTTCTATTAATTTATTTTGATAAAATGTATTAAATATATGGAATAATAAAAATTTATATTAGGTAATATGGTAAAATTTAGTTTTGTTCATTTTGAATAATAAATGAGTTAAAAATTCTTTGCCACAGTTAAGGATAAAACGAGTTTACCACAGGGTTAAACCATGAGATAAGGGTAATATTTTCAATTTAGCATGTATAAATATTATTTTCTCTCTATATTTAAACATTATAATATCTGAAGTTATAATATCTATACATTTGGAAGGATATTTCTTGAGAATGACATTATAATATTTTAATCTTTTATGAAATCCCATGTGTGTCCTATAACAACTTATAAAAGGGAAACCCTACTCTATTTTTATTACACCACTATGAGCCTTATAGATAAAAAAGTCATAAAAAATTATCTTCACAACTTCACTTCAACAAATTTTACTTTTTGTTCTTCTGGAAAACCATTCCAAGGATCTTTAAGAATAGATCTAAATGAGGTCTACTGAAGAAGAGGTAATCATCCTACCCGACATATGTCAATTTATTTATTCTTATAAATTATGTAAATATATTTTATTGGTCATAAAATATAAAATTATTTAGCATAAATATAATAAAATATTATTATGATTATTTAACCACCATTATTCACCATCATTTCTGTCAATTGGGAGGTTAAGGTATTGTTTAGGCGTACATATGGACTACCGCCTCTACACAATGATACAATTCATTTTCCATCACCATATTTCATGGATGGTTATTATGATAGGTTTATTGTTTATATATTATAATTATTACATAATTATTATTTTTTAATTATAATATCACATCTATATTCTTACCTTCCCATATATTGGAAAATGATAACGTCACTTCTATGTACGTGTGGACTATCACCTCCCTAAAGAGATATGATTTGTTTCTCATTTCAATATTATATGGATGGTAATAAGGATATTTTTAATAAATATTTATGATATTATAATTATCATTCAAATTTTAAGAATTATTTACTTTCCTTTAATTCCATCCTTCAAAAGTTGAAAACAACCTTCATGCGTATATACGACCAACCCCCTCTATGAACAGTGTAATTAATTTTTCATTCTCTACCATTGATGGATGAATTTAAATACATCTATATAAATAATATATATGATATTTATATCATTATTAATATTGTTTAGATGGTGTAATCATGATCAAATTACATTGACCGAAACTACTGAATTAGAATTCTCATGAAAAACAAAAATCTTAACACTAGGAAATAATGAATTTAAGTAGAATATATAAGTAGATATTATAATTAGATCATATATGATATTATATTTATGAAAATTATTATTTTATAAAATTATAATAAATTTAAATTTATTATATAGGATGTTATAGTGATTTCAAAGGAAGTCAAACTTGAGAAAAGGGGTTTACGATACAGTGTAATTGTTTTTTCGGGACTATTGCTAATTAAGTTTCAGATAATGAAATATTATGACCTTTAACTCAAAAATCATATTAAATTTATTCTCCACTATTTATTTTAATATATTACATAGTTTTTTTTTCATTTTCCTCTATTTAAAAACTTAAGAGGTGAAAAGATTTTTTTATGGAATACATACTTTATTTATCTCTTAGGTTGAAAATTATTTTCATTTCATATCCATATTTTTTAAAAATGATTTCATATATTTTATATTCCCCTTAAATTTTTTAAAATAATTTTTACCATATATTGAACTCTATTTCCTTTTTCTGAATGATGTAATTTTTAATTTTTTACCAAAAAATTCATACAAATCTTTATTTTAATAAACATTACAAGAACAAAATTTCAAACCACATTGAATTCTCAATGCTTTGTAGATTCTATTAAAAGTTTCAAATTTTATCTTAATATTGTGGAATTTTTTAGATTTTAAATAATTGATTTCAATGTGAAAAGGTTATTTTATTCTTGAGAAGTTCTAGTGACAATTTAAACTTGTTTTTCATCTATGATAATATCCATTGATGTTACTTATGATTTACTAGGGATATAAACTAATGATTCTTTTTAATTTAATTCTTTGGACGGATTATTTTGATAATTATTTAAGGATTATTCTATAAAACCTTTTTTATTCCAATAGGTTAATTGAGTTATAAAGAAAACTTTATGAAACTTGTTTCTTTTACATGGGTAATTCTATAATGAAATGATGAAATGTTTATGAAATTTGTTTCCTTTTGATGAGTTATGCTTTGCATAATATTTCAGGATATTGTGTCACACATATTTCTTACTTTTTTTATTAGGAGGGTGGACTCCAAATTATATATCCCTACAATGAATTGTTTAAATATGGATATTCTATGAGATAATAATAACTGGAATGTGGTGTGGACCCAATTCAGTAAGGGACTCCATCTACTATGATTGTATTTAGAGTGAACCTTAAAAAAGGATGTGATAGAATTCAAAGTTAACCTGATCTACTATTATAGTATTGGATGTGATAATTAACTAAGGAAATGATTCTATAATCTTATATTTATTCCATAAACTTATATCTTATGCCAATGTTATGCTCTCATGCATCATGTTTTTGGATTAATTTATGATTAATGACTTATGAACTACCAAGATTTATTGCATGAGTAAATATTATGATATATTATACATTAGGTATAGTTTTTAAATGTAAATATCATTTTCTCCCACCCTTTTGATAATTTTATGCCTAATTGATCATTATTATATACATTTTTGACCTTACTAAGCATCTAAGTTCAACCCTTCTTATATTTCATTTCCCTTGATTATGAAGTACTTTTTTTGTATCATATATCTAATAAGGGTGATAGTTATGATGAACATAGTGGGAGATCATGTATATATTTTATATATAATTTTTTTATATATCCATGTTTCCAAAGATGCAAAACTAATATCATTCTAGCATGGATCATAATGTTAGGTATTGGATATTCTTATAATAATATTAAATATTTATGTATGAAAAATAAGGGTCACTATAGGTGCTTTCATAAAAAGGTTTACACACTTTTGGAAACTAGGATGAGAAAAATTTAATGATAACCCTTGGGATAATTCTATGTATAAGAGAATAAATTATGTTATGGTAAAGAAGGAAGAGTGGTTTCCTAAGAAAAAATTACTATCTGGATACTATAAGTGGATATGGGTTTGGTACTAATTTATCTAGGAGAGATAACCCTAATAAGAGTTGGTCAAGAATACTCATCCATCATTCTATTATATGGGGAGTGTTCACTTACCATGCACCAGGTTTGATATTCTCGAGGGATATGATTTGGTTCATTAAAATTTTATTTACAAACCAGTATAAATTATTTTAATATATTACGATCATGGATGACCTAGGTTAAACATATGGTTTGATATATTAAATAAAAGGAGTCATGATTTAGTGATTCTATAAATTATTTTTCATGATTATGTGGTTTCCCACTATGATTATTTTTGTTCACACTATGATTTTTGGTTTCAGTAAATGGATTTTACCTGATGGAATCATGTTAATGTTAAATGTGATGGAATATGGAATGATTTCCCTCTTAGGAAACAAAATTATATGGGATACGAAATGAAAAATCTAGTTTCTAAGATTATGGAACATTCAAAAGTTATGAACCATGTCAAGATTCCAAATCAGAAAAGGACGGGACCCAATTCTATTGATTCCTTCATAAGAAAACATCAACCATCTTTTAGTGAGATTGGTGATCCAATAGTTATTTATAAATGGATCAGTAACAATACAAATACTTTTTTATTATCCCGTGTTCAGAACATAAAAAAATTATTTTGGATGTTTTTAATTTTCAAGTAGAATAATATTAATAGTGGAATCTTATAAATAACATGATTTAATGGGAATAAATTTACTCTATAGAGAGGGATGAGTTTGGGAGATTATTTTCCAAAAATTAATTTCCTCATATTATTCACAAGAAAATGGAAATGTAATTCATTAAACTAATACACAAGGGTGATGAATACATTAGTAAATATGAAGTAATTTTTTCAAGACATTTGATGTACGATTTTGGAATTACAATTCAAAATAAAATTAAGGTTGATCGATTCTTTAGGGGTTTGAAACCAAGTCTCCAAAGGGAATTATCCATAAATTACTATAATAGCTACGATTAAATCATTATTTGTTCTATAAAAATAGAAATGGATATTAGAGTAACCAATAAATGTCATAGTTTTTATAGGAAAGGAATGTTGGAATTATTAAGAAATTATATTAATAAAAAAATGTAGAGAAGAAGATATTTTATTAATGCTCGAAGCATGGCAGGAAACATAGAGGAAATTTTCTTAAAGGAACTGCTAAATGTTTTATGCATGGTAAGAGAGGCCATCATGTAATCAAATTCCAATGAAATGGGAATAATATTATATAAAATACTGGATAAAGCACCGAATAATTCACTAACCACAATCAAGTGTTTAAAATGAATGGATTATGGGAATTTTGTTAAGTAGTTCTCAAATACAAAGGTTAAAGATTGTGATTAAAATAAGTAACATCTTGAGTATAAAGACAAAGGTAAATATCATGCGATCATTTTTATTAATGTTGATTTCAATAATGTTGTGGTGAATGGTAAACATACCATCAAATCTAGATTTGATAATATCTTATTTGATTATTGATCTACCCACCCTTTTTTATCCGAAGAAATTTCTATGTGTATCACAATACAAACTCAATAATTACATATTTAATTTGAATTGAAAACCTATAATAGTAAGATGATCTAATCACAAGTCTAATATTATTATTCAATTGATGTTTATGGGAATGTTATTTATGAAAATCTAGTTATTCTCTCTGAATTGGAATCTCATGTTATCTTAGGCCTGTATTGGCATTATTTACATAAATTCCTCATCAAATACTAAGGAAGGGATGTCAAACTTGATATTCTAAAACAACCTATGATTATCTATCAGTGTGATGATAAATCTAATCTTCCAATGAAAATTAAATCCGTTATTTATGTCTTGACTCTTATAAAAAGTGACTCAATTATATAAGGATGGGGAGAAACTCAACATCAAATATATGATAATTGTATGAGAGTTTGTTAATGTTTTTGAGAATATTTTCCAAAAATTCATCCAAATAATGAAATTAAGATTTTATAAGAACTAATACCTAGTACTGCACCTATTTAAATTAATACATATAAAATGGCCCCCATTTAGTTATAGGAATTAAAGAAGAAACTCTAGAAAAATCTTCACAAGGGATTCATTCGGCTAAGTGTGTCACTATGGTTCCAATTTGTTCATTTTTTTAAAATAATGATGGATCAATGTGACTCTACATTAATTATAAAGAAGATAAAAATGTCACAATAAAGAATATGTATCTTCTATCCTATTTTGATGGCTTTTTCAATCAATTTTATTGAGCTCAATATTTTCTCTAGATTGATCTTTGATCTGAATATTATCAGTTGATGGTCAAAAGTGAATACATACCTAACATTTCCCTTTTAATGAGTTATAGGAAAAATTAATTTATAGTTATTTCATTTGGTCATACTAATACCCCCATTATCTATATGGTTTTCGTGAATATTATCCTTAGAGATTACCTTGATCAGTTTGTGGATGTCGTTATAATCCATATTTTTACATATTACAAGATTAAAGAAGGGAAAGAATATTAATTGAGTATTTTACTGAAGACCCTGAGGAATGAGAAGATATATGAGAAATTTTCCGAGTGTGAATTTTAAGTACAATGGTTTTTATTCTAATATAATATCAAGTGAGTATACATCAGTGGATAAATGAAATATGAATGTTATTTAACATTTGACCAGAGTAGCCATTGTGAATGATAAACATAGTTTTCTTGGTTTTACTAGATATTATTGACTCATTATAGAAAATTTCTCATGAATTTTTAATCCAATAACTATGTTAAATTAGAAGGGAGCTAATTTCCCTTTCACAAATTAATGTGATAAAAATTCAAGGAACTAAATATAAGGTTAGACAAGATCCATATCCATAGAAAAACCTACATTTTAGATTGGTTTTTGATAAATAATGATGCCTCAAAGAAAGGTTTTAGATGTTTCCCCATAGAAAATGATATAGTAATAGATTATACCTCATTAAAATGGAAGGTTTATTAGAAAAATTACTCAACTAATGATTTAGAGTTAACTGTAATTATTTTGGAATTAGTAATATGGAGGCATTATCTTTACAAAGAAAGGTGTGATATATATACTAATCATAAAATATAAAATTATATATTTAATTAAAAATATATGAATATATCAAAATAATATTGTTGGATTTGATTAATTATCAGGACTTCTCGAAAAATTATCATCCTAGGAAAGAGAATGAGGGTTTAGATACTCTGAGTCTAAAGGATGACACTAACTAATCTATGACGTGGATCATAAAAGATCTAATATTTCTATATTTTTCAAAGGATGGATGTGAAAATATTTAAGGGAGGGGAGAGAATTTATCTTTATAAAATGAGTGTTCAACTATCTATAAAATTAATGATTAAAGAGGAAGAAATGGAATATGTAAAACTATATTAGAAAATAAGAAATTTTCCTGAGTTTAATGTTGATTTTAATGGAATTATATGGTTTAAGAAAAATGTGTGTGTCCCACAAAAACTATAAATGAAGAAGGAGCTATTGGATGAATCCCATAGTTCATCATTCTATATTAATCCTTGAAGTAAGAATATGTATAGAGATATGAAATAGTATTTTTGGTGGGAGAACATTAAAAGAGATATTATTAAGCATGTATCTGGAGATTTTAGAAATTTAAGGTTGAGAGAAGAATTCTAATGGGTTAGTTACAAGTATTACCTATTCTAGAATCGGAATGGGATAACACCACCATGCATTTTGTCATCCAACGCCCCAAAATATCTAAATGAAACATGGATATTTGGGATGTATTCTATTATCTTATTGAGTAGTCACCCTTTGTTTCTATCAGATAAATTTATTAGATTTCCAAAAATTATATTATTAAAGTGTTAAGGGTACCTAGAGTACCACAATCTATTGTATCTAATCAGGATATGTGGTGCAAATAAAATTTCTCAATAATTATTTTGAAAAACCTAGATATAGATTTTAGTTTTAGAACAATATATCATCAATAGAAATATGTTCAATATGAGAGAACCATTCAATCCCTAGAGAATATGTTGATATATTTTTCAATATATTTTAAAGGTTTTAGGGATCAACACCTCTACTAGTCGAGTTTTCTTATAAAAATAGTTTTCACTCAAGCATTTAAAAGGTTTTTTATGAATATTTACAAGTAATGAAGTGTATAAATATGATGTTCTGCGATAAATATGGAGAAATAAATCTATTGGGACTTCTTCTAACAGACTAAATGATTGATAATTTAAGAGAAATTCCACTACACATTTAGGTATCTTAGAGTTGATAGAAAATTTATGTCGACGATTAAATGTTAAATTTTGAACTTGAATTAAGTGATAAGATATTTCAATGAATTTATCCATAGAATAATGTTATGAGATTTATAAAAAAGGTAAATTTGAGCCCAAATATATTGGTACTATTGAGATTATTTATAAAGTAGAGATGATATCTTATCACATAGCGCTTCCACCAAACCATTATCAAGTTCAAGATGGGTTCCATGTTTGTCTTTTGAGGAAGTATATAATTAATCATTCACACATACTTTTTTAAAAGTTTAGCACAAGATCATGATATTTATTAAAAATAATAACCTATAGAAATATTGGATCACCATGATAAAGAATTACAAAATAAGACATCTCATCTTGTTAATGTTATTTAGAGGAATCATAAATTTAAAGATGCTACTTGGGAAATTGAGAATGTGATAAAATAGTGATATCGTCATTTCTTTGTATTAGAGTATTATAAATTTGATAGAGAAATTAATTTTAGTGGTGAGGGGGTGGATAAAGAATCACAATAAGATTTTAGGATATATTTTTCTTTAAATAAATTTAATTTCTTCAATATCTTGTGATACACACAAACCAGAGTCTAAATGAACCATAATATAATATATCATTATAACAAATCAATTAAATTGAATATAAAAATATGAATAACCAAAATTTTAAATATATTTATAATGTTTTTACATAAATAAAAAATATTTATGAATAAGTACTCAACTCTTTAGTAAAGTCTTTATGTGCTTCATAATTCATTTTTCTTCAAAATGGTTTTTATTTATTTTTATGAGAAGATAAAATAATTATTTATTTTAAAATTTTATATATTTATTTGAAAAAACTAAAATAATTTTTATCATCATCATTTAAAAATTATATTTTAGTGAATTTTGGAGAATTGTTCAGAAAATATTGTATTTTTGATGAATAGTGGACAATACAGATTTTTATTGAAAATTGACTTTTTGTTTGAAGTATTTAAAAAATTAAATCTTGTTTTCTAATGGTTTAAAGTTAATATAGTTCAATTATATTATTATTAATCCAATTAATATCCCTGGTATTGATATTTTTGTCGAATTATGTTGAATTTTTTTATACATAAGTGTAGGACCCCGGGACACCCTGAGAGGGGAGGGGTGAATCAGGGTGGAAACTTTTTCTTCTTTTAGTTGTGGATCTTGTTCCCACGTTGGTAGGAACTACTTAAACCTGTATGATGGATATGATCAGCAATTAAACATTCACATGCAGAGAGATGAAACGGCTATTTTTACTTGGTTCACCACTAAGGGCTATGTCCAAGGAGCATACGCCGACAGGTTGTCGGTCGTACCTAAATCTACAATGCTTCACTAGCTGTAGATTACAAAGGTTCAGGTACAGACACTCTGTCCCAGGCTCACTGACTTTACAATTGTTCAGGGATAGCTCACTGCGTCCCTCGGGTCACTCCCGTTGACTCCCCCTGGCTCACTGCCGTTGGTGGAGTCCCACTCAGTTTATAGACGTAAAGGTCTCTTCAATAAATGTGCATTGATGTTCTTTGTCTCCTGTTCAGCATGAGACTTTGCTTGCATCAGGGTTCAGAGTTGATGCTCTTTATAGTTCAATCATTCTTCTTTAGTGCAATGACTGAATGCACTAGATCCCCTTGTCTTCGTTTGCCTGAATCACAATCACTTATGTGATTACTCAATAAATGATGTTCAGCTTACTCTACATTCGTCAGAATCAATTCACCACGTATGCATGAGATCATGCATGTATCATTTAGATTTCTTCTTCAATCTCGCTTTGCACCGAAACTATCAGGCAATCTTTAGCTCTTGTGCAGCTCCAGACAGGCGGGCGTGCTTCAACAATATTTGGATCTCCTTTTCAAGCCCGGCGCGCAAGTCTCCATCTGGCGCGCAAGTCTTAGGCGCGCAAGTATAACCTGGTGCGCAAGTGTCTCCAAAGCACCTGCGTGACTCTGCCTTCTTGAACTTCAAACCTGCGCGACTCACTTCCTTCCTTGCCCAAATCACCAGGGGCGCTCACCCATCAGTCGGTGCGCAACCTCTACTTGCGCGGCCCAACCACCTGTGCGACGAGAGCTCGAACAATCTCTAAGTCTTGAGCTCCGTGAGAAATGAGGAGGGGTGGTCCAGTATTTATAGGCAAACTGGACCCCCTGCGCGGCGGCGCGCAAGTCATCCATCGGCGCGCAAGTCTCGGCCCCTGCTAGGCACTTACGCGATCAACATCCAAACTTGCGCGAACATCTTGCCTTTGCCAAATTTGGATCTTCTGATCTCGAAAAACCATAGGCGCGCAAGTTATAATGCATTCAAGGCGTCGGCGTGTAAGTCTCTTCCCGGCACATAATTCACCTGCGCGACCTCACCAAAACTTTCACGACCCTTATCCCTTTGCCATATTTTGATGCTCTGATCTTCAAAAACATATGCCGCACAAGTTTCCTATCCTCCAAGAGTATGGTGCGCAATTCCATTTGCCAAAATCACTCTTCTTCATTTGTTGATTTTGAGGCCCTGAATTTTGGCAAACACTGGAAAACGGATCCACCTTGTATCTGCTCTTTTTGTACCACCTCCAGATCATCCATTCCTCTGTCGATGTTCATGAATCAAACATAGATCGTTGACCACAACTCTTGAACTCGACATGTCACCATGGAATCTACTTTGTCAACAAATTTGTATGTCGTTTTTTTGCTTTGTCAACAAGCATGATCACCTCAACAACACTTCTTCTTGGTGATCTGTATCCTTCAGTAACTCTTTTGCTTTTATCACAAACTCCACTATTGTGATATGTATTCTTTGAAGGAACAACTTTAGTACCATCATCTTCTATGACAATGTGATGTGCATGGACATTTGATAAGTCAACTCATTGGCACGTTGCCTCCTTCATCAACCGTCATGATCAACTTCATGCAAACCATGTGATTCAATCCATCAAGAAGTCTCTAGCATGGTTCTCATGCAATCATGAGTAATTTCATGGTCTACATCAAAGCCCATGGTTCTTATGAAATAAGGAGGAATTGCATGGTCTTCATCAAAGCCCATGGTTCTTATTCAATAGAGAGGAATTGCATGGTCTTCATCCAAAAACACCATCCTGCTTTAATCATCCTTGGATGGATTACTCCTCACATTCTTTATTGTTTTAAACAATGTATCACCTTTGACACATGTTCTTTGAACTTACGATCAACACAACAATCATCGGAATCACTACTCCTCTACTTCATCAGAGTACTTCATGATCTTCTTCATTGTGATCTTTTATTGGATTACTTATTGATCTCTTTCATTTTTATATTCCTTTGACAACTATTGACAACAAATACAAACCTATACACAAAGTGGTTCCAACAATAAGAAATATTTTTTGAGGAAAACCTCTTTTCACTGTGTTTTGTGGGTTTAATTTTAAATTATTAATTTACAGTTATATAAATATAATTTTATAAAATTGATTCCAAATTTTTAATTACAATAATTAATATTAGTTAATATGTTTAAATTAATTTTTTCAATTATGAATAGTAACTGATGTAAAAATTCATTATCATGGTTAAGGTTAAAACGAGTTTATAGGGGGGTGGTGTAAACAAAGAGATAAGGGTAATATTTACAATTAGAACTATATAAATCCTATTTTATGGATATATTTTTACCTTATAATATCCTAACATTGAATACCTTTCCATTTTGATTCTTTTTTCTGGATAATGACATTACAATATTTTAATATCATAAGAAATATTATGTGTGTCCTCTTCCCACTTAATAAAAGACACCCCACCACTCTTTAAATTAGAAAACATTAACACTTATAGATATATAAAACCCTACCAAATAATATTATCTAATAATGTATCCATGAGTTATCGGTGATGGATTTATTAAAATATCATTCCAAGGATCCTTAAAAATAGATCTAAAGTTGGCCCACCGAAGAAGAGGTAGTCATCCTATCAAAACTATTTCAATATATTCATTCTTATACCTTATATAATTATATGGTATTATTCATAAAATAATAACATAATTAAAATATATATACCAAAAAAATTTTATGAAAATGTAACCACCATTATTAATAGAATTTTTTATCCAATGGGAAGTGAAAGTATCATTTGTGCGTATGTGTGGACCACCGTCTCTATAGAGAAATACAATTAATTTTGCATCACTATATTTCATGGATGGTTATTATGATGGACATAATATTTATATACTATATTTATGTTATAATTATTCACCATTAATTATAATATCATATCTACCTTATTACTTTCCCACGAATTGGAAAATGATAATGTCGCTCGTGCGAGTGTGAGGACTACCACCTCCTCGAAGCGATGTGATTCTATTTTCATTTCTAATTAACATGGATAACAATAAAGAAAAATTTTATGAATATATATGATATATAAAATATAATAATTATTCTATAAATGTTATTTATTATTTACCTTTCTTTCAGTCTATCCTTCAAAATGTGAAAACAACATTCATGCATACGTATGGAATACCATCTCCATGAAAAAGTCAATTTATGTTTATTTTTATTTATTTTATGGATGAATATATATATATATATAATGAATATAAATGATATTTATATTATTATTAAAATTATAGATACGATTTTATAAAGATCAAAATACAAGGACTAGAACTGTGAAAATAATTACTCATGAAATTTGAAACAGTTAACACCCAAAAATGAATATTTTAATATGAAATTATAAATAAATGGGTATTTAAATTTTATAAGTGGATCATATATGATATTAAAAGTATTAAAATGACTCTGGAATAGATTTATAATAAATTTAAATTTATTATATGGGAGTTTAAGTCACTTTAAATGTAATTTTAACTTGAGTTATGATATTTATATTACATCTCATTGTTTATCAATATTATTTATTATTATGTTTCTAATTATCATATTTTAGGACTTATATTTAAATAATAACATAAAATTTATTACCCTCAAGTTATTTATGAAGATTAATCAATTTCCTTTATCTTTTATCTTTTTAAGGACTCAATATTAAAAATCATTCTTTTATGGAAAATCCACATTATTTCTCTCTTCGGTTTAAAATATATTTTTTCCATATACATGTTTTTTGAAAATTTTCTCAAGAATGATTTTGGTATTCTCATATGATTTTATTTTTTTTAAGGACTTATGAATGGATTTTTAAAAAATGTTTCAAAATGATTCTTTTTTATTTTTTTTGAATGAGGTACATTTCACTTATTTTCTGAATATGTGAAAGGAATCATTATTTTAAAGTTAACAACATGAAAAGAATTTCCAACAGTATTTCTTTCTCAGTGATTTTAATCTGACATTAAATGTTTTCAAGAGTCATTTCAAATAAATTTTTTCCTTAAAATTTGTAAAATTTTAATGTTTTAAATAATTGATTACAATACGAAAAGGGTATTTTCCTCAAGAATTGTTCCAATGATATTTCAAAGGAATTTTTAGTTTATGATACCGTAACTTTATGTTACTTATTATTTACTAGGGATATTATTAAATGATACCATCCACTCTCATTCATTGGATAGATTATGATGATGATTATTTAAAGATGATTGTATGAAATTTGTTTCTTTCCCAGGGGTGAATTAAGATATGATGAAACCTCTATGAAACCCATTTCTTTTACATGGGTTATGCTATAATTAAATAATGAAATGGTTATGAAACTCATTTAATTTACATGGGTTATGCTGTTGTTAATGTTTCATGATCTTGTGGAACACACACATATATAATTTTCATTATATTATGACCGGGCCTAGAATTATATATCTCTTTAATTAATTGGGTAAAGAAGGATTTCTTATGACATAATAAGGACTAAAATGAGGAGTGAAATATGTTTAGTATAGGATAATATCCAATATGACAGTCTTGGGATTGAACCTTCATTTTGGATATAATGGAATGAGTAGTGGACCCAATACACTATGATATTATTGGCAGTGTGCCTTGACTTAAGAAATGATTTTTATACTCATTTTTATTCCATGAACTTAAATATTATGCCTACGTTATACTATGATGGCTCATATTAATTTTTTTTATGATTAATGTCTTATGAACTGCCATGTTTTATTTTGTGACTCAATATTATGATATGTTATATGTTGGGTATGGTTTTAAAATGGTAATATCATGCTCTCATACCCTTATTCTCATATTATTCTTGAATGATAATTGATAACTCTCTTTTTAACATTATTGATAATTTGAGATCACCCTTTATTATGTTTCCTTTCTCTAGGTTATGAAGAAATGATTTAAGTATGATATGTATAAGAAGGGTATTGGTTAGGAATAACATAGTAGGAGATGATGTAGATATGTTTTGAAAATTTTATTGATGTATCTATGTTTGAAAAGGCACTAAACCTATACTATTCAGGCATGAATCATAATGTTATGTATATAATATTAATATAATAATATGTAATAGTCATATATGAAATGTATGGTGTGCTATAAAAATGGATTCATTAATCTCCGAATTATTACCACTCACTCCATACACATATTATTCTTAACCATATCTTATTTATCCATTTCCCTTAACTCCATCCCTAGCCATAATGTTTTTGAAACCCATCATGGTTTATGTATAAGGTATGATAAAAATACATTATATCCCATAACCAATGGTGTCCCTAAATAAATCAACAATATATAAGTTTTTGAATTCCAATAATAATAATATTATTAAATAGTCATCACATTATTGAGTGCTAACAAATCCACCTAGTGTGAAACTATAACTACTCCTACTAATGTTTATGTCAGTATGAAAATATCACAAATAACATAGAGGGTTGGAAAAACATGTTCTGATATAGCCAAAGTCAATAAAAAATATATATATTTTAATATAATTCAATTATTCTATAACCCTAAATTCAAATAATTTAGATAGTACTAGGTATAATGAAATATAACCATGGTTTCCCACATACTTGTTTGAAAAAATGTCCAATCTGTTACAAAATTAATTGAATGAGTGGTAGTTGTGTCCCATTCCATATCTTAGTAAATAAATGGATAATCAAATAATCAAATATCATTTATATGTTTATCTAGACTATAGAAGTGTTTAATCACATTATCTTGATAAGGAATAGGAAAAAATAACATCGCACCCAACCTCTAAGTCTAATTATATAGACATAATGTTAAACCCCCATTATCAAACAAATTATTAATTGATATAAAACCTAGTTTCATTTCCAAATTTAATAATATGTTGGTTCTCTCACACACCCCCTTACCAATTCCAATACCCATGTTGAAACCTACCAGAAACATTTAATTTTAGAGTGAATGACCCCCTATCTCACAATTAAAAAAAGTTAAATAACTATCAACAATATCAAAATGCAACCATAAGGATATTCCATGTTATCCTCTCTTATAAAGGAATTACCTATTATCAAGGGATATTACAAGGGAACATAGAAAGGCATGATGAGCCATAAAATATCATAATAGAATCCTTATATGTTCCAATATCAAAGTTACATAACACATTATATTAAAAACATGGTCACTGGGGATCGTGGAATCAAACATATCTCATAAAGGGCCTATCATGGCCCAAATTGTCAGACTTACCCTCTTTAATCATAAATAAAAATAGTCTGGTTTCATATATAGGAAATCATATATGCCTTCTATGACCCACAAATTACAAATAATATGAATATCGTATATAATAATGGGAAAACATAATCATCATCTACCTCATAAATATAGAATCCCACTGGTCAATATTTTTAATATGAATCTATCTCAATCAACAGAAAAAACTAAATAATACAAAAAACCACCACATTATGTATTTAGGTTAGAGTACAGTAAAACAGTGAATGAAACTAAGAATAGATGGTCATGGGGGATTTACCCAGCAATCAAAGTTCAATAGAAGTGATGAAACAAAATTCTATTATTTAATGATGGATAAAAGGTCAAAATAGATGAATGTTTTAATCTAGGAACACATGTTGAATGTTTGAAAAAATGTGGGGAAGAATATAGTATTTCTATAAAACATTAAACCAACATGATAAAAAAACATTCTCTAGAATGGGTGGGTATGGGTTCTCATAGAACCTTGACATACCCCCAATAGGATTTCGATTGTCCACCACTATCCTAGTGTACACAACCTAACACTCGGTTATGGGGGTAATCCCCACTATTTAATAAAACATAAGGCTGATAATCTCTTAATAGTCTTCTATTTAAACTTTTCTCACTGGGTATATTTTTTCCACCCAAATTATTTTTAATAATTTTTATCCTGGGCCATTTAAACAATCCCATATCAATTTGTTTCTCAAAAAACACACGAATTGATAAATAAAATAAAATTTTTACTGTAGGATATGTTGTTTGTTACAATTATATCCAAAATATAATATTGTGTATTTTAATATTCTATTATTTTCAAATACTCATGAGATTTTTTTAAAACATGTAAAATATTTCAATGGAATGAAACTATAAGTAGAGGGAAAAATAATTAGTAAACATTTAAAATAGTGGTTGAAAATATTGATATCAGAATCCTAATAAAAGAAAATAATTTAATTAACAAATAATTTTTTATTTTTTTAAATTATGAGTAAGAATCATAATACTATTACTAGAGTTCTTTTGAGATGAGTAAAGGTTGTTGGAATAGTTTTTATAATCTAGATATTGAATGAGGTTAAGAACTATTATTAAGAGAAGAATGATGTTTTCAGGTTGTTTATAGAATTCATACATGAATATCAGATCTTGAAAACTATTGTATTATGTAAGGGTAATGGATAATGGTTTTATTTTGTTTGGAGTTATTAAAAATTTCTTGATTGGAATTGAAGAGTCAAAAACTGATGTGAAGATTTATAGATTTTTTTTAGAGCTGAAAAATAAATGGCTAAGTTCATAATATTTCATAAGGGTCAATAAAGGTTAGTATAACTAAATATATTGAAAAGTATTGGGGATATTTTTTTATAATTGTGGAAATTCAATTTCATAAGAGTAAACATTATTTTTTAATTATTTCTCACTTTCTATAAGGGTAAATTCTACTTATATAAGGATCATTAATTTACTAAAATATTAAAAATCTACAAGACTCAATAAGTTTAATAAGTTTCATCGAGGACCAACCACACGATTCATTTGTACTATTTCATAATTTATAAATCTATTTCATAAGGTCCACTCATGTTTCAAAAGGGTGAATTATAGTGTCATTAGGTTTACCATTATGGGAACAATAAAAAAACTATCTAAATAAGAAGAATGTAAGGATGATATTTCTAGAAAATAAATTAAATTTTTTCTCTATCTACTTATCATTAATTTTAATATAAAAAATATTCAAAATAGCTTTGACTAAATATTAAAATGAAGAATAAAGCTGAATAAAATTCTATAGTGTAATTTTATGCCACTCCATGGGGTGCTGGATATGTCTTAAAGTTACTCATGTTGGATATCATGTAAAGAATATAAAATCCCCATGAATTATAGGGAATCATTTTAAGAGAAATAACATCTTGAGTTTCCTATAATTATTTAACATTGATTTTAATTAAAATACCACAGAGGATATATATGTGGGAATTTTAATTGTGATATTTGAAATTAATTATCATAATCAAACTGGAATGTTTTTAAAAAATCATGAAATAATTTCCATATATATATTTAATTAAATATTATTTACAAAAATACGTGAATAAAAAAAAGAAAATTAAGATGGGAAGATCTATAAATAATTGAGAAGTAAATATTGAGAATGATTATAAAACTAATATATCAAAGAGGAAGAAAATAATATAAAAAATTACTAAAAATTCTTTTATATCTATGATAAATAAATAAATAATGATTATATTAAAATATTGGATTTTATTTTTGGGAAAGTAATACTTGCATGTTCTTGTATTCCCTCATTCATTTGTTGAGTGTTTTGAAATCTGGAGATGGGAGGCCAACATGAATGATTCATTCTTGAAATTATTTGGGTTGTCAAATATCTAGATTATGGAAGAATATCTTACTATTAGATGCAAATACCTCTAAAAATTAATAGAATATCTAATTCACACATGAAAAGAACAACTTTTCAAATAGTCTTGGTTCTACTATAAATAACGCCATATATTTTTTTAATTGTAAGTTTTCTAGGATATATACTTATATTATTTTTATATATTTATATAGTAATACATGAATACAGGAATAGAAATTCACCTATATTGTATTATCATAAATTTTTTACTAAATTTAAGGGTCAATGAACTGTACCTTAATCCATCTCATATTAGGTACCCACATTGTGAAAAAACCATGTAAAATATTTTATACCTTGTGTTCAGTTACATTTTAACTACATATGTTTAAGGGTAATATTATAATAATATAGGATAAATTCCTTAAAAGTAATATATATTAATTTCTAAATGATTAAGTATAAAACATTAACCACTGATTCCTCCACCCCCTCAGTGGTGAAACACTTAACTTGTGAACAATAAGTTGTTTCAAGGAAAACTAGGTTCCATATAAGATCCCACTATAAACAAAGGTGGACTATTGAGAATATAAATTTTTCCACTATTTATAGTATTCCAATTTTTTATAGAAATAACATTCATTGTTGGAGGAAAAAATTCTCATTTATCTTCAATCATAATGTATTGAAGTTAGTGACGTAGTGACAATGGGGTTTTTACCCCTAGGAGAGATACTCCCATGACATTTACTAATATGATAAATATATAAGTAAATAGAAAATTCATAAAGGAAATCCTTGTAAAATTATGTTTGAAAAAAAATAATTAGACTCAAAATGACCAAGGAAATTTTGGATAATCCTGAGGACATGCATGAGGGAAATGTTAAAGTCAAGGAAGCCAAACCAAAAAACTAGAAAGAGAAATACAAAAACCTCAAAATCATTATAGATAAGAGAAATGATGAAAATTTCCCCATGGTTAATGAGATAGTGAGTCACATCAAGGGGTTTAGAGTCAGTTTGTAAGATTTATTTATATTCAAGAAGCTAATGAGAAGGAAGAATTGTCCCTTTATGAGTTGTAGAACACACTCCTTAATTATAAAATAAAGTTCATATGCTAAAAAATAATTCCTATGTGGAAATGTAATCTAAATCCTTGAAAAAAATCAATATAAAGGAGAATAAATTTTATTACACTAGTAAATAAGAATATTATTAGTAAAATAAAAAGAACATAAGTATATCATGGTACTTCTCTCCAAAAAATGAAAATGGGAAAAGTAATGAAAATGAAAAAATTACACTTATGTTCCTTAAGTATGGTGAAATTGGAAATTTTATTTTTTATTGTATTATAATAAACAGCATGGAGTATAAAGATGAAGAGGGTGGTGAAAGGACTTTAAGAATGAAATGTGAAAAGATATATAAATAGGTCATAAAATAAAATAATAATAGAGAAAAGTATTAAAGAAAAAATTGAAGCTTATTAATCATTTAAGAGTATGGATACCCTACTTCAAATAGGCAGTATGGTGAATATTGTGTGGGAAAATTTAGTAAATTCATGGATCATGCCTAATAAAATGAATAAAGATAATTTATTAGTGTAAAATTAAAAGAAACCTATACTGGACATATTCTAAAAGATGATATTGAAATGTGAATGGATGGAGACAAACAAAAAATTATGGTAACAATATCCCTGACGAAATAGGATATGAAGTTGATGAAAGAAAAATAAAAAATCCAAAATAAATAAAATTATTATATTGAGGAAATTAATTTTTTAAGGTGAATGTCGTAGAGAAAGAGTGAATTTTAAAGGGTTTTAACAAAAAAGTTTATAATAAAAAAGAATAATTAAACACTACTCAATCAAGGTGTATTAAAGATGAGAAGACTATAAAACAAGATACGTTTACGGTAAAAAAATTGGAATAAAATGTTGGTCATATTAAGATACTGATAAATATTGTAAAAAAACATATGTAAAAAATGACACATGTGAAAAATAAAAATATTAAATCTATCTTATCTAATAGTGTTTGTTTAAAGAGAAAATATAATAAATCATAGGTTGAGAAAATCTCTGATTAGGTTTCTTCTACTTCAATGATAGTATATGAGAACCTGATAAGGAAATGTTCCTTAGAACCAAAAAAAAAGTGGGAATAAATATTTCTATATAAAAGTATAAATTCACATGCAGACTTAATAGATCCGTATAATAATGGGGTTTAAAAGTTATTTTTTAGTTGTGGAGATTTTTTTCATATGTTTTATGTTTTTTGGTATAATATGATTATACCATAGATTTTAATAAATATGTAATTGAGTGGTATCTAACTAGTGAACAAAAGAAGAAATTCTGAGAAGGTATAAGTAGTCACTTAAATATTATCTCATTAACCCTTCTATTTTATTTATTTTTTAGAATCTATCTATTAATTTTTTTAAAAATAATTTCACTATTATATGGAATTTATGGCCATGATTCCATAAAAATAAATATTTGTTTCAAATGTAAGTAGGATCAAAGGAGTAATGGAATAAAAAAGTCACTTATTGTTGAAGTGGATGTTAAATATTTAAAGAAGATAAGTCCATGGATTCTTGAAAGAGGGTACTCATCACATATAATTAGAGACAAGAATATCTTGATGAATATTGAATAAAATTATGGTGGTGTGGTTACCTTTGTTAATGAAAGATCACTGTTGATAAAATAGATTTGGATTAGATGAGATTGAATCCTAAAAGATGATATCCAAATATGTCTTGATTGTTAATGGTATTAAATGTAACTTGGTGAGTGTGAGTTTGATTTATGAGGAATTTAAAGATATTATTTTCATAAAAAATACATTTCACAGCTAAAGAATAAATGATTTTAATGTTATAACTGAAGGTGAAATGACCAATTATAACCTTTTTCAAATTAGTGACTCAAGTATTTGTTATAATTTTCACTTAAAATAAAAAAGACAAGTTATGACATAGAAGACTGGGGAACCTCTATCATATAATATTAAGTAATATTTTCAAAGGAGATGTTGTAATAGGATTGCGTTATTTTAAGAGATAATGATAATACATCTATAAAACTGTTTAAAATGAAAAAAATGGCATAATGATATAATAAAAGGGTGGAAATTCAGTCTAAAAGGACATACGATACGATATGATACATTCATATTTATGTGGGAAAATTAAGTTAAAATTAACTTTGGGTGATCTTTAATTCACCACATTAACAATTTATTTTACAAGAATATATAATGTGATGTTTATAAAGAATAACTCTGAAATTATTGAAATGATTAATATTTTCAGGATTAGAGTTAGGAAAGAACCAGGGGGGTACATCTTGATGATTAGATCAAATAATTTTTGTATGTTAACAAAAACATTAATTAATTCCTACCTTGGGAATAATTGAATTAAGAATGATTATATTATTCCCTATACACCCTAGTAAAGCTGAGTAATAGAAAGAAAAAAAAGAGATGGTATATATAGAGAGAACCAAGCTAGATAACTACAACATATCAATGTTATACTTTAGAAATTTTATGTACAAAGATATTCATATATAAAATATGTGTCTGCTAAGACAAAATTCAAAATTTACATCTTATTATATATGGTATCAGTAGAAACCAACTTTGGAATACTTTAGAGAGTTTTATAGTTCCTATTTAAAGAATATTAAAACCAAAATTAAGGAATTTTTTATGAGAAGGCCATGGAAGGTATCTTTTTGGGATATTTATCCACTAGAAAAGGATACATGTGTAGTAATAAGAGGATTCATAATGTGGTATCCTATTTTGATATAGAAATAATTGAGAATAAATACAATATTAACGTAAAAAAATGAAGGTGATTCTGAAGACTATTGAATATTGTGAGAAGATTTCTAAGAAAGATAGTGAATAAAAAGAAGGAAATTAACCATGTGTTATTTATATTGACTTAGATTAGAAAAGTGATGAAGAATAGTTTAATGAAATTTAAACATAGAAGTATAAAAATATAATGAATCATGTGAATTTAGAAAAATAATTAGAAACTAGAGTTTACTTGTTTGGAAAACTAGAATATTGAGTCTTGATAATTAAACAACTCTTATCTCTAAAATTGAGCCTCATTTAATTTTTGAGGTTATTAATCACGATGAATTAGTTGATGGTATCAATGGTGAACTTGATAATATTGAGAAAAAATTAATCTGGGATGTTATTTATATACTAATACGGAAAAATGTAATTGGAACCAAGTGTGAATTAAAATATTAACTAAATTATAATTGGAATTTATCAAAGAAAAAACCTATACTTATATAAAAATATTATTATCATTTTTAATGAGTAAATTTTTAAGAAAACATTTCTATTATTATGATATTGGAAGCTATAAAAATTTTCATAGATGGTGTAGCTTTCAGAAAGTATAAAATTTACAAAATGCATGTGAAATCTAACTTCATGTTTGATGATCCTGAATAATATGTATACATCAGGTATCCTGGTTTTTTGTCCTATAAATTGATGGAAAAATGGTTAAAATGATAAATAATTCTCGTTTTAATATAAAACAAGACTCTAGATCTGAGTACACAAAGTTGGATGGCCACCTGAAACAAATGATTCTCACTAAGGGAAAAGTGAGAAATAACCTTTATATAAACGAAATAAAGGAATATATTCACATTGTAGTTTTACATTCTGATGAAATTATATTTTTAGGTGAAAAATAGTGTTATTTCAAATAATATTCTAGAAAAATGGAGGCTCATTTTTTAGTTGACTATACTGTGAGAATTGGGATATTTTTTAGGATTTCGTGTTTTAAAAAGAGTAGAATTTAATTTTATTTCATAATAAAATAATACTATAAAATTATTAATTAAATTTGATATAGAATACTATAAACCTATTTCAAAACCCATATAGGTTCTCATGAAACTTGGTAAGGATTTTGAAGGAGATAGTGTAAATCACCTAGAGTTTAGATAACAAATTTTTAGATTACTTCATCTCATTAAATCCTAATTTAATATTTTTTATGTAGTTATTATGTGTTAATGGTATAAAAGTGATACTAAATAAAAAAAAATTTGGTTCAAAATATTTATCAAGTATGTCAATGGAACCATGAACATTAGGTTAATGTACGAAAGTTGTGAGAACTTAATTCTCTCTAGATTTATTAACATTGACTGGGAAGGTTATCGTAATGATAGGAAATCCAATCATAGTGTAATATTTCTTTTAATAATAATATGCATGAGTTGTAACTATAATAAAAATAATTCATTTACCTTTAGCAGTACTGAGGTTGAATATGTTCTAGTTATTAGTTATTGTACTAAGATGGTCTGGATAAAAGAACTAATTTACAATTTGATGGTATTATTGAGAAACCACCGAATATTGTAAGTTATAACCAATGTAAAATTGATAATTTTAAAAATATAGTTCAATATTAATAGCCTAATATCATTGAAATCATATTTCACTTCATCAAAGAGAAGGTTCAGGAATAGGGATATAAGGCTGGAATTTATTCCAACCAAAGATAGAATTGATGATATATTCCCCAAAGCAGTGCCCAAGGATTGATTTGAGAAATGTATGATGATAGTGATTGTTCATACCTTACCCCTAACTTTAAATAATTTTAATAGTATCCCCTTATTTCATTAGATATTTATGTAAATGGGGGGGGGGGGTGGAGACAAAAAAACTCATGTGTACTACAGGTTTGAATCCATAACTAGTGTTCTTTTAAAAAGGTGGAGTATTGAATGTATGGACTAAGAGGGAGAAAAATTATGATATAGAAATTATTTTTGATATATATTTATAAAAAATGTTTAACAACCCCTAGGAAGTGGTTCTTGATGTGTTATCACATGGTGAAAATTTTTATAGATAGGACTGCTTTTATGATTAATCAGTTTTCTTTCTACACTAAGTATGGACCACATAGATTTATTATTGTTTAATTTGTTATTAATTTCTAAGAAATATTTGATTCAATACTTCACATTATTAAATATATATTTATCACTCAAGACCATATGATAATTAAGTAAAGAATATATAATTCTTTTTTATAGATGATAGTTGAAGATGAGTTGTTAAGGATGAAAATAGAAGAAAATAAGGGAATTAAAGAACCCAATTGAATTACTAAATAATTTTTTATTTATTTTCAATCATTTTTAAGATTCATTGAAAGGTGTTTTGGTTTCATCTAAGATTAGTTGAGGTTGTTGGAAGAATTCTGAGAAGATGTAAATTGAAACAGCTTTAGAAATGTTTTTAAAGGAAGAATAAAGAAGGTTGAATATTTCAAGAATTCATCCATGAAACACTAAGTATTAAAGATAATATGAAATTTAAATTAGGTCATTTGGATGATACTTTGATTTGAATTAGAGTGATTTAGTAGGCCCTGGTTTGGATTTAAAAATCCTTGAACAGATATAAAGATTCAAATAAATTTTGGGTAAGATATGGAAAATAAATTACCAAGTTCTAAAGAATTCATAAGAGTCAATAATAAGTGAAAAAACTAATTATATACCTAGGAATTGAAGGCCTTATATTTCATATTGTTTATACTCAGTTTTTAAGACTAAAATTTATTGTGTAATTGTCACTCACGTTTTATAAGGGTGAATTCCACATTCATAAGGATCATTAGTTTACACAAATCTAAAAATGGTAGAAGTGTCACTGAGTTGGATGGGTGTAATAATGTGCTAAATATAAGGTTCATTTATTCCATTTATAATGGTGAACTCTATTTCATAAGGTTCACTTGGTTTTCATAAGGTATAATTTATAACACCCTAAAATTTTAACATATGACTTCCTTTAAATGTGCCAAATGGGTTTTATAGTTTTCTATAAATTCAAGAAAAAACTAAAATAGAAATGTGATATATTTTAATAAAAATAAAAATATAATATATGATCATTCAATCCTAGCTATTTAATTAGAGGAAATGAATAGGAATAACCACTATATTAAATATTTATAGAAATAAAATAATGTAAACTTCTAATAAGAATGAAATTCAATTAGTATAATTAAAATAACTTAGAAAACAATTCCCTGATTAAAAAATATATTTATAAAATTGATGTTTTTTAATAAATAATTTATATTATTAAAAATATATATTTATTACATAAAAAATATTATAAATAAATCAACTATAAATTTTTAGGAAATAATATTAAAAATAGTAAATATTTTTAAATTTTATTTTCCAATATGTTCTATTGTCCTCAATATTCTTGGATTTTATTTTAATATTTATTTATAAAATTTTATAAATTTAATTTAATATAATTGACATAATTTTTATATTAATAAAAACAATATAATCTTAATATGGATTTTTGGGATTTTTATAAACGAATTATTTTTAGGTGAAAATATCATTTTTACAAATAACATAACTATTATGATGTTATTATTATTTAGATATTGTTCAAAAATTTATGAAACATTTTTATAAAAAAATACTAATTTTATATGATAACTTTTAATTTTAAAAATTCTGGTTTTAATTTAAAAATCCGTAATTGATATTTTAGAACATAAGTAACATTTAAAAAAATAATAATTTTATATACATTTTCAAATTTTGATTACTTTTTTTATCAATTTTATAAATTGAATAAAACTAAATTTCTTTAAATATTATAAAAAATTCATCTAAATTAACTAATATATACATCATTATTTATTAGGTATAATGATTATGTTACCTTAGGCAAAGACTAGTTTCCACGGTAAAATCTAAAATGGTGAGAGAAATAATTTATGGGGTAAAGGGTTTGAAAATGTTAAAAAAATTCATTAATTATAGGTTGAGGTTTTTATTGACCTTATCACTTACCCACTCCATTATTTTATAATTTTGGTGCCACTTTAGATGTTTAACATTTACTCCCTTAATTTTATGTATAAATATTTTTAAAAATGTCAGTCTCACCACCTAGAAAAGGGACCTCTCATCACCAATTAAAAAAATCCAAAAAGATTGTTTTTCCAATGACTACATTCCCTATTAATTATCCTATAATAATATTTAAATATTTTTGGATTTTTTTTGATGATATTATCCTACAACATCCATTTACAATAGATATTCCATGCAAATCTCAGAGTGCCCAACATTATGAATCATTTTTACTGAACTTATTTCTTTTCTATTTATCCATTTGCAATTATAAATTGAAATCTATAGGTAATTAAAATATAATTTTTTATATAATTGATGTTATTATTTTATTTTTATAATAATTAATAACCCTTTCCCATTTCTATTATGAAAAAATGAAACTATTATTCGTGTCATGTGTAGACTACCAGCTCCATGACACAACATGTTTCTTTTCCCTTCACCCCTTCACAAGGCTGGAATAAAAGAGGAGTTTAATAAATAATTATAATATATACTTTTTATTTTCCTAAATCATTAAACCACATTACTTCTCTCTCCAGATCTATAGAAAATATAATATTTAACCATGCATATGTCTGGACTATCGCCTCCATGGAACAACTGATTTTCATTTTCCTTTTCATCACAACATTTCATGGATATTCATAAATATGTGATTAAAGGAAAAATATTATGTTTATTATGTGATTAAGGTTATGTTATGGATAATTTTAAAACCTATTAATGATATGTTCAATAAATTATTGTCCTTAATTCAATCATTTAAAATGAGCAAACAAAGTGGAAAATTATCTCTTATTTATAAGTAATGCATTTTTAAAAATTATATTTTCTTTATAATTATTCTTAATTTGGATATATCACACTTATAGGAACTAAATAATATCACTATTCTTATTTTAAAATTATTTTATAAATAATACACCTCATAATTATCTATTAATCAAGGTAAGTCCAAGTTTTGGTCGATTTAACCACCAACTTGAAAAATATTATAATTTTGTATCATGATTAAATATTAGAACTTATTTACTAGAATAATATGATAAAAATATGTAAATAATGTTTTTTTCTTGTATAGTTATTATTGATTCAATAAAGTTTCCTTATGACTTTTCCATTCCTTTTTTTATGAAAATCACAAACACCTTATCTTAAGGAAAATTTCATTTTACCCTATGTTTTATTTTCATAAGGAAAATTTTCCTTCCCTAAGGAAATATATCCTTATCATGTTTTTCATTGATCATTTTATCTCTTAGTATAAAATTCTGTTTCGTATTCAAAACCTTAGAATCATATATATACTTAGATATAAAACATTCTATTTTCAGGATCTGAATTCAAGTTATGAACTCTCTGAATTCAAACTCTGAACTCTTATGAGTTCTGACTCTAAGTTCTCTAAATTTAGACTCCGAACTCTTCTAAGTTCTGACTCTGAGTTCTATGAATTCAGACTCCAAACTCTTATAAGTTCTGACTCCGAACTCTCTGAATTCTGACTCCGAACTCTCTGAATTCTGACTCCAAAATCTTCTGAGTGAATTATTATGAATTCATATTCCAAACTTTCTAAGTTCATGTTCTAAAGTATTGTGAATCTTGGTTCTGGATTTCCTTGAAATTCAGACTCTGAAATTCTATAGAATTCAGGTTCTGAATTCCTTGGAAAACAGAATCTGAATATCCTATATTATAGATACCGAATGAGTTTTTATTTAGACTCCAAACATTCATTTCCTTACATTTCAAATAATTTATTTTGGTAATGTAACCATATTTATTCTTACTCATGTATTGGTTATAAAACAATGTTGTGAATTTAGTTACTAACTAACCGTTTTTTGAGTGACATGTGTACAAGTCCCTCCGAAATTCAAGGAAAAATATGATTGTTGGAGGAGGGGGCCGACCGTGGGAGCCGTTCCTATAAATAGGAGCTCATTTGAAAGAACTATAATAAATTGATCAATCTAGATATTACATGTTACTGAAGTGATTTTTAGAGAGAGAGACATTCCTTGCTTTGTGCGTACTGAACACCTTGTTCAGATTTGCTTTGTGCGACTCCGAATGTTGTTGAGTACATTCGATGGATTCCGGGGATAGGAATATAGAGGTGCCGACTACCTTAAAGATCAAGGACTTCCTTAATGAGGAAGAAAAAGGTGCCGACTACCTTGAAATTGAGGGCTTGTGGGGATAGCAAGACAGACTCTGGTCTTTGTATCGAGGGCTTACCCTAGTGTGGGTAAGACAAACTTTCTTGAAATTATAAATCAAGGTACCTTTATCCGTGGTTGTTGGATACCCTTCTCTTTGGGTTAAAATATTTATTACTTGTTATTTGTAGTGTTTCATATTTGTTTTCCGCTGTAATTTTGGTTGTTGAGGAAAGTATAAATATCATATACTTCCTTATACTTGTACTCTGATTTAGTAAGATTCTATATGCTTTAAGATAGAATCTTTATCTTTGTAAACTTTTTATTAAGTTCCATTTCTGGATTCACTTTTCCAGAATTACATTCTCTGAATCACATTTCCAGAATCAAGAAAGTATGTAGAATTAGAGGTTTTATGAATTACCCTATTTAACCTTGTAAAACATCTTCATATTTAAAAGTTGAAAATATTTTTTAAAGTATACAATTCACTCCCCCTATTGTATCTTGAGTATCTACACCATCATTAGACACTACATACAGTATCTTCATTCATTATTTCGATCCTACAATTGGTATCAGAGGATTGGTTTAATCTGAATTAATCTCACGATTAGATTCAGAAGAGAATTCTTTTTCTTCACTTTTTCAGAATTAAATTTCCAGACTCATAATGTTCAGATTCATATTTTCCCTAGAGATGCTCTAGTTCTATATTATCCTTTCTTAGGATATTTTGTTCACAAACATTACTAATAACAAGTTTCTGTGGAAATATTTTCTTTAATATGACAGGAATCAATGTTTTTTCTATAGACAACCAAAATCCAACTAGACCACCTATTTTTAATGGAAATCATTATGAATAATGGATATATCACATGAAGACATTTATTATCAATAATGGAGTAGGAAATTTTTTCATGCATACTGGAGGATATAAAATCCCTGACAAGGAAGTTAGTACTTTCATTAACCAAGAAAATCATGAATATCAACTGAATTATAAGGTACGCAATACATTGCTTTGTTTTATGACTTGAAATATATATAGCCAAATTTCATCTTGTGAAACAGAAAATTGTATATGGAAGAAACTTGAAGTTACACACTTTGGAACTTCTAATGTTATTGAAACTAAAAGAGCCATGCTCAGTGCTGAATATCATGGTTTTTTATTTCCTTATGGAGAACCCATTTGTAAGGTGAAACAAAGATTTATGACTATTGTTAATAGTTTACAATCTATGGGTGAGAAAGGATTAGATGATCAAGCTCTTTTGTATAAGATCATAGACATCATGCCCAATGAGTGGGAGTCTATGAGGATAGCTATAGATGAGAATGGGAAGGTTATCATATTTCTCTTGATGAACTTTTTGGAACTCTTCTTCAACATGAGACTAGAATATAGAGAGATGCTTATAATGTTAAGAAAAGGAATGAGAATGGTAGTGTTGATTTTACTACAACCTCAAATAATATGAAATCCAAGACTCCTGAGAGAGTTACTAGATCTAAATCTAAGAAGATTGTTATTTAATCCGAATATAGTGGAAGTGAATATTTAGAAAATGAGCTAGCCAATCTTGCTCGAAGGATGAACAAGATTATTGGCACAAAGAACATTCAATACCGATTCAAGAAGAAAGGAAGGAAAGATAAGAAAGATTAAAAAGTCACATGATTTGATTGCAAGAGAGATAGATATATAATACCGGATTGTCCAATGCTTAAAAAAAAGGAAAGAAAGGAAAAACATTATGAGATAAACAGGAAGAAGTATTACAAAGCCAAATCTAAGAAATTACTGAATGATAATGACACTTGGAGTTACAATAGTGGAGACTCTTCAGATGAATCATCGGATTATGAGTCATTTCGACAGAAGAATCTTGGTCTAATAGACAGACTACCTATTGAAAATAATTTCTTAATGGATAAGGTACATAATATGGAATCTATGACCAACGTATCCCTTAATGCTAATTATAGTGATAGTAAATATTATAACTCTTCTGATTAAGAATATTCTTCTAATGAGGATAATACTTTACCTACCTATGAAGAAGTTTCTAGGTTTTCTAGGCTTCTAGAGAATGAGAATTCAAAACTCAAGAAAAATATTGATAAGGAAAATTATAGAAATACTGTACTTACTAAGGAAATAAATGATCTTTCTAAAGATCTTGATAAGAAAATTCTTGATTTTGAATGTATTTCAAAAAAACATGAGGACGTAAATTTTGAGAAGGAAAAACTTTCTAAAGATCTAGAAAAATTAATTTCTAAGAAAAATGTTTTCGAGCCTAAATCTAGTTCTAATACTAATGTTTTGGAAGACAAGAACTTAGTTATAAAACTGAAATCTGAAATATTTTCCTTGAGAAAGTGTTTGTAAAACTTTACCTTATGTAAAGAAAATTTTGATAAGATGGATTCTCAAATCCGACCTCTAAGGAATACTTCTGGTTTTGGTTATACAGGTTCTAAACCGGTTTTTATTAACAATTATTTTGTTCCTCAAAGTGCTCCTTTCTTCCCTAAGTGTCAGTGTGGTGGAAACTGAGCAAAAAATTGTTACTTAAAAAAACCCAGTTTTTAGGATTTCATAATGCTTATTTTTCAAAAAAAAAGTGGGTACCTAAAATTTTGATTTCCGAAATTTACGGATCCAAGAAAGTTTGGATTCCTAAAGTCTAACATCCTTATATTTAGGAAAATAAAGAAAGTCCCAACAACAATACTTGGTACATGGATATTGGATGTTCTAGGCATATGACTGGTAACAAAAACTACTTTGAAAAGATTATCAAGACCAATGGAGGAAAATTAACTTTCAGAGATAATGCTAAGGGATAAATTGTTGGTATAGGTAACATTGTTCTTCTTGGAAAAACATTTATTTGAAATGTTTTATTTGTTAAGGGTCTTAAGCATAACCTTATTAGCATAAATCAATTATGTGATGAAGGTTACCTTGTGAATTTTAGGAATGAAAAGGTCTTAGTCCACAATACCAAGTAAGATTTTATTCTTTCTGCCAATAGGCAAGAAAATGTTTACACACTAAACTTAGAAGACATTAGGAACCAAGACTTACCATGACTTAGTGTAATGGAAGATCATTCTTGGTTATGGTAGAGAAGGTTAGGACACTGTAACCATAGGAACCTATCCAAAATCTCTAAGAAAAGATTATTTAAGGATCTACCAGAGCTTAGATTTGATTCCTCAAAAGTTTCTGATCCTTGTAAATTCAGCAAGCAACATAAATCATGTTTTAAATCAGTCGGTGAAGTCTCAACCACTGATACATTACAGTTAGTGCATATAGATCTTTTTGGCCCTACACAAACTGGAAATATTGGAGGAAAATATTATGTATTTGTCTTAGTTGATGATTACACTAGATTTATGTGGGTCTATTTTCTAGCAAAGAAATTTGAAGCTTTTAGTATTTCAAAAGTTTTAGAGCCCATGTTAAAAATGAGAAAAAACTTCCTTTAAAAATTATTCATAGTGATCATGGAGGAGAATTTCAAAATTCTGATTTTGAAACTTTTTGTAGTAGATAAGGCATTACTCATAATTTCTCATCACCTAGAACTCCTCAACAAAATGGTGTTGTTGAAAGAAGAAATAGAATTCTTCAAGAGATAACAAGAACCATGTTGAGTGAATATTCTATAGCCAAACATTTTTTGGCTGAAGCTGTAAGTACTGCTTGTTATAATATAAATCAAGTTTTGATTAGACCTTTTTTAATAAAACTCATTATGATTTATGGAATGGTAGAAATCCTAGACATTCCTACTTCAAGGTTTTTGGTTACAAGGTATTCATTCTGAATACTAGTGATAATTTACACAAATTCTCACCAAAATCTGATTAAGGAATTTTCTTAGTCTAGTCCAAAACATCTAAGGCTTATAGAGTTTTCAATAAAAACACTTGTACTGTTGAAGAAATAGTACATGCCAAAATTGATGAATCTGATCCTTTTGTTTTTAAACAACCCCAACCTACATCTTCAGATGTGTTTTCAAAAACTGATTATCATCTTTTGTTAGAAGATCCTTCTGATATGGAAAATGTCTGAGAAGATGTTTCTGAAGCATTTACCCCAGAATATTTTCTACCCTATATTGATGAACAGGTTTTACAAAACCCAAACAAGTTGTTTATAAAGAATCATCCCAATGATAGTATCATTGGTGATGTTAATCAATCAGTAAGGATTAGAAATTCCTTAAGGAATGAAGTAGAACATCTAGAATTACATTCCCAATTAGAACAAAAAAGAACCGATGAATGTTTAGGTGATGATGATTGGATAAAAGTTATGCAAGATGAACTAAATTAATTCGAAAGGAATAAACTCTGGACCATGGTTGAAAGGCCTAAGGAAACTTCTGTTATTAGAGTAAAATGGATCTTCAAAAATAAGGGTGATGAAAATGGAATCAAAGTAAAAAATAATGCTAGATTGGTTTCCAAAGGCTATAATCAACAATAAGGAATAGACTATGAAGAAACCTATGATCCATTAGCTAGACTTGAATCTATTCATATTTTACATTCCTTTTCAATATTCTTCAATTTAAAACTTTTTCAAATGGATGTTAAATGTGCTTTCCATAATGGTTATGTTCAAGAGGATGTTTTTGTTGAACAACCTCCTGGTTTTGAAGATACAAAACATCCTGAACATGTTTTTAAACTTATCCAAGCTTTGTATGGACTTAAGCGAGCCCCTCGAGCTTGGTATGATAGACTTATAGGATTTTTGCTTCAAAATAACTATGTTAAGGGAAATGCTGATCCAACCCTTTTTATAAATAAAGATAAGAAAAATGTTTTGATTATTCAAATTTATGTCGATGACATTATATTTGGTTCAACTCTATAATCTATAACTGATTCCTTTGCAGATCGAATGAAATTTGAGTTTGAAATGAGTATGATGGGTGAGTTAACAATTTTCCTTGGTTTTAAAATTTCCCAAAAACTATAAGAAATATATATATCCCAAAATAAGTATATTAAATATCTTCTTAAAAAGTATGGATTTGAAAACACTAAGAGTATAAGTACTCCCATCAGTACCTCAAATTCACTTGATCTTGATGAAGCCAGGAAACTAGTAGATCAAAAATATTTTAGAGGTATGATAGGAAGCTTACTTTACATGAAAGCTAGTCATCCAGACATAATGTTTTCAATATGCTTAAGTGAAAGATATTAATCCAATCCTAAGGAATTTCATTTAAAGGCAGTAAAAAAAATTCACTACTTAAAGGGAAACATGGATCTTGGACTCTTTTGTACTTCTGGAAATGATTTTGTTTTGAAAAGTTTTTTAGATGCTGACTTTGGTGGATGTAGAATGGATAGAAAGAGTACATCCAGAACATTTCATTTCTTAGGAGATTCATTAGTTTCTTGGTCATTCAAGAAGCAACACTCAGTAGTACTTTCCACTGTTGAAGCTGAATATGTAGCGGCTGGAAGTTGTTGTGCTCAAGTGTTGTGGATTCAACACACACTCCCAGACTATGGTATGAGTTTTACCAAAACACAAATTTTGTTTGATAATACTAGTGTCATTGCCCTTAGTAAAAACCCTTAAAATAACTCTCATGAAAAACATATAGATATTAGGCATCACTTTCTTAGGGATCATACACAAAATGGGATATCATTCTTCAATTTATCAGAACACAAGATCAACTCGATGATATTTTCACAATATCTTTACCCTCCGATAGATTTGAATACATTAAACAGAAGTTAGGAATGATAACCATAAGGTAATCTTCCTTATTAACTTTCAGTTGAAACCAATATCCTTACAGTAATAAACTCCTTTTCATAGGGGGAGTACATTTTCTTGTTAGTTAGATTTAATTTTTCATATTGAAAATATTTCGTAATGAAAATTTTCAGTCAGATTTTTCAAAAATCTTTCGTATTGAAAATTTTCATAGTCAGATTTTTCAAAATCTTTCATTATAAAAGTTTTCATAATGATGTTTTTTAAATTTTCGTAATAATGTTATTTTTTAAATTTTTGTAACGAAGATTTTATAAATTTTCCTATTGAAGATTTTCTAAATTTTTGTAATGAAAATTTTATAAAAGTTCGTAGTCTGATTTTTAAATTTTTTCATAATTAATGTTTTTTGGAATCTAAAGTTCCTCAAGAATTTTTTTCCTCACTATGAATTATCTTCCTATAAATCTGAAAGGTATGTTTCCTTTCCTGAGTTTTCGTAATCATCCTTTACTTGCTGGTAGTTTCTTTTGTTTTAAAATTTTTCAGATTCTCTTTTCCTTAAATCCGAATGTTTTTTTTTAAAAAAACCTCAAAATATAGGATCCAAGATTTCTTTGCGGCTATCATATCGACCGTCAGATCTGATTAGAAGTATTTTCTTCCATCCGATTGAGTTTGGAAGATGAACCATCTCATCAAATGCCTACATAAAATACCCCTCGATGGTTGTCCCACGTTGAATCTCAAGATCTCGCCTACTGAAGTGTTTCCCTTCTACGTAAGCTTATTCTGTATTTTCAAAGGTTTCTCAATTTGGAATGTCAATTGAAGAATCTTCTCAGAAATATATGTTTACTATCAAGCCAATATTGGAGTGGAAAGTCTATAGAGAAATGTTGGTACATCCGAACTTCTTCAACAAGTATGATTCGATCATATTGAAGAACATTATGCAAAATGGATGTGAGAGTGTCTGTATATTGAAGCCAGGGGCTCACGATTTAGTGTATCCGGACTTTCTAGTTGAATTTTATGAATCAGTCCGTTTCTTCAAGGAATAAGGAAGAGAGAAGTTCTCTTTCATGAGATATGGGAAGACTTATGCTCTCTCGTACACCAAGGATAAAATCTTGGATGGAGTTCCCTATGAAGGTGAGGTAGAGTTTTTTTCACATAAACTACCGGATGTTCGAGAAAGTTTTGTTAAGGTAAAATCTATGGAGTGCCTCGACCTTACAGATGTTAAGACTCCAAAGATCACCCACTTGTCTAGAAATCATCAGAATCAAGAATTATGGGTTCAAGGATTTATCATTCTAAGAAAAGGGGACAAGGACACATTTAAAAATAGTGATATGTTTATTTTATATTTTCTGGTGAACCTGAGGAATATTAATTTGGGTAAGAATATTCTCATTACGATTGAGAATATTAAGAATGGAAACTTGAAGGCTCAGATAATCATGTATCCATCCATTATCTCTAAGTTAATTGTTCAGTGATTAGAATATTTTAAAATTCCTTACAGATCAAAGACAAGGAATTGTAAAGTATTGTTATTCAGTGATGATACCCTGAAGAGGATGAATATTCATTTTTCTACAGAATCTAGATAATTTTATGACTTACCCAAGGAAGAAGCTGAAGCTGTTCCGAAGAAACAGGAAGTAGCTGAGACTTCCAAAAAAGGTGCAAGGAAGGAGAAGTTGAAGGAAGTATTAGTGGAAGGAAAAACTACAGAATTGAAGGAAATCCAATCCGCACCTCCGAAGCCTAAAAAAGCAAAAATCCTATCCAGATGAGGTTGTAGCTAATTGGAGGGAAGATAAGAAAAATCGGAAGGAAGAAGAGCCACATTTTGGCTTGGATCCTGTAGAAGAAAAGGATTTAAAAGAAAAGGCAGGTGATGAGCATGAAAAGAAAGCTAAAGAAAAGAAACTGAAGAAGAAGATCTCTGAAGTTGAAATTGTTCAATCACTTCTGAAGGATACTGATAAAGCATATGAGAAAATTCTTGTATGAGAATCATTTTTAGTATGAGCTCTACCCGAGACTCTGGGAAAGAAGTATGTGACTCTAGAAAATGTCAAATAAAGAGAAGTGGAAGTAGTAGAAGAAGTTGGAGAAGAATTTGAAAGCAGTGGTGACACCGTAGAGCTGATTAAGCAATTAGAAGATTTTCATGAGAAGGAGAGTCCATCTGAGAAACTCTCAATCCGAACTTCTCAAGACAATTCATTGAAGCTGGATACCCCTAGGAAATATGAGAAAAGAGAATTATACAAGGCAGAAGAAGAAGTGAATAAGCTGTCTGAAGAAGAAAGTTATAATAATAATTTCATTCATCCTGAGGATTCTGAGGTAGGAGATGAGAAAGAAGTGACAGATGAAGATAAAATTGTTCAGCTGTCTGATAGTGAACATGAATATCAGGACGATGAAGACATTTCAGAAGCTAATATAGGAAAACATGTGGTTGTTGATACACCTGGTAAAGTTTTTTTAATGAATAATAAAGCTGCTGGATCTTCAAAGAGGAAACTTGTTGAGCTAGAGAAAGAGCCCTCAACTAGTAATGTTTCAGATTCAGAATCATCATCTCTTGGACACGATTTCATTATACAATCGTTGAAGAAGCTTGTTGGGACTATTCTGATTTCTTCAAGCATTGAATTGAGATGTTAGATGCTTCAACACACCTTGAACTAGAAATTAGATTCAGTATCCATAGTGATGGATAAATGTGTAAATCTTGATGCTGATTTCACGAATTTTTTCATTAACTACAATGCCCAGAAAAGTTCTTGTAAGAAAATGGTTGGCTGGTCAAAGATGAAAGTAGAAGATCTAAGTCATCATGATGAGTTCCAAGATAGTGTCAAGGATACATTTGACACTGAAGATGGTAAGATAAAGGATCTCACAAGTAGCTTCGAGGAGAAGCTTACTCTGGAACAAAATTCTCATAGTCAAGAAGTGAAGGATTTTAATGACAAATTGTATTCTGTTGCCCAATGCTGGAAGAGAGAAAGAGATATTCAGATTGATATAGAAGAAAATATTTTCAAATAGGACGAAGTCCTGAAGGCTCAGGCAAAGGCTCTGAAGGCTCAAGACGATAGAATCAAAGCTTTAGAGAAGAAATCAGAGGATCAAGATCAGATTCTAAAGCTAGCTAAGGAAGATCACAAGGAGCTTAATAAGCTCAAAACAACAGTAAAAAAGCTGATGCCCAAGGAAAAGGAAGGATAACTTTGTTTAAATCTGATCTTTTTTTTATTTTACTTGTTGTACAAATTCTTTCTAATCGTTATAAAATTTTTGCCTGCTTTTCTTTTGGATGTTTTGTACTAATATTTCAGGTATCATAATTTCTTTTCCATTCCCTATTTTTTTTGAAAATCACAAAGGGGGAGAAATGAAAAAGAATACCAAGTAAAGATTAAATATCCCTAAGTTAGCGGGAGTTTATCGTAGGGGGAGTTTTCATTACAAAGATTTCTGTATTCAATATAATGAAAAATCTCATTCTGGAAGTCTAGAATACGATCCTTAGTGTTCCAAAGCCTAAGTTGAGTTAGTCGTATTCATCTTTGCCCATGTGCCATGGGAGATAAGTTTTATTTTCTAATTCTTCATATTCTTTTTCGTAAGGATGATTGTTTTTCCCAAAAGGGGGAGATAGTTGAGTCAAAAAGGTTTCCTTATGACTTTTCCATTCCTTCTTGTTTTAAAAATCACAAACACCTTATCTTAAGGAAAATTTCATTTACCCTATGTTTTATTTTTATAAGGAAAATTTTCCTTCCACACGGAAATTTATCCTTATCTTGTTTTTCATTGTTCATTTTGTCTCTAAGTATAAAATTTGGTTTCGTATACAAAACCTCGGAATCATATATATACTTAGATATAAAGAATAATATTTTCAGGATCCGAATTCATGTTTCGAACTCTCTAAATTCAGACTTCGAACTCTTATGAGTTCTGAATCCGAGTTCTCGGAATTCAGACTCTGAACTCTTATGAGTTCTGACTCCGAACTCTTTGAATTATGACTCCAAACTCTATGAATTCTGACTCCTAAATCTTCTGAGTTCTGAATATGAATTCTTATGAATTCAGATTCTGAACTTTGTATGTTCAGGTTCTGAGTTCTTGTGAATCAATGTCCCAAATTTCCTTGAAATTCAGACTCCAGATTCTATATAATTCAGGTTCCAAATTTCTTGGAAAATAGAATCCGAATATCCTATATTATAGATACCGAATGAGTTTTTTGTTAGACTTCGAACATTCATTTCCTTATATTCGGAATAATTGATTTTGGTAATGTAACCATATTTTTTCTTACTCATTTTTTGGTTATAAAATGATGTGATGAATTCATTTACTAACTAACCGTTGTTTGAGTGACACGTGTACAGGTCCCTCCAAAATTCAAGGAAAAATATGACCATTGGAGGAAGGAGCCGACTGTTGGAGCTATGCCTATAAATAGGATCTCATTTGAAAGAACTAAAAAATGTTGATCAATCTAGATATTATATGCTGCGGAATTGATTTCTAGAGATAGACACTTTCCATGCTTTTTGGTACTGAACGCCTTGTTCATATTTGTTTCATGCGACTCCAAATGTTTCTGAGTAATTTCGAGGGCTTCTGGGGATATGAAGACAGAGGTGCCGACTACCTTAATGATGGAGGACTTCCTTGCTGAGAAATACAGAGGTGCCGACTGCCTTGAAGTTGAGAGTTTTCAGGGATAGCAAGACAGACTCCGATCTTCGTATCGAGGGATTACCCTGTCATGGGAAAGACATACTTTCTTGAAAGTATAAATCATGGTACCTTTATCCAAGGTTTTTGGATACCCTTCTCTTTGTGTTAAAAGATTTACTACTTGTTACTTATAGTGTTTAATATTTTTTTCTGCTGTAATTTTGGTTTTTGACGAAATTATAAGTATCTTATACTTCTTTATACTTGTACTCTAATTTGGTAAGATTCTATACGCTTTAAGCTAGAATCTTTATCTTTGTAAAATTTTGATTAAGTTCCATTTCCAAATTAACTTTTCCGGAATTACATTCTCAGAATCACATTTCCAGAATCAAGCAAGTGTGTAGAATTAGAGTTTTTGTGAATTACCTTGTTTAACCTTGTTAAACATCCCCATCTTTAAAAGTTCCAAATAATTTCTAAAGTATAAAATTCACCCCTCTTGTATTTTGAGTATCTACACCATCATTATATACTACATACATTATCTTCATTCATTATTTCGATCCTACAATTGTTATAACAACATTTAACTCAATTAACAAAATACTTTCCATTCAACCAAAATATCTGAAACATGATCATCGTTGATTTCTTCTCCATGCTTTGTAACCAATATTTCAATGGAATTAAATTTTTACCCTTATAAATATAATTTAATTTCTATTCTAGTCCCATTAATTTTCTTAGTGTGATGAATTTTGTAACAATAAAGAACATGAACACCTTTTTGACAAAAGTAATTCATAATGATAAATATTTCTTACAACCGATATTGAAACTAGGTAAGGAATAAGTAATATTTATATATATTGAATTATTTTGGATGAGGAGAATAAATAGTTATTTTTATAAATATGGTTCTAGCATATATATTTGATGAAATTAATTTAATCATTCAGGACGTTTGGCGTAAGTACAGAATAAATCAGGACCGATGTAAGGGTTTTCATCTCAAATTCCTCTTGTTGACACATATTTGGTTTATTATGAACCTAATTCCATTACTGTGGTGTATATAATAGTTATTTGAGAGATAATATCTTGAATTATATATTAATCATGTTATTTTATGTTCAATTGTAATCCCCCCTTTAATTTTTTTATTCGAGAGTTTCATAATCCGTAAGGATTTTCTTCATCTCAATTCTAATTCTTTGAGACCTATTACATATTATTACACCATGTTTTTTTTCAAGTTTGTATTCAATAAACATGGAAATAAAATCATCATAATATTTTAATTTCATGGGATTTACTATCCAAACAATGTTCCCATATTCCATTGGCTATTGATTCAATTTCTTCTTTAGTTGTAAGGATTTTTCGTAACACAACTACCATGCATTAAGTTATGATAGTTATCTTGAACATATTTATGTAATTTTCAGTAAATTTTAACAATTGATTTTATTATTTATTATTATCACATTTTTTCAAATTTTTACCAAATAAAAACATTTTAGATCTTTAATGATTCAAGTAGAATGTTTATCAAACGATATATTGATAACTAAATCTATTTTTTTGAGTTATAATATTTCATTAGGAACTTTATTTTCAAGCCTCGGTTCCCCAAACCTGATATTTTATTGTATGGTATTTTGTAATCAACTCTGTTAAATTTTTTTTAATGAAAATGAGATTTCACTCATTTTACTTTGTGACTTTAAAACAATTTTATTTTTCAAGATATTAAAAGGGGTTTTCATTTCATTTTCATGTGTTTAGTATTCCTATAAAAATTTATCCAAGATAATCCTTATGTATTTTCAATTCCCTACTATTGATTTTTTTAAAAAAATTAATTAATTTCTAAATATTTTTAACTTAACCTTTCAAAAAAGGTTTTTGAAAGTGACACGTAACATTTTCTTTTACATCAATATTTATAATGTTTTCTAAAACCTCTTTTAAGTTTTCAATTCCTTTTCTATTTAAATTTTCAAAAGAATTTACTGTAATAGGGTTTATGTTTTAGTATTTATACTCTAATATATATTTATATTTTGGGGTAATGAGCTCATGATACCAAAAATCCAATTTCTGATCCCTTCTTGGGTGGTATCGTTCTGGAATACTTTTGCATGGATTTTTTTCCATATATGTCAAAATCCTTTTATGTTTCATTTATTACATCAGGGTTATGTTTTGTTATAATCATATACCTTATTTATCTATATGGGTTATGATTATGTTACTCATTTTATGGATATAGGGAAAAGTATTGGTGTACTATATATTGTTATTATAATATTGAAAACTGTTGAAAAGTTTAGTATATATTGTTTGACCATCCACATTATTTCTTGGGATGGGTTATGATTATGTAATCACTTTTACTAAAATTGGGAAATGTGTTGAAGTTATTTATTATCACTTAATCTTAACACAGGTTTATCATGTAATGATATTCCTTATTATTCATTATACAAATAACCATGTTTTTTATTCAAATAATGGAACCATAGTGAATAGTAGGAAATGTATTCTTAAATGTTTTGCAGATGTATTGGACATTACTAGGTGATGGGTGTGGAATAAAATTATATAGTCCCTCAATGCATTGACAAGTCTCCTGAGACAAAACAGTTTGGTTTTTGGCATTTACCTCTTCCCATAACAAGATAGTGTATTGGAAAAATGCCTTAATAACATGTTTTAATACCTAGTATTATGCCTTCCATTAGTATGAGATCAGTATTATTGATAAAAATGTTTTCAATTGTTATCATAGATATAGAATTTATTCATTTTTAATTGATTATGTATTCTTGTTGTTCACTTATTCCCACCATAATATTTCTGTCATGTATATGCATTGATTGCCTTAGTTGTATTCTTTCCCTTATTGTGAATTTGAGATCATCAATTATTATGTTTCCATTTACCCCAAGTTATAAATTAATGTATAAAACAAGATATTCCTAATGGGATATCTTATATATAGGATTATTTGTGAGATGTTGAAGAATTATAATTGATTAATTAGTTTCTTATATAGTGGGGAAAAATGTCCATTAGATGATAAAGACATGGTTTTTTTTCGATAATTTTTAGTCTTTATTCACTAAAGATATAAACATGTAAGGTATTCTGAATTCATGTAATGTAATTTTTTCTTTATGTAATTTAATTAATGGATATTTATATATGGGAATATATAGTTTATAATAAATAAATTATTTAAATTATCTATTTATAAGACTATATCTAGGATAATGGGACTAAGGAATTATAGAATTCTAGTTTTGTATGGTCCACCTTAAGGACAACAATTAGAAAAATCCTAGAATAAGTATAATTTATTGAAAATATTTATGAAAGATTAAGTCAGGTGAACTTTAGTCCATTCATTCATGGTTTATACATCACACATATTATAATTTTTTTATTCAACTTTGTAATTAATAATAAATCCAAATTTGATTCCATAAATTGAGATGTTGCAACATTATGGGGAGTTATACATAAGGAAAATATATTTATAGAGGTTAACCTAGAAATGATTTAAAACAAACACAAATTTCATGGATACTTTTAAAGAAGAATAAATTTATATTTTTCTGGGAATTATTAAACTAGGGTTTTTATGAGAACATCATGGGGAGATATATGTGGGAATTTCTAATAAGATATTGTAAATTAATTATTATTATCAAACTAGGGAGTTTTTCAAGTACTATTTACTGTTGTGATATTATTGTTGTAAATATAAGAAGAATTTACATAAAAAATTATAGATATATTATTCACCTAATTATATTAATATAATAGATGAATATAAAGAAGGTATGATATATTTATTATTGATAAGTTTATTCTATATAGGATTGTAGAACTATTTCATCAAAGAGGGAGAAGAGAATATCAAAATTTGTGCAAACTCTATAGGTTTTGAGCATAGAAGAAGCACAAATGGGGAATTACCAACTCGTATATTTTCATAATCGATGATTAATCAGAGATGCACATCTATGTAGAACATTTGGAACAATATAAATGAATTAAATATTGTAAAGACCTGTAAATTTCAAGTAATTTTTTTTCTTAATTTCTTTGGGATTCTACGAGTACACAGTTTCTGACGGCACCTGATTCTGAGGCCCGATGTGCCGGAATCGATTTCCTAAGTTTAACTCTAGTACATTTAGTCAACGAACGAGCAAGTTTTTCTAAATTTTAAACCGGTGCTCGGGATCAAAATCTGAGGGCACTGATGAAACCATAGTGCTGGTAATTGCTTAGGATCACCTTTTTCGAAGGTGCGTTTACTCAGGAGGAGTTGTTAAAAATATGAGGAATAAAATATAATTGTTTTACAATTTTATTTTATTTCTTTACTAAGTGGTTTAAGTGTTAAGTGAAATAAAGTTGTTTCACAGCTTTATTTCTCTCTTATAAGTGGTTTAACTTCCATATGAGGGAGTTGGGGTGGGTCCCACTAAAACCTAACTTCTCTTGTAAGGATATTTGTGAGGTGGAGACCACACGAGCCCCAAACCTTCAAATTCTTAAAACTCCATCTTAAGTGTGTAACCCTTAAAAACTCCCCATTGATTAGGGTGACTTTGCCTCTCCCCACTTTAATTCAAAGCCAACACATTAACTTAATTAAGTGAGTTTTGTGTTTTGAATTTTGAGTTTTTGAAAAAGTTGGCATGTGTTAATAAAATAAGGAAGTCCTTATTTTATTTGCGGTTGTTTTAGTTGTGTGTGGATTTTTGGAGAGAATTCTCTAAATCTTGGAGAAATCTATCATCTTCATTGAAGAAAATCAAGACCTCGACAAAGAACGTCGTCACCACAAGGAGTGATCGACATGCTTTTCTTCTCCTCTCCATAGCCGGCGTGAGATGTCATTCCCTCCTTGGACGTACACTGACTCCGTAAACTGCGATGCCGAATTTTGTCATAATTGTTGAGGTAGGGATTTTTTTTATGTTCGAGATTAATTTTGAAGTTCTTCGTTAATTTTGGCCGCCTGGTATCAATATAACGGGAGGAGGATGGAACGTACGAACACGAGAAGACCTCCTCCCCCTTGTTGATTGAATTTCTTCATGGCTTAAAACATAGGTGGTGTCGTTACACTGCGCGAGGTCAAGAGAACCGCAGCCAGAGTGGGCCGCGGCGAAGGAGCGCTGCGCCGTCGCGCCGCGCCGATGAGAATAAAAGAGGCTGTGGCCGGAGCTGGGCCACGGCGGAGGAGCGCGGCGCCGTCGCGCCGCGTCGGATCACCGAGGAGGGCCGTAGCTGGGGCGGGCCACAGCGGAGGGGCGCGGCGCCATCGCGCCGCACCGGACAGAAGGAAGTCGCGGCCCTTGGCCGGTACTGTTCAGAAAAGGGGGCGTTCGGACTCACCCAGCCGCCGGTGCACCTGGAGGCAGGACCGGTAGGTCCCGCGGCAGTCACCCCTGGCCGACCTTAATGGTCGGCCATTAACCTAGAAAACCGGGGGTTGAAACCCCCGAACAGCACAGTAAGGCAGACCCCCTGGGTCCGCTGTTTCCAGGCAAGGGGTGGCGCCCCCCCTTCGTGCCCGCTCGGTCATGAACCGAGCACCTAGCCGAGCAGGGCCGCTCGCGCTGGGCCGGGCCGCCCGCGCTGGGTCGGGCCGCCCGTGCTGGGTCGGGCCGCGCTAGCCGGGGTGGGCCGTGATAGCCGGGCCGGGCCGTGCCCAAATGGGCCGGGCCCAAATGGGCTATACCCAGACCCGGGTCAGGTCGACCTGGTTCGGGCCGACCCAGGGGGTTTCGGGCCGGGTCGGTCCAGGCCCAAACCCCCTAAATTCTGACAGAATCATTCAAAGGCCCATAACTTGGGCTACAGACCTCCGATAGATGCACCATCAGTTTCGATGCGATCCTTGGATCGAGACGATCATTTTTGTATATTACACTTAAGGTTTTGGAGAACTTTAGGTACAACCAGGTTGGTTCGAATAGGAAACCAACCAGGCCCTCGGAGCAGAAACGCTTATAAATTGAGTTCCTGACGTCCGATTGACATGCCGTCGACTTCTTTGGTTTCATCTTAGTGAGATAGTTCTTTTGGTTTACTCCTCTCATGGTTTGGACGCAGCTGGAGTACAATCAGGTTGGTTTTATCTTAAAAAAACAACAGGGCCCCAGGGACAAAAAAGCCAATAACTCTCAGACCAGGCATCTGATTGACGCGCCGTCTGTTGCATTGAGTTCCTATTGATGAGACGGAACTTTGTGATACATCAACTCTAGAATTCATGACAGCTGAGGTATCGACCCCTTGGCTCGTGGAGCGGACCCTCCTGGAATCGAGTGTGTTGTGTGCGGGAACCCTAGAGCTGGCTGCGATGAAGATGACATCCGTACTAGGATCCTCCGTGGGTTCGACGAGGATGACTACTGTACTGGGATATTCCGTGGGTTCTATGAGGAAGACTAATGTACTGGGATCCTCCATGGGTTCGATGAGGACGACTTCCATATTGGGATCCTCCGTGGGTTTGACTACCGTGCTGGGATCCTCTGTGGGTTCGACAACGATGACTACTATACTTGGATCCTCCATGGGTTCGGCAGCGATGACTACTATACTTGGATCCTATGTGGGTTCATCCGAGGAGATGATTCAGAGGCTACATCTAATCATCTCCACCCCTCTTCGGAAGTAGTATACCTATGTGAGCTGAGTCTTGACTTTCAATCATTACCTTCAGTATTATTGTTTTGTGGTCCTGTGTGGACTGGGTTATGCTTTCCTTTGTGGACTGGGTTATGCTTTCCTGTGTGGACTGGGTTGTGCTTTCTTGTGTGGACTGGGTTATGCTTTCCTTTGTGGACTGGGTTATTCTTTCCTGTGTGGACTGGGTTGTGCTTTCCTGTGTGGACATTGATGTACTTGGGCTCGAGTGTTGGAGCCGAATAGGAATTGTTGACTTAGGTATATGTATGGGCATATACCTAGTTTGTGTTGGTTTTTAATTCATGAATGTATTATTTCCTTTGTGGTTTATCCTTCGTGGATTCTGGGTGACCTTTGAGGGTCTCTAGGTCCCTACTGAGTATCGTATACTCACCCCTGCATGGGCTATGCCCGCACTACATTGTGTTGGATGCAGACGACATACATCACTGATCGTGGTGGAGGCTCGTGGAGCTGGACAGTACTTGGAGGTGGACCACTGGGCGGGACGTACATGGAGCAGACGGCTGGACCCGAGGATCTGAGGAGACAATCTATACCCACCCTTCAGGTGGGGTTTCCAGTGGACGGATCAGTGTTGTTGCTTTACTTTACAGCAGATGTACTTTCCTTTCAGTTGTACTTTATTTTCAGTTGGGTTTCTATTCTGGCCCATTTTCTTTCCAGCACTTACTTTTGTACTCAGTTTACTTAGTGTTTACTTCATCTTGCGTACTCTGTGGTGTTTTTTTTAATTTGTAAAGGCAATGTCTTCCCTTTTATCAAGATTTACGCCTTTGGTGCTAGTCGCCAGCCCCTGGCCTATGGAAGGCGGGCTTGGGGTAGTCATGACATGGTCCCTGAGGATGGGTTGTGACAAATATTAATTGACATGAGAATTATATAACCAAATTCATGATCATCACAGAAAAAAATAAATAATAAATTTAAAAAATTAATCAATTTACATATGATTAAATAATTATTAATTGATGAATCTTACAACATATCTATGTTGTAATGTTGTTTAAAGTAATCAAGTGTATATTCCCTCTACCAGTGATCCACATGTATACTAGAAACCTCTGAGCATCATTATCAGATTCATCGAGTTCTAGCATAGAAAATCATAATGTTTTTTTCATCCATCCTTGATCTCAATATTAATAACTTCCAAGAAGGATTCTCCATGATCACTATCGAATTGAGAGTGGTTGTAGAGGAGGATCTCTTTCTATTATTGAGAGAGTTCTTAGAGATGTTCTCCCTAGGGAATTAGAGGATTCTCTAGATGACGTTGTTCATAATATGAAATGGCTAACATTAGGGTTAAAAATAATATAATTGGGTTTTAATAGATATTTGGTCAGAAAAATATAATTCAATTTATTCCCTTTTTTTTCTTTAATCCTCGTGAAACAAAATTTAAATAATAATAATAATAATATTCCATGGCATGTGAAAACAAATGAATTAATTATATATTATTTCATGATTAAATTATTTCAAATTTAATCAAATAGTAGTTAACATATATTAATTCGCATTGTACCTTTAAAATCAGTCTCTCAATCCTCAATATTTATTAGGCCCTGAATGATAAAAAAATATTTAATAAATATATTTCACTACATATTTTCCAAATAAATAAATAAATATTATATTCACTAAATTGAAAAGAAAAATATTTAATAAATTTTATTCACAAAAAAATATTCTCTAAAATAACTACTGAAAGAATAAATGAGATCAATGTAACATGAATAATTATTAAACTATTAATAGGAGAAATATTTCTTCTAAATATAAAATAATAGATAAATTTTTTATTTAACTTAGATTCTGTATTTTCAGTGTGTGGCCCTCTCAGAATATTTCTTAACAGTATTAGGAGGAGCCACCCAAATTCCATGGTTAGAATATAATAACATTACACAGAATAAATATAGAAATGAGTTAATTTCATAATTACATAAAACATAATATAAATGGTCATTATTTAATATAATCCCTTTATCATGATATCTATAATCAAGTAAGTTACATGCTCTTGTCATCAACCTGTGTGCTCGATGTATCTTACATTGACTTTAAAAAATGAACATTACCAGAAAAAACTAGAGCATAGTATTTATTTGGGTTGTTTCATTCCTTTTAAAGGGTATGAGATATCACTTTATATTAAATAATAGAAGGGACAAACCCTTTCTCATTGTATTCATTAATAAAATATTATCCATGATACACCCTACATATATTACCTCACCATGAATGTTTGTCATCACAATTTTCATCAACACATCAAATTCCATAACTAATAATATCAATTATTAATAATCATAATGTATAAGGACCAATACACATGTCCTAATATAGGAACATCCAAATACCCATATAAATGTAGATTTTCTACTTATGGGTCATGTCCTCATAATCACCATTACTGGAAATTATCAATGGAATACTCCATGATAAACATTATAAATATCCTATGAGTCTCCACCCTAGATATCCAACATCATCTGTTTCATGTAAAATTATTACATCTAGATATAGAATAATATATTTAAGAATACTATCGTGACACTTATAGGTTCTCATCACACTGGGGAATTACTATAAACATTTAGTTTGATAGTTAATCTTATGAAATTATCCTATATTATGAAATGAAAAATAACAAACATGATGTGATTATAAGTTTATTGATATTCAAAACAATGAATAAAGTTAATCATAATGTACGCAGAATTTGATTCTTGGGAACCATCTTCAATAGACTCCCACTTTAACTAGATAAAACTATTAATAACATTTAGTCTTATAGCTCTAAAATGAGACTCGTTATTCTAAAAAGATACGTCTTTAGTTAAGGGGTCTATGAAATTTTCTTCCATGGAAAATATGCTTACAAAAACATCACACCTCTAATAAAATTTCCCAAATTAGATATACTTCAGGGGTGTGTGCTTTTTCTTTTGGTGTTTCATTTGTTCCATTATGAGTGACACCACTATAATATTATCACAATATAATGTGATAGGGTTTTTACTTATAGGTATCACATCAAAATGTTAAAAAAATATTGGTATCAATACATATTTTTTTTCTACATCAGATTCCCTTATATACTTAGACTATAATATAGAATTAGAAATAACTAGATGCTTTGAACTCTACCAACTCATAGCTCATCCATTGATATTGAATGTATATCCTAATTTTGGGTTTAGATCATTCTATTTTTTTTGAAAACTAGCATCGATATAAATACTTCTGAGAAGCTATATATCTCCTATATAAATTAGTTAAATATCCTTATTTATTCTTAGATACTTGATGATAACAATAATAACTGAATAATGTTGCTCAACCAGATCAGTTTGATATATACCTAACATTCTCATAGAATATGTAATATTAATCTGATTACATAACATGGAATACAAGATTAATCATATCATAGATGTTTTTGGGATCCTACTCATTCACTATATCTCCTAAAGTGATCGAGGAAACATTTTCTAGGAATGATTTATTCTATATGAAAGTTGAACCAATATTATCTTAGAGTTTTTAATACTAAATCTCTTTAGTATCCAGTCAATTAATAATCCTTGAATTAGACCATAAAACCTATTATATTTATTAAGAATGATCATAATCCCAAGAATATAGGTTGTCTCACCTATGTCCATCATGGATAATCTCTTTTTAACCAATATTTAACTAACTATAAGACTAGTACATCAGTTCTAATAAGTAATATGTCATCAAAATATACTAATAGGATAATGATCTCCCTCCGATGAAACCTATTTTAAATACATGGTTTAAATTCATTATTAACGAAATAAAATTCTTTTATAGATTCATCAAACTGAATGTCTCTTAACCGTGATGTTCTATTCAATCTATAAATGAATCTATAAAAATTTTATTTCCGTTTTCCATTTCAGGAAGTCAAAAACCCTTCTAGTTATATATTATATATTTATTCATAATGTTTCCTATTAAGGAAATATATTTTTACATTCTTATTCTACGTTTCATAGTCATAGTATGTTCCTATACCAAGTAGAACTATACTGGATTTAATCATGGAAACTGAAGAAAATTTTTCATTGTAGTCAATTGATTGATGTTTTTAAACCTTTTACCCTAGATATAGTTTATAGGTAATTAATTTACCTTTAATTTTGAATTTTATCTTAAATACCCATTTACACCCAATAGGATTCACATCAACTAGTGGATCCACTAGAACATGTACTAGGTTTTTATATAAGGAATTCATCTCAGAAATCCTGACTTCATACTATCTTATATATTAAAAGATCTCTACTACCCATTAGAAATATAATGATTCATTATTATCATTAAATAATGATTCATCATATTAAGTTTATATAAAACCATACCTTTTTGGTTCCCTTACCTATTTGGGGGTCCTTTGTGGTATTTTTATTTCTAGAAAAAACTTGTTCTATGGGGACCTATTGAATTTATTCTTATAAAAACTCTTACGTATCTTGAGAAAAAACACAATTGAATTAATTATTTCTCTAAATACATTTCCTGATATGTTCTCTCACTCATGAAAGATGTATTAACTTGTGATAGTATCTTTCTTTTTTGAGGGGTTATATAAGATGTATCCACTTTTTTCCTTAAGATACCCTATAAAGTCACACTCCATGACCTGGGGTTCTAGTATGTTTCAAAATGTGGCCTTAATAAATACATCACATCCTCATACTTGTGGATTTTATAAAATAGGCGTCTTTTCACTCCATAACTTGAAGAAAATTTCATTTACTAATTTGGTTGGTACTGGATTTAGAGTGTTTGCCACATTTTTTAATGCATATCTTCAAAAGGATAATGGAATATATTCACGACTCGTCATAAATTGTACCATGAATAGAATGGTTTCATTGTAAAATTAAATAACACCATTCCATTTTGGTGAATAAGGTGGGGTGAGTTGAGATAGAATCCCAAACTACCTTATAATATCAATAAAATCTTGGTTAACATATGCATCACCTTGATTAGATAGAAACTTATTTATCTTATTACCATGTTGATTATATACTTAATTCTTGAACTCTTTGAATTTCATAAAGTCCTCTGACCTATACCTCATCATGTACATAGATACATATCTACTCAAGTCATTAGTAAAGTTTATAATGCAATAATATCCATATCTATATTCTATAGTATAATTTCCATGAACATCAGTGTGTATATATCCAAGAATATATGTTTCCCTTTTAACCTTTCAACTTAATTATGGTTTAGAAATTTCTATTTAAAAATAAATAATGACATATTGAAATTGCTTTTATCTCAAAAGAGTCTAAATAACCATCTCGAAAGAGATTTCTTAGACACATATAATTTATGTGACAAAGATAGTAATGCCATAGATGGGTGTTATATGAGTCATAAAAAAATGATTTATTATATATTGCTAATATTTGATTTCCATAATTTAATAAAGAAATATTTTTATTTAGTTATTTCATACCATAAAGAATGCATCAATGAAATGGTAAGAAATACACGTGATGTTCTTAGTAACACTTGGAAAAAAAGAAAATCACATTAAAATGAGAATCATGCTAGTACAAAATAGAATATAGTAGTATCTTATAGCCAAAGAAGTGAGTCATGATTTATTGGATTCTTATAGATCCACCTCTCCTATGGAAATATTTTTAAATCTATATGGTTATTGAATTTGTATAAATATGTATCACAAAACCAATATATAATAAAAAATGTATAGATATTGAATGATTAAACTATAAAAAACATATCTTTAGCTTCCCGTTCCTTCAGTGTGTATATCCCCTTTTGATGTCATACTTACAATACAAAAAATGTACTGATTCATTTTCCTTCTCCAATATTTGGATCTTTCTTTTTGTGGAAGTCCATTAATTAGGATCCTTAGACTTAGAGGTAGTCTTGGGACCCTTTTCCTTATTCTTCCTTTTTACAACAACAATAAGGAATGTGGGTTTTTTCACACCTCAGGTACTTTTCTTCTTGGAGAATTAGTATGTTAACTTCTAAAAGAGTATTCTTTCTATTTATCATGACATAATTTTCAATAAAAAGGGAAAATGATTTAGCCAGTGAGGAAAGGATGGGATCTATGTATAGCTCGTTAGATAATTTAATTCTCAAGATGTCTAAGAACTCTACCTAGCCAATAATTATGACTACATAAGGCCCAACTAGCATTGACTCTCCAAATATGATCATGAATAGTACATTGGAGATCTGATATCACTTTTTTCTTGCCTCATCTTGATAGAGATCATGATGTTGATACATCATGCTATAAACATCCATAACCTCATGTTACCTAGGAATCTAATTATACAAGGAATATAGAAAGAAATACCAGACATCTATGGAATCATCTAACTGTTTACCATAGAGAGATAATTCTTCCTCAGTGGCCTCTTGGCTCGACACTTTGGGAAAGGGTCTTTTCAACATAAGTAGTTTCTTTTCATGGAGTAGAATAATATTTAATTGACTCTAATATTCTGGGAATTTAGTTCCAGTAAAAATTCATCCTTCTCTAGTATAGATCAGGGTTATAAGTTTAAAAGAATGTCAATTATTAGTTTTAAAATTTAAACGATAAAAAATTTATGACTTTATCTGATTAAATTAAATAATAAATATTAAATTTAACAGTGTCCCTATTTTAGAGAAAAAATATCCCTCACCATTGATTTCAAAATATACAATATCTTAGACATTCTATTGGATATGACCCATATTCCCCTTCTCATGACCCAAAATATGGCATGAATTATTATTTGAAGGGTTTAATATAGGTATAATTTTCCCAAATACATTCATTAATAGTTCCAAGATCTATATGGTGTAATCCTATATCAAAAAATATAGAATTTGAATTTCCAAAACTTTTACATATTAGTTACACCAATTCCTACTTAATAAATCATCCCTTGATGTAAACTAAGTTATGCTGACCCAATTTTTTTTTTTAATTTCCCGATAATTCAAATCACCTCATCTTTGGAAGATGAAGAATTTTGAACTATAAGTTGATTTTAACCTACATTGAGAAATTATATACCAACTTAATATATATAATTTTAAGATAGTTATCATCATGATTAACCATGTCTTAGATAATCTTTATGCATAAAATATTTTTTTTTAATTCTATCTTATAATAATGTTGAATTCATTAATTCCTATGATCATGAAAAAATCCATAATGAAATTAACCTCGAATCATGAAAAAAATATAAGTGTGGTATGATTAAGATATTTTCCTAAAGGATATTTTATCTAGTGGATGGTAAACTAATAATATCCTATGGAAAAAACCTTTCACCATGACTTGTTTCATGTTTTAGCTTTCCAAATTCCCACCCATGTGTCTCTTGGATTGGTTTCAACTCAAATTTAAACATTACCAACCTCTAATCCTATGATAACTCCATCCATTACATAATATTTTATTCAAATGAAAGTGATGGGAACCAAATAATTGGTTATGGGGGTTTGCATAAAAGAAACTATGGTCACATAGGATTTTATATTTAAGGGATGAACGACTCATGGGCCATCAATTTATTTTAATAATGATTTAAACGAAAAAAATCACCTAAAAATGTATGGTCTATTCCCAGGGTCATCCACATTCATGCAACTAATTTTATGTTTAATAAATTTAATTTAATTTCAATCATTCATATTTTAAAAATCATGATTTAATAAATTAATTATATTATATAATTAATCAATTTTTAATCTTAATTCTCAATCAAAATTTCTTAAGATTCTTATCTATCAAAATTATAAAAAAATTAAGTAAATTAGTTTAAAATTGATGGTGAAAAACATGTACCTCAGAGGAAACATGGTGAGTACCTATCCAAACTACCCAACATGTATTATATTCATATATTGTTTACTCTTTTGAAATGAAGAACACATGCCTTGTCACATAATATCATGGTGTTTGTGTGTTAACTGAATTTCACATGGAACACATCTTATTTACATTGTGTGATATATTTTAATGTGGGTAGTGTAATCATTATATTATGAATTATACATGTAATTTTGTTCTTAATATTATGAAGAAATTAATTAGACAGTTAATCTATATACTTCCCATCACATGACATGTATTAATAAATTTAATAACACACAGAACACATGTTGATAATTTTTATGTATTATAATTAATTAATTTAAATTATGAAAAAAAGGTAATATACACAGAATATAATATCTAGTGACATGACTTGAAAATTTCTTCAATGACTATCCATGAAACAAGACTAGAGGCTGGGCATGTGGTCATTCCATAGAAATTAATGGATTATATGGAATGTATATGGGATACATGTTTTGTTTATTTTGAGTTTCATAGTAGCCAGTCCCATGTTCCATGTGGAACCACATGACTCATTTTTTATTAATAAACTACATGTTGCATGCACAAGTTATATGTCGTGTAGTCTATCTAACCATGATCCAGGCTACCCTGATCAACACTCAACGTATTATATACACCCAACATGTAATAAAGTAAATTATTCAAATTACATCTAAATTAATTCATGAGTTGTCTTGGTGCATTTAAAATTGGAACACCACATGTATTAATGGGGCACACACCGTGTACTATTATTATATTTTTCCAGTATCCTCAGAACCTATATAAGAGTTATTCAAATGTTATTCTTTCAAAATGAATCCATTTATTGAAGATAATTTTTAGAATTATGTGTAATAATAAAATATCTCATTATTTTGATTAAATAATTATTAAATTTGAATTGAAAACTAATTATTAATGTGTAAATAAATCAATTATCATCATAAAAAAATAAAATATTATGTCATCTTGTTAATACCAATTATTCATTCTGAGCACAGTGAAAGTGTCAATGGGGCATGCCAAACTAAGTGTTTTATTATAATTGATGATTAATATGAGATATACATTGATGTAGAATGTTATGTCCAATAGAATTGAATCAAATATTATTTGTCTTGTGAACATAGGAACCAAAATCCGGATCATGAAAAAATAAATTTATAATTAATTTAATTAATTAAAGAATTACTTATGATGAAATATTCCTTCATTGATGAATATGATAACACATATACATCATAATATCATTCTATTACAATCCTTTAGTGTATATTCCATCTATTAGTGATCCACATGTGTATCATCAACCTACAAGACTCATTGTAGGAATCTACTGTCCTAAATTAGATGATTCTAATTCTTGTGTCATTAATCCTTGATCACCTTGAGAATTGCTGCAAATAAGTATTCTCCATGATCTATCTATAACTGAGAGGGGTAGAGGAGGAGGATCACATTATTTTATTAAAAATATTATTAGGGAGGTTCTCTCTTGGGATTGATAGGATTATACAAATTTCATTTTTCACAACACAAAATGGATAGCTTTATGGTTGGAAAAGATATAATTGGGATTAAATAGCACTAGGGTCAGAAAATAATAATTTCACATGCACCCTTATTATTTCATCAATCCCTACGAAACCCAATGTATAAAATAATAATAAAATAATTATTATTTATTGACATGCGCAAAACTAGTGAAGTAATTTAATATTATTTCATGACTAAATTTTAAAAAAACCAATAATATTTGATATATATTATTTCTTACAAGAACATTAAACTCAATCTGTCATTCGTCCAAAATATTTATTAGTCCTTTAATAATAAATATTTATTTAATAAATAAATTTTACAATACTATTTTCCCATAATTAAATAAATATTATATTCACTAAATATGAAATAAAAATTTATTAAATATTCAACTCAAAAAATATTCCCTCGAATAACTATTTATGCAATATATATGATCCAGATAACATGACTAAATTTTTCAGAAATATATGGGAATAATATTTATTAAATTTGTTAAGTAATATATAATTTTATCATTTAATTGATTTTCTGGATACACTTATTGAATGACCCTCTAGGCCTCTTTCTCAATTGCATTTGGCAGAGCCACCTAAAGTACAATGTTAGTATTTACTAACACAGCGAGGCACCCATTATGGGGGAATTTAATGCCATAATGGAATAAAACCTCATATGTACACTCACATTATAATATAATATCCTTATCATGATATCTTTAGTCATGAAGGATGCATACTATTGTCTTTAACACTAGTGCTCAATGTCTCATTCTTTGAATTTCAAAAAATGAACCTACCCACAGAACACCATGTACATGGATTTATTTGGTACATTTAATTCCAATCAAATAAATTGAGATATTATCTTCCATTAAATAACAGAAGTGAATTATCATTTCCCACATTATTCATTAATGCAATATTACTATTGTCACACTGAACATATCCTACAATGTTGTGAACATACATATTTAAGGTTTTAGTTAATACATAATACTACATTACTAATAATATCCATTAATAATAATATTAATATATAAGGATCAAATAAAACATCCACGGATAGAAAAATACAATGACTCATATAAATTTGGATTTCCTACTAACGGGTCGTGTTCTCATGATCTCTTACATAAGAAATTACTAAGTTTATGCACCATGATAAAGTTCCATGGAGTCCTATGAGTCTCCAAACCTTATATAATATATCATTTTTGTTTATTAATATGATATAATCTATTTATAAGAAAAGTATTTAAGAATACCAACATGAAACTTCTAGGTTTCATCATAGTGGTGAAATGCTATGAACATTCAATTCGACAGTTACTATTAGAACTAAATCGCATACTATATCATACTTAAGAAAACTCATGATGTGATACTAATTTTATTAATATTAATAAAAATAAATACAATTAATCATAAATTATGTATTAGTTTTTTCTAGGGAAACAAATCTAATAAACAATTTTTTTCATCTGAATCAAGGGAATAATTTTTTTGGCTTATAATTTTGAGGCTTTTAATTGAGGATGAAGAAGTTGGTTGTTCTCTTGAATTCTCACAAGCATACATGAAGTGTTTTGGAAGTGTGATAAGAGAGGCTAAAAAAAGTTCATATATTGATATTCTTCGATTGATCAAACATCTAGCTTGAGGAAAAAGATCTTATTCTTAGATGGATTAAAATTTTAAAATATATTAAGATCTTGTTCATGCTCAATAGTTGAAGATCACGTGGGATAATAAACTTTACAATATATAAAAACTCATAGTTATTGTTTCATTGAATAATTTCTATTAAGTACTCTTATCTTATTTTTTTAGTCTCTGAAACTACTATATAGGAGTCAATAAAGGACATTGTCCCTATCATGTATTCTTGTGAGAGTTTTAGTGAAGATATGGGTCTCAGAACATGACTCAACCCAAGTATTGATTAAGTTGACCAATTGGGACTGAAGATTTTAAAATCATTTGTATCTTGTTTTATTTTCCATTTCTATGGTATATGAGTAAAAGTGATATTTTAGGTAGAGAGGATTGAAACACTAAAAATTCAATGTAGTTATTTTATAAAAGACGAATTATAAAAAATTTACCACTAATTCATAAAACCCATACCTTTTTAGTGGTATATCACTTATCGTGGGTACTGCACTCATTTCACAGGTCTGGTACTAAGATACCATGAAAATGAGTACATCTTAGTGTGAGTAGAAAGTATATCAAATTTTTTTTATCACAACCATTTACCTCATTTAAGTTACATTTTTCTCTTATATTCTTGGCCTAACATCCCCCACTATGTTTCACAGAGGACCCCTTGAATTTGAAGATGTTTAGACACTTTTTGAGTGGAAAAAAGGGATGCATGGTTTGGGTGCACGGTTTGCTAAACCATGCAAGAAATCCATCCAGCCTTGTCCAACCCATTAAATTGTTGTTAAATTCCATTTCCCTTGTAATTTATCCAAAATCATCCATTTCTTCCCCCATTCAACCCTATAATCCATTGTATCCTCCCAAGCACCTCAAACACCCTTTGGAACTCCATTTTAAAGGGGGATTTAGTGGAAAAACTTCAATATCTCTCAATTAAGTGAGTTTCCTTCCATTTTCATAGGGTTTATTCCCTACTATTAATGTACCTAATGTTCATAAATTTTGGATTTTAACCTGGGGGGTCTATCTTGTTTTTCTTGGTCTATTCTTGTGGTTTTAGGCGTGATCTATGTCCCTCGTGGTGTGGCGGTTGTGTGGTTGAACTTTCTCACAAAGATTCAAGGGTTCTGACACATGTGGTAGGTTACTCCATGAATAAAAACTAATAGATGAGTTAGATGTTCTTAATTTCCATTTTTATCACAGTTCTACTTTATTATCCTTGGTGTGAAATTTGGTTTTTGTGATGTTTGTTAAGAAAATGATTTCTAGGTACCAAGTTTGTGTTAAATTGGGTGTTTTACATGTCTATTCTATGTTTTTCCAATTATGGTTGTTTTATAACTCATGTAATGGATTTATAAAAAAACATTAGTTCCAAGAATTCTATTTTGGTGAATATGGGTATGCACATAGTTTTTAAAGTGGTGTTTTTAGTGGATTTTTTGTGCAAAACATTATTAAATTTTGTGAAGTTATTCTATTGAAATTATAAAGGTTTTATTGAGTGATGTAAGGGGTGAAAAGAATTTGTAGATACTTTTTAAGTTGATTATGAACAGAACTGATGTGTTTATGTGCTAATTGATTTTGGTAACATGTGAAAATTGTTTGAGCGCAAAAGGGGAAACCCGGGTATCTGGGAGGGAGGATATGTACTAGTATGCTAGTTATCCGGGACGGTTTTATCCCTATTATGATGAGCAAAAATGGATAAAAAAACTCTAAAAACTATATTGATGATGGTTGGAGACCACTAGGTTATTGATATGTTCCCTACTAGTGGATCGTGCACAAGAACATAATTTTTTATGGTTACATGACACCGAGATACAATATACATGGGGCCCGAGACTAACTAGTGCCTAGGGGTGTTCCCGAAATTAGTGATCATTGAATATTTTGTATTTATATTTTTAGTATGGTGGTATTTTCTAGAAAATACAATATCTTACTTGTTTTAATGAAATTTTCTCATTCATGGAAAAATCCCTTTGAAAATTGTGATGTTTAAAAGTTTCATTCTTTAGAAATTATTTCCACTACTTCTTGCATATCAATACTGGAATGATTTTTTATCATGTATTTCTTACAATATGGAATATCTTGGTGATATCCTATTGGTATTAAGATCAAATCCTACTAACACCCATTGGGTTTAATTTGACTTGATTATGTTTGACATAAGTAAAGCTAAGGCCTTGGGTGATGGTGGTTCTGGTTGTTAGTTCCCTTCCATGGTGCGATGTTGTGGAGACGGCATGTGGGTGATGAAAACTTTCCATGTGGAGTCCTTGGGGATGTTTTGATGCTACTTTTATGTTTATTTGGACCTATTTTTCTATTTTTAAACCTATGTATTGAGTTCTGTATTTTGTTTAAAGCTTGTTTGGCATGAATTTTCAGATTCAGTTTATCGAGTATTTTTTATGTTTTATGTATCCATACTTGGGTAAATCGTTCCCAAAAAAAATATATGACACCCAGGCACTTGTTCCATCCTGTGGGGATAGTTAATTTCCTTTGGGCCTTGTCATAGGCTGGGTTTGGTGCCAGTTTTGATGGAGACCAGATTAGATTCGTAACAAAATGTTATCAGTGTAGGCCCATGTTTTTAGATTATGTTATTATTCTTGGGAGAGTTTGGCTAGAAAAGATATAAGACTATCAGAGCTTGGTGTTTTGGACATGATTAAGGTGCCTAGACTTCACCCCTCATGATAGACCTCGAGCCACCATGAGACGTTGGTATTATTTGTTTGTCTTCACTTCCAGGTGTAAGGTGTGGGCTGCAGATTTCATGTGGACTTCGGGAGGGGGTGAAATAGTGGATTATTTTATTGTTGTATGTGTTTGGAATATTTATATTTTATGTTATTGATGAAATTTTCAGAACTGCTATACTGATTTTTTATCTTGTGACTGTTCACTTTTTGTAGCATCTTGCCTCCCCAGAAAGCTCCCATACACCTAGAGGAGGAAGCCAGAGAGAGTTCTCCCTCACCACTTCATCAGGGGATAGTAAAGGCTATGGTATTTGTTTTGAAAGCACTAGGATATGTACTAGATCTTGTTCCAACTGCTGCTTGAGTATAAGAGACTGTTCCTATGAAGGAAAAATCCCAGAAGTTTCTGAAACACAAGCCTCAAACTTTCTGAGGTAGCATATAACCCCTGGAATCATAGTAATGGATCGAAATGATCGAGCATATGTACATGTTCCTAGACACACCTGAGGAGGTAAGGGTGAATTGCACCTCTTTTTTTGGGAGGGTCCCAGTTTCAAGTGGTGGGAATCAGTACATCAAACTAGAAGGAATGAGCAGATGCACTGGGGAGATTTTAAGGACATCTTTAGTGAAAAATACTTCCATAATGTCTTGGAATATTCTATATCCCAAGAGTTCGTGGATATTGTTTAGGTGGATCTTTCTATTATGGAGTATGCCAAATGTTTCACTAAGATGGTTTGGTATGCTTCTGAAATCATCTCTAATGAAAAAGTGAAGGCCCAGAGGTTTGAGAAAGGCTTATGGCTAGAGATATACTCCCTGTTTTTCATGTTTAAGCTAAGGACCAATGCTGAGGTGGTTAATCGTGTGTTTAAGGTGGAGATTTAATGAAAATGGAGGGATTTTTTCTCTAGGATAGTATCAATATTGTATAGTGGCAGCTCTTAGGAGAAGAAAAGGAAGTGAGAGGAGTAGGGGAAGATGGGAGGTGGTAGTTCAGGACACTCTTGAAGGTAGTTTTCATTTGTGTATTTTGATGAGAGATCCATTTTTTGCTACTAGTGTGGGAGGTTAGGTCACATATAGCTAGCATTCCCATTTAATCTGAATCCCTATTATCTATGTGGAGGTATGAGACACTTTCAGCACTTTTTCGGCATGTCACGTCCACTTAAGAGTGGGGTAGGATCAGTGGCTTCAAGAAGAGTTCCATCTCAGCCAGAACGATCCTGGATGGGGGGATCTCAATTTTGTGGCTGTGGTGGTAGGTCTGGGTAATCTTCTAGGCAGATCTAGTTTAGGGGACAACCACAAACTAGTTTTCTTCCTTAAGTAGAGACCAGACATCTCTATGCAGTGGATCAGGCACTAGTAGGATCAGAGGCAGGATCATAGACAGTTTGAGGTACCATCATATTTTCATCTTTATAGCTACTAATCTTTTTGAAATTGGTTCATTTGTTTTATTTTTATCTTCCTGTATTCTGAACACTCTGAATTTTCTAACTGAGTTTTTATCTTTTGTGATGGAATTGGTGACGCCCCTGGGAAAGAAGAAGGTGTAGGGTCTCAGGTTCCCGTCGTGTGTGCTTTCCATGTTAGGGGATGATATGGAGTGAGAACTCTTGGTCTTAGATATGGATATATTTTACATAATACTTGCCATGTATTGTCTAGTACAATTCTAGGCACACATTTAATGCTATAGGATGTGATTGAGTTCAAAGACACCATATGGGAGTCATCAAGTTTTTTGTGGGGAATGTGATCCTCGGTCGAGTCATGCAGGACGTCCACTATCAGAGTTGGGAGATATTGTTTTCTGTTATCGCTGCTCATGATAGAGGAAGATGTTCATGTGATTAATGGTGGACTACCTCATGTAGTGGATGTGTTTCCATAGATATTTACAGATGATTTTTCAGGTTTTCCTTGGGAGCGGTATGCAGGGTTCTCGATTGATCTGGTTCCGGGAACACAACTGATATCTCTTCCCTCATATCTCATAGCCCCCACTGAGAAGAGGGGATTATAGATACATCTGAATGACTTATATTCCAAAGGATTCATTCACTCCAGCATCTCTCCTTGGTCCACTCATTTATTGTTCATGAAAAGGGCTAACAGATCCCTCCAGTTGTGCATTGACTACCGGAAGCTGAATATGGTAAAAATCAAGAACAAATATCCTTTTATGTGAATAGATGACTTTTTTTTATCATTTGAAGGGGGAAAGGTGGTTTTCAAAAATATAACTGCATTTGTGCTGTCATCAAATCAGGGTGAAATAATATGATATCCCAAAGATAGCCTTCTGAAGCAGGTACGACCACATCGAGTACTTGGTCATGCACTTCAGATTAAACAATGCTCTAGAGGTATTTATGGAACTCATGAACATGATGTTCCATCAGTATCTCAATTCTTTTGTTATAGTATTTGTGGATGACATCCTAGTTTATTTTGGATCCAAGGAGAAACATGAGCATCACTTGAGGATTGTTCTGGGCACTTTCCGAGAGCATAACCTTTATGAAAATTTGTCCAGGTGCTCTTTATGGATCTATGAGGTGAAATTTCTAGGGAATGTGATATCATAGAAGGGGGTTTTGGTGGAAACCGATAAGATCTGTGTAGTTATTTCCTAGGAGAATCCAAAGAACATGTTCCAGATAGGGAGCTTCCTTGACCTGGCTAGTTATTACAGGAATTTTGTTCAGGATTTCTCTTGGATTGCTTCACTGATGACCACTCTCACAGGGAAATGGGTGAAGTTTTTATGGGGCCAAGAATGTTAAGAATCCTTCAAGAAGATGAAAAGGCAGTTGACTACTACCCATGTTCTGATTTTTCAAGAGGATGGAAAGGGTTATGTGGTGTATTATGACGCTTCAGGTATGGATCTTGGGTGCGTACTAATGTCGGATGATCATATGACGGCGTATGGATCTCTCCAACTCCGACCACACAAAATGAATTACCCGACCCATGACATGGAGTTAGTAGCTATGATTCATGATATAAAGACTTTTCATCACAACCTCTTTGGGCAGAAGTTTGTGGTCTACTCTAATCCCAAAAGATTGGACTATATCTTCTCGCAGAGGGACCTCAACTTGAGGCATTGTCGTTGAATTGAGTAATTGTAGGGGTTCGACTTTGACATTGTCTATACCCCATGAAAGGGTAACATGGTGGTCGACTCCTTAAGCAGAAGAGTTCTAGTGTAGACTTTGAGGATGTATAGTGATGATAGGACTATAATGGTACTCTTTTCTCAAATTTATGTGGAGAACAATGAAAAAAATGTGGTTGCGTTCTGGGAGAGATTTCAATTGGCTCCTTATCTAGTTGAGATAATTCTGTAGGAACAATCTAGTGATGAGATTTGTCAGTGGTCGAAACAGATTATTCATAGTGGGGAGACGTCTTCTGATAGGTCGTCGTCTCCCAAGGGCATCATGTGATTTTTGGGCCATTCAGTAGTGTCATTATCTCAGTAGAAGGTGGTGATGCAGGATAGCCACCAGTCTCAATGGACTGTCCATACGAGTGCCTCCAAGATGTATTAAGATTTCTGTCAGCAGTTTTGGTGACTTGGTATGAGACGAGACATCACAAACTTCGTGTCGAGATGCTACACATGCCAGTAGGTGAAAGTGGAGAATCAAAAGACCTACAGTTTGTTCCAGACGTTACCCATTACTTCCTGTATGTGGGATGTGGTCTCCATGTACTTCATTGTTGGCCTTCCTCTTACACCTTAGGGTAATATTTCCATTTGGGTGGTGATTGATCATCTGAACTAATTGTCCCACTTCATTCTGATCAGAGATATGAATAAAGTGGATGTGTTGGGTCCTTTATACCTTCAAGAGGTGGTAATACTCCATTGTGTTACATATGTAGTAGCCTTAGATAGAGACCCCAATTTCAATTATTAGTTTTGGGAAGGACTTTATAAGGCCTTCGGGTCTCAGATTAAGATGAGCATGGCATACCATCCTCAAACTGATGGTCAAACACAGTGAGCGAATCAGATTTTGGAGGACATGCTCCATGAATGTGTTAGGTACATTAGAGGTTATTGGGATAGAAATTTGGTATTGGTTTTGTTTTATTATAACAAAAGTTACAATTCCCCAATTTGAATGGATCCTTTTGAGGTGCTATATGGTGAGCCTTGTTGGTTCCCTCCTGTGCTGGACTAAGGATAGTGAGACCTCTCTACTGGGGACGAGTCTTGTGAAGGAGACATATGAGAAGGTAAAATTGATCCTACATAACTTATTGATAGATCAAAGTTTCCATAAATAATATGTAGACTAGAGTTATCAATACCTAGAGTTTTCTATGGGTGACAGGGTATTCTTGAATGTGGCCCCCCTTCTAGGCCATCGTCGATTGGGGAAGCAATGGAAGATAACGCCACAATATGTCTGAACTTTTGAGATCACTGAGTATATTGTAAAGGGGGAATATAGGTTGGCCTTACCTTCTTAGTTGACATCCATCCATGATGACTTCCATGTTTTCTAATTGAGGAACTACAACCCTGATCCATCCCATGTACTGAATTGGGAGGAGTTGGATATAGAGCCTGATCTCTCTATTTTTGAGGGGCCAGTGTGAATAGTGGACTTCCTAGAAAAGGTGCTATGGGGAAATTCTATTACACTAGTCCGAGTTCTTTGGAATCATGGAAATTATACACATGAGACATAGGATTGGAATTCATGGGTTGAGGAAGAGTACTAGTTTTTGTTTTTCGATCAAGGTTCAAGTTGACATTTCTGGGATGGAAATTTTTCTTGGTGGGGATAATTTTCAAACCCTTGTACCTCTTTTAAGGTATGATTTTATAATATATTGTTTTCCTAACACCCACTTATGTTTCCACTATCCCCCCTTGAATTTGAAGAATTTTGGACACTTTTTTTATTGGGAAAAAGGGGGATCACCATTTGGATGGACGGTTGGCTAAACCATGCATTCTTGTCCATCTCATTAAAATATTGTTAAATTATATTTTTCCCAGCCAGGATTTATCCAAAATCGCTCCTTTCATCCTCCATTTGACCCATGAAGACATGGTATCCTCCCAAGCACCTCAACCCCTCATTGGAACTCCATTTTCAAGGTGGGTTTGGTGGGGAAACATTAATCTTTCTCAAGTAAGTGACTTTCCTCCATATTTCTTACCATTTTCATGGCGTTTTATCCCTTATTATTGATATTCATAAGGTAAATAAATTATTTTTTTAACCTAGGGTTTTATCTTGGGTTTCTTGGTCTATTCTTGTGGATTTAGTCTTGATCTGAGTCCATTGTAGTGCAGTGGTGGTGCCGTTGAACTTTCGCACAAACATTCAAGGGTTTTGACAATTGTGGTTAGTGATTCCATGGGTAAGAACTAATAGATGAGATATTATTACTTAATTTCCATTTTTGTAACACTTTTAATTCATTATCCTTTCTACGAAAATTGTTTTTTGTGAAGTTTGTTTTGCAAATGATTTTTAGGTACCAATTTTGTGTTAAATTGGGTGTTTTACATTTCTATTCTATGTTATACCAATTGGGGTTGTTTTATAACTCATGTAATGGATTTATAAATATGTTCTATTTCTAGGATTTCTGTTTTTGTGAATACGGGTTTCCACATACTATTAAAATTGGTGTTTTTAATGGATTTTGTGTGCAAAACATTGTTAATTTTTTTGAAGTTATTATATTGAAATTCTAATGGTTTTATTGAGTGATGTAAGTGGAGAAAAGCATGTATAGACACTATTTAGAGTTTATTATGAAAAAAACTGATTTTTTAATGTTATAATGGATTTTGGTAATGTTTGAAAATGTTTTGAGCACAAAGGGGGAAACCTAGGTATCTAGGTGGGCAGATATGTACTAGTACACTAGTGATTTGGAGTGGTTTTATCCCTGTTTCACTGAGAAAAATGGATAATAAAAACACTAAAAAAATATTTATTATAGTTAGGGACTAGTAGGTTATGGTTATATTCCATACTAGTGACTCATTCGCGAGAATGGATTTTTCTATGGTTACATTACAACAAGATACGATTTATATGGGGCCTAAGACTAACTAGTGCCTAGGTGTGTTCCAGATATTAGTGCTCATTGTATCTTTGGTATTTATCTTTGGAATATAGTAGTTTTGGAAGGAAAATAAAGTATCTTACATGTTTTATTTAAATGTTCTCACTCATGGAAACTTCCATCTAAAATCTATTTACATTTAAATGTTTCATTCATTAGAAATTATTTCCACCACTTCTTGCTTATCAAAGCCGGAATGATTTTTATCATGTATTGCTTACTCTATGGAATCTATTGGTGGTATCCTATTGTTCATAGTATCACACCCTAATTACAACCCTTTGGTGTAAGTTTACATGATCATGTTTGACACAGGTAAAGGCAAGGCCTTGGGTGAAGGTGGTTCGGGTTGTTAGTCCCCTTCCATGGTGCACTGTTGTGGAGACGACTTGTGGGTGATGACCCCTTGTCATGTGGGGACCTTGGTGCTATTTTTTGGCTAATTTAAAGTTTCTTTAGACGTCCTATTCAATTATTAAACATATGTATTCAGATATGATTTTTAAATCTTTTTTTGGCATGAATTTTCAGATTCATTTTATCGTTTGTTTTTTATGTTTTATATATTAATACTAGGGTAAATCATTCCCAAAACAAAATATATGATACCCAATAATGAGTGTCAGTCAATAGGGATAGGGAACACCCTTAGGTCCTTGTAAAATGCTATGTTTGGTGCCAATTTTGATGGCCAACAGATTTGGTTCGTGAAAGTTTTGAAGAAATTTCTTTGACTAATAACACATTAGTAAGTTTTTACAAGTTTAGGAAAATAAAAATATTATTTAATTTATGATTTCATAAAGAAATAATTACAGAAAACAAAATGAATATATAAAATCATCAATTAAAGAGTTTAGTGATAAAATATGGGTGCAATAAAATACTAGAAAAACTTACCAAACCAAAAAATGTGGTCAGATAAATGTTTTAAATAAATGCATCCAATAAATGAGGGAGAAAACTACGAATAGTTCAATAAAGTATTGTTCATGTAATATGATATGTTATGAACTTGTTCAACATAATTTAAGAATTTTATATGACTATCACCATAAATACTAATGTTTGGTATATATTTTCATTATATGTTAGAAATAAAGAATAATGTATACAACACTATTAATACTATAAACAAGAAATCAAAAATTGATGGGGGAAGAGGATGTTATTATTGAGTTAGATGGAGGGGAAAATAATAGAGTTTTATGATAATTATAAAATATTCAAGGAAATAACAAAATAATTTTAAGATTATCACATGAAACACATATAGTTAATGGAAGGTAAAAATTATTCTTTTTTTAACTAAATGTTTTTTTATTCCATGAAGAACCATTTTATTGATGGTTATCTTATCAAAAATATTTAATGTAAATAAAAATAGTGATATAAAAGTTGTTGGATAAGAAAACAATATTTATTATCAATATAAAGAGGCTAAAAAAATATATTGAATTATTCTATTTGGAGTAATCATATGCATAAACTGTGTAAGTGTAGGATGATGAGGAATTATGGTCGAAATCTCATAATATATTTCGGTTTGGAGTAAACTCAAGATAAGAATTTTTTTCCTGTCTTGTTTTTTTATTTTTATTTTTTTAACCTTATGATTTCCCACTGACATTATTCATTTTCATTTTGTAGAGAAAATGTACCTATAGAGACAATAATTTCATAAAAATATCTATATCAATACTCATAGAAGGAATTGGAAATATATATTGGAGTATTCAACTGATCCTTAAAATATTAATTCTCTATATGCATTTACTAAAACATGAATTGTCTTGAAATTTCCTTCTTGAATTTCATTGTCATAATTTTATATAAGTGTGGGGATTGGATGTTATTAAAACACCCAAGAGTGATTGATATCCATATTTTATTGGGAGACACGTTCAATTAGGAAACACATTTTTAGATGTGTTAAGATCAAATTATTTTGAAATATAAATAAATGGAATATGGTTGAATAATCAGTGAGATATAAATACATTGTACTTCCAAATATTAAATAGAGTTAACTTTTTCTTTTTAAGAAATATTTTTAAAATTACCGCCTTAAAAATTAAAATTTTTTAGGGTTTTTTATATTAGATTTTTAAGAATTCACGGGAAATAAATCTCAAAATTTTTAATGTAATTTTTTAATTATGCATATAATACAAATGTAATTTTTTTAAAATATGAAATAAATAAAATAATAAGTTTATTAAAAAAATTTAATTCATGGGATATTCTAGTTTTTAGTATTATAATTATTTTCTAATGATGGATGTTGTTAAATTGATTAGTTCTTATGAATTAGAAAAAATAGGTTATTGAGCGAACACAAGTTTATATACCCTATCCTTTATGAATTAAATTAAACAAAAAGTATTTAGGGGAGAATTGAGGGTGGGATAAATATTTATGAGTGTTTTGACTCCTATAAATATAAAAAAATTAAATATGAATAAAACATTAAAAATAGTGTTCTGTTTATGGAAAATTATATGTAATTGTGGGGTGTGAGAGAACTAACCTCTTAAAATATAGATTAAATTTCTAATAACAAAGTACTTATGTTGGTGCTGATTCTGGGTAGCTAAACTAGTATTGAGGATTATCTTCACTAGGATTAGGGAGTCAAGAAATTATATTTAATTATGAATGAAAAATTCATTTAAATTACAATTATTTTGGAATTTTCTAAAATGAGGATAAAATTAGTATATATTTTTATATTTTTGAAAATCATTAAGTAAATTTTATTAAGTACAAGTAAATACTCAGGTATGGGAGAATGTGATTTTAATATTATCTGTTATGTTTTGTCTTAACCTTTTATACTAATTTTTGAGAGTTAACATGACATATACCCATGAACTATGAAAATACTGAATAAATTAATTTTATTTTATGTTGTTAAATTTTTTAATGTGGTTTTATTATTTTATATAAATTTGTTAATATTTTTTATTTTCACTAAAATTTTAATAAAATTTTCAACCTATTAATAATACATGTATTCCTCTTCTATGTTATGTTTTTTATTTTTGTTATCTTTTAATATATTATATATTATAATAATAGTAAATCAAAATAAATATATAATTTATTTAAATATGATTTCATGTATTGTATTGCATTTCTATTTTATTTAATACTTTCTATATTTATTGTTACATAGTTATATATATTTTAATATAAAAAAATATTATTATTTATTTAGAAAAATACTATTAAAAAAGTTTCCTTAACATTTTATAGATTTTAACATTTTTCTAGTAAAAATAAATTATTTTTTTTCTTCATTAAATTTTTGTTTATATTGTAAAACTACATATATTAACATTTAAAGATACTAGTTTTCTTTTCTTAACATTTTAATTTTTTAGTATTTTATTCAAAGGTGTCTTTCACATTAGAGTAAAAGGAAAAATAAGGAATCAAAGAAAATAAAGTTTGATTATGCCACCACTATTATTAATGGAATCTTGATTTTGTCTCGATGAGATTCAACTGTAAGCAGAAATCTATGTGAAAATATGAAGGAGGGTTTCATGCTTTGGAACAATGTTTTTCTATAAAATCACATGTGTTTTCCATGGTTATTTACCCAATAAACCATTATGAATCAAAACTTGATTATATATATTTTTAATGTTGATCATGTAATGTAGAAATGAATTTGACATAACTATACTATTAGTAATTTATTTTAAATGATCATTTGGGGATGACTAAGTAGAATAAAAAATGTATATAGTTTATGATTTAGAAGGTGACAATAATGAATCCATATACCAGTCCATATAAATAGTTTTAAGAATGATAATATAGTGTTTCATGTGTATGTTAAATGACTGTTTGTAGATCTATGCACAAGGAATGAATTTGAACATTATCCAAAAGGGCAATAAGCCTCCCTTAAACTAAAATAAAATTACATTTAAGGTTTTAAAATTAGAAATCCTAAACCTAAATATCAATTTTTAAGGCCTTAGAAACCATTTTTGGCAAAAAAATGGTAATTGAATTTTCTTGTCAAAAGAATCATATATATATATATATATATATATTCACGATTCATTTTAACTGCTCGTAGATCCCAAATGATGAATGAATAAAAATTTGTTTTTGTTTGATGTTAATGTCTAATTTTCGACTTCACATATCATATAAACTAATATATTAATAGTTTTTATTAAATTTGTTTTTATTAAATATGTATTCCAGAATAATTATTTGAAAATGTTTTTATTAATATTTTTTATTAATTATTTTAAATCATTTTTAGGTAAATATATTATATATTTAATTCATATTCAAATTTAGTATTATAAAAATTATAGTAAACTATATATATTGTTTTAATATAAATATAAATAAATTCATATATTAATATATGATATTTAATAGTATATAGTGTGTTTTTTTGGAAGTTACCTTTTATTCATGATCAAGAAAATCAATGATAAAGTGGGTATGATGTGATACATTTTATCAGCACTAAAAAAAACATTCATTAATAATGCATATTTTTAGTGCTAATAAATGGAGCCCCCAAACTTCCTTATTTATCATATTTTCTTAGAAACTATTAATTATTGTTTTTATTGGATGACCTTTATTAATAATTTTTAAAAAGTCCTTATAAAGGGGTGATTTTTAATTAATTTTTTATAGTAGTGGTTATATTAATTGTAATTCCCCTTACCCCAGTCACCGAGAGATGGTGGGATTTAAATTATATGGATATTAGATTACATGATATCATATACCCATCATAGAAATTTTATCATTCCATATGGTACTAGATACCTACATCAACTTTATATTTCATTTTTATAAAATAATATACATGTTTTTTAAAACTATTATTTAAATTCACCATTATTTCCCCATCAATATGATACTTTGAATTTAAAATATAGTACACCAGTTCATTGTCTAGGAAAATAGGGGTAGATAAGAAAGGGGTGTGATCAGACTCTCAGTGTGAGATATTATAAATCAAAAGATAATTGGGTATAGTAATGGCATAAACAATATAAAAGTGATAAATAAACAAATTAAAGTTATATAAATATATAAGAATATTATAATCCATGGAAGTCCTAAAAATAAAAACATATACTCACATGGAGAATTATAAATAATTTCATAATTATGGAATACATAATATTGTACATCATAATCAAACCATAAATTCCCCATACCAAGATATCATACCTAAAAGGGTAGGAAAACATCAAATTCCCTGGCAATTTTGTCTCACAAGACATATCGATTCTTTGAGGGGATATATAATTTTGGACCATATGTGTCACTTAGTAAGTCAAATTAACACATAATATTAATATAAATGATAAAAAATATAATAAATAATTTTCCAAGAGGAACCCCTTTTATAAACATAGCTCAATAATCAATAATTATTTTTATGTAAATAATATAAAAATTGATTTTCAATTATTACCAAGTCAAATTAAGGGTGTAGTTGTATAGGGAAATACCCTTCAATCAATGTAATTATGTATAGGATACTCACATTATATATAATAAATGGATATAGAGTCATGTCAATAGATTATCTTAATCAGTTGAAGCTTATGGTTATCCAAGTGAATACCCAATATATTAAAATAATTATGAATTGGGTTTTCACACCACATAGGATAGAGGATCAAGAAAATAGATTATCTTAATCACTAAATTAATAAATATTTTTAGGTGAATTACCTTGAATTATATATAGAATAATTATAGGTTCAAAATTTTTAAATAACCAACCTTATCTTGTGATGAACATGTAATTTTAGTTAATGGTGATTATAATGATAAATATTATCAATGCATTTTGATATTTGAATAAATTTATTATAAATTGTAGGATACCAATGATTTTATAAATAAATACCATATAAAATTATAAATATTTTTTAATAATTTTGATATTCATTATGGATATAAAGTTTCTGTAAGGTGAACCCTCTATGTCATTTTTCATTGATGGAAAAGGTAAACTTGTTAAAAAATCGAGTTTACTACATTTAGGATGGGATATAGTCTCCAACATCTATATCTCCCACATCCTCCCTTTGAAGAGGCCACCTATTATTAATAATGTATCCATAGTAAAAAAATGCATGGCCCACATAGGAATTTTTGGTCAGGGGATTATACAGAAATGCATATCTCTTTTGAAAATTTTGGAATTAGAATAAATTAGGAATTGTAAATAATGTTAGTGAAATGGGGGTCACTTCCACAGGTTATCATAAAGATTTTTCATAAAATTATAAATAAGATATATTGGAATAAAAATATATAAATTTTAATGGATATTCTAATGGAAATGATATTCAGAATTGAAGAGAGAGAGAAATAACATCCTTAATTAGGCATGGTAAAGACTTAAGAAATGGGGAAAATGAGAGTGAATGAATTATTTCTCATGAATGATACATCAAAATAATTTTAATATACTGGGTTAAATAAATATAATCATATAAGATGGGAATATAAATAATATTAAAACAAAATAATTTCAATTTGAAAAGCATGGGAGAGGATTAGGAACCCTTACGTCTCTATGGTGATGACCTATGAAATGGGATTTATAAGATGGGTTGGACAATCTCTCATAGTAAAAGGATAAAAGGGATGATATTATTCTAAAAATAAATGCATATCATAAAATTTAATGTAATTTTAAAAGAAGTTATTATAAAATGATTTCAATAGGAATTTTAAAAGAAATGAATATAAACCCTTACTTTACACCAGCTTTTATGCTTATAACAAATAATTATAACAATAAAAACAAATATTAAATATTTAAGAGAGTTCTATGGAAGATACTAGTTGATAGGTTTATGAATAGATAATTTGAAATTATTGTGATTGTAAATGATAATATGGAGTTTATATTTATATGTTTGGTGAGTGGAATTCCATTGAATAAATTATTGATTATTATATTATTTCATTTTATTAAGTGTGAAAAAACACCAATAATGTTCAAATACATCCCTTAATGAAAAAAATATCATTTTTAGTTCCACAATTATGGAAACAGAACAAAAATTATTTGATTTCGGTCATGCTTACATGTATATGATGTAATTTTTAACATTTTGTTACCACATTTTCCAATTTTCTATCATATTTTACTATTTAAAAAAAATTCACCCATTAACTATTTTCTATATCATTTTTATCAATATTTAATTTTTTATATATAAATGGTATTCTATATAAAGTAAATTTAGATTTTAAATAAATTATACTTAATATAGTTTCTCTACGATGAAAATTAATCAAAACAACTATGTCACTATTCCAATAATCCCATTTTTATCCCTGTAAATTCCATAACTCAATTCGATATCCATTATATAAGAATAAGCCTGAAAATATGATAAATTAATTTCCACCAAAATATAATAAAATATATTGTAAAATAATCTTAGTGACAAATAAGTTATATTACATTTAAAATAAATGATTTAGTGTATCAAAACACAAACATAGAATATTATAATGGTTAAAAATATAATAAATGTCACCAAAAAACAAGAATACAACAAATAGGATACCAAACTAGGATTGTGGTTGGATTTTAAGGGAGTTACCAATCCTTACGGGATGGTGAAAAGTGTCTATACATATAGGAATAACCTTTGGGAAGGATTTCATGAAAAGAAAAGATAATCATTAATCAAAGTGACTCAATGGAAAAAATAATGCACTCATAATAAAAAAACAATCATAACTGGATGAAAAAATAAAAAAAAGGAATCACATAAAACCATGACATCTGAATATAAGGTATGACTTAACCAAGAGATTAAATACATATTAACCCGCAGATATAAAATAAAACAAAATAGCTACAACCTGTCCCCTAGTTGTTTTAGACCTCTCCACACATCCTATATCACCTTTCCATGTCCAACTAAGCACAAACCCATAATATAAAGATGAAGATAACTCAAACACTTGGTTATGAGTCATGAAGACTGTATACACCAAGTGGTGTATATAGGATTTGAGTAAAATGAAGGCCAATAGGATCCTATCGTGTAGTCCATAAAATTTATTCCACAAAGGAATTTAAATATTATAAAATAAATACTATAATAACTAAAAAAGTTTTTTTCATTGAAACAAAATAAGGTAAAACCTTCCCAACTTTTCAATAAAATTAAAAGGAATAAAATTATATTATAAAAAATTAGGGTCTTTCAAAATTAATTTTTTCTATTTATGATCCATTTAGAAATCTCAAGAGAAAACCTAAAAATTCATTTCAAATAAAATAACATTTTTAGAATTTATTTTAATTAAATTTTAGATGATAAATTAAATAGATAGTGATGGAACTATTAACTATCACAACATATCAAAAATAAATACAAGGGTAATGAAGGTTCAACATATCAATAAGTATATATAATAAGAAACAAGTCAAGTGTGGAAACTCTAGTGTCAAACAATAGTTAAGTGACCAAAATAATATATCGAGTATCAAGAGTAAAGTTTCAATGGAAGATCCTAGATATGATAGTGATACCACCAAAGAAAAGATAATAATTCTCACAACTAGTACTATGAATTATTATTTATACTATGTTTACAAACTTCTTGATTTCATGCACACCCGCTTCCTTGGAGCATGTCCCTAGACTGAACCCACGTTCTGTAGGGAGACACTGGATGGGATATTTTACAAACAATCATGGAAAAAATATTGGCCTATCATCTAATTATATAGGTTCTCATAACAAATCAATAGAGGCAAGTATGATAAAAAGAGATAGCAATCACATCAGGGTTTCATATCAGTATCAACATGAAAAATCAAAATTTCCTAGCAAATAAAATCCATATCTTACACTCACTAAGAGATCCATAATAGAGAAAAACCCATTTTTCAATAACCATAATCAAATGGAATAAGAACCATTTGTCAAGGTAATATAAAATATATTGGTCTCATTAAGGTATTTTTATAATTGCGTCTTTACTTTTTAATGTGACAAATTGGACATTAAGAAAAACCAACTTGGAAAACTAATACTTTTCCATTAAATAAAACATGACTTTGAATCAATCATTTTAAAAGGTTCAAACACACTTTATTCCTTTAAAAATAATATTAAATTTCCAAAAGGGACTTTAGGAAAAATAACTCAAAATTCCAATCTATATATTTAAATAGATTGAAATATCATTTCAACCCATATTTCTAAAATAATTCATTATGATTTTTTTTATAATCATTCCAAAAAGTATTATAAATAAACTCACATTACACAATTTTTAATTAACTTTAAAGAATAAATTCATGTTTACTAAAATATGTATTTTCTTTTTAAAAACCAAAACATGGGTCATGAACCCTTTATAAACATTAAAAGCTTCATTTAAAACACTTTAAAAAATTACCATCAAATATTGGAATTATACCCAATTTTATTTCAATAAAATGGATCAAATCAATAAATAAATAAATTCATGAAAAGTATAAATTTTATGAAAAATGTACATTAATTATTAAAAATAAAAATATCATAATTGAATTATCATAAAGAGGATATATATATTTTATAGCAATCCCAATTAATTGAAGTTGGGTTTTTTGAAAATAAAGTTGGTCATGGTAGTTGATAATAATTTGGTCAAGGTTGTTAATAATAAAATATTCAAGGTTAATAACCAAGAGTGAATGTTTTCCAAAATGGTTAATACCTTTCTATAGTTCATCCAGTTAGATCATAAAGGATATGTTGGAGGACAATTCCAATGTATTTTAATGCCTTAGTAACTATGGATATGTTTCAAGGAGTTGGTTACAATGAATAGCATGTATGGAAGACTGCAAAAAGAAGTCCATCCTTGGTTGTATATCTAACCAATATCAACCCTACAGGGGAACCAAGAATCCCAACAAGCCTCAACATCACTAGGATAAATGAGATAAAACACACAGGTAGGCGTTCACGTGGAGGAAGTGGTCTATGCCAAAGGGTCGTATAATGGAGGCAATGGTCTATGTTGTAGTGTGGAAGTATGAAGTAATCCTAGGGTGGGCCTCATTACATACATCTGGAGAGTATATGAAAAATATAGTTTTATACATCATATAAATTATAAAAGTAAGACTGATGGTGGGTTCATAACTCTCAGTCAACATTGCATCCAAACAACCATGGTGAATAAGTGTAGTTTGAGAAATTCAGGTTCCACTACAGGTTTCAAGGTGTCCACGCCATTTCTAGAGACACCATGGTTATAAACACTACATGTAATGGTATATATACCTCTATATAAGGTGATACAACCTAATCCCTACATGCGTAATGGTTAACCGACCCTCCCATAAGGGAAAATCACTAACCCTCTTATCTTATAAAGGAAAAACAAAGATCATATAAGGGTATAAACAATAAGAGTTTTCAAGTTGACCATGACATAGAAGATAAGGCTACACCAAAGTCCCATTAGACAAGAAGATATCATCACCACACTAGTGCCTCATATTGTGGAATGTTAGAACTCAACAGAACTAACAAATTTAGAATCCCAAGAGGCCACACCATAATTGACATGGTTATTCCATTGTGATGTATCTACACTGAAGACAATTTTTTGTGAGAAGAAATTAGAGGAGATCATTATATAGATCATGTGAGAGATATGGAGGAGTTACTGGTCTAGTTTTATTGATTTTTTCCACAATTAAGGAAAACACCATAGTATTATAGACCATACCACATTAAAGACTAAGAAATTAAAGGTTGCATCATTGTATATTTTATCACACCACAAAAGTTATAAAATGGGAAGTCAAAATCCTAGTTCTTTAGGCCACACCACAACTAGGATGATATAAATAAACTATTAGTTTCCCAAAAACTGAAATAATATAGTTATTTATTTGACTCCATGGAGTCCTACTTAGATTAACAGTCATGTTATGATCTCATTAGTTTCATGGGATGATTTTCATGATCTTAGTAAATTGAAGATTAAATCCCAACCATTGTATTCAATTGAGGGAGTGTTATTCTCTATAAAATTGCATTTAACAATTCTAGAGATTGAGATATATATGTACATAAAACATTTACATATATGATTCTCAAAGATCAAGGAGAGTTTTCTTCAGTGTGGTGCTAGATGATTAGATTAATTTTAATATATTGATTATCAATACTAAAAAAAGATGTAGGAATTTATTTTTTTCATTTATATTAAAGAATAATTTGTTAGAGAAGTGTTCTAGAAGGATTAAGGTCTTACATAAAGGTGTTTTCAAAAGTGATGAATGGGAATCCTAGTTGAAATTCAACAAAACATATATTCATATGTGAAGATTTTATCCATGGATTTGATTGCAGAGAAGGTACAAACAAGCCCATAAATTATATGAGGTGATCCTTTCCACCGAAAAAGATCCAATTAATCGATATTCTAGTGAGCGACACTTGGGAAGAAATTATCTATCTCTAAACCTTGTAACAAAGTGATCTAGGCTTTAGAGTGGCCTAGAATAAACCATTGTAAGGAGTGAGGTTCAAATTCATTTTTTTGCATGAAACAATGTTGATGCATGCTCCTTGGATGTATAACAGTGAGGGTAATCCAAGTAAATTCCTATGTCCATATTTACTTTATGAAATCACGTCTAAAAAGATCAATAAAATTTATTAATATCTAAGTAAATACCATAACACAATATCCATCATGGTTGAGTGGTCAAGATCCTATTAAGAAATTGATACATATAAGGTTTAAGAGTTCAAATGTAAAAGACATTTCATATGCTAAATCACCCCTCTTAACATAATCTCACTCTTAATACCATGTTCAATTCCTAAAATTGGTATCAATGAGATAGGTTCAATTATATATTTTTTATTACCCTGACTTGATCAAAAGTGTTTTCAAAGATGTTACCCACAGTGAAGGATCTTTTATTTGATTATAAGAACTTCAAGTCATATAAAATGGAGTTTATTCTATTCGTAAAATATTCTCTTCATTTTTCTTGAGAAGTGGTAGAAGATGTAATTATTTTATCAAGCCAAAATTGAGTCATCTTTGAAACTTACCAAAGAAAAAATGTAATTGATTCTTTATTAAAAGAGTAAATAAATGAGAATATCAACTAATATTGAACAAACATGTGAATCTCAGTATGTTACCCAAATGCAAGTGGATTCCATTGAAATATTTTTTTGATGAATAATATAGGAAAAATGAGAAGTTCTTGATGATAAAAGGAAAAATGAAATAGACTAAGAAGATATCATCCAAAAAGTTGTATTATTATACCAAGTTAAAATCTATACGTAATTTCATATATAGTTTTAACATAATTAATGATAAAGGATGTAAAATGTTTTACAATCTATTTTATCTTAAAATGATATGTGATTCTTGAGAAAAAATGTAAAAAACACAAACTTGTTATTCCAAGTAATGTTAATTCAATGAAAAAGAATACAAATGGTAAATCATGCAATAAGTAAAATATTATATGGAATAAGGTTTTTAATTGGATAAAAATATTTTGAATATATGAAGTTTCATTGAATTTGAAATTTTAAAAAATTATAATTAAGATAAATGAACAAATTGATATGCTTGATGTGAATTTCCAAGAGATCTAAAATAAAACTTCCACACAGTAGGAGTTGAATGATAGAATAATACCTCTCAAAACCCAAATTAAAGAAAGGATAAAATTAGGTATGAATACTACAGAAGATATAAATATTATGAATGGTTAGTTGGAATAGAAATATAAGAATGTAATAGACCATGAGGAGGGAATGAACCCACCAACTATGAATATGAATATCCATATGAAATCTGTCTCAACGTTTGATATAATGAATATGAATACTTATTTTAATTTAATAATTAAACTTTTATCCAATGAAAACTCCAGAATTGTGGTTCCACAAAATATTAAATCATTAAATTTAATTTAATGTGGAATATTTGGGTACAACATGAGTAAATTTTTCTAATCCCACAATACCATAGGTGTTAGATGAACTCCAATAGTTCCAACTTCTTCATTTAGAGAGAAAAAATGAGGTATTATTATTATAGTAAATGTTTCATTTGTTTTAACATTGGTCATATGGAAAATTATTTTAATTTTTGAAATGTATGGATGGGTAAAAATCTATGAATACACACTCTACTACAAAAACTTAAAAGAATATTTCTTATCATAGAAACGTCTTATTAAGCTGGAAATATGATCAATGTCTTAACGGATTATATTGAGCTTCAAAAGGGAAATATAAAGTCCCAAAATAAAATCACTCAAAATAAATCTTTGAGAGGAAAATAAAAAAATTCCTGAATAAAAAACACTGGGGTTTTCAAGATATAAATAAGGGGGGAAGATAATGTGTAATTTAAACCATAAAAAAGATGCCTTCCAAGATAGGACTATTGGTTTTAAAGGGATTTTTTCCCCAATTGGTCCCTCAAATTCCACTATGAGAAAAAATAAGAATATGTAATGGATACAAAATCTAGAGGTGATATCCACTAGTTATGCAACCCAAGAAGCTACTTGTTCATGTGTGATTAATTCCAAAATCATGGAAAATACCAACCTAAGGATGAATAAAAATGTTGAAATCTATTGATATAAGTGTGTAATAGGTATCACACAATGGAGCCCCATTGGAAAGAGATTGATTTTTATAGCAATAATTGATAATGAAGAACTTGAATATTTTATTTCATTCTATTCTTGAAATATGAAAAAGGGAAATAAAAGATGAAAGGTGATGGGTTGGTTCATCTTTACTAGCCATATTCCTCAATATAAGGAAATTCACTGTTCCCATATACCTATATGTTTTATTGTGTCTATTTATTATTTAAAAGTTTCATAATTAATGGGAAGATATGATCCATGACGTAATTGACATTGAAAAGAACATAAATGATTGTGCTAGAGAAGAACAAGTGGATATAGCTTATTGAAAATCTAGTAAAGTAGAATATATCTCCACATTTTGTACACCAAAATGTGACATCAGAAATGGAATCAAGTGAAATAGCCTTAAGGGGAGATATGTTGAATATTAAGTCTATTAATCCTTATCATTTTTTGATTCCTATAAATACCTAAAAGCCACAGAGTTCAAATTATATCGTTATTTCTAGTTGAACCATTTTTGAAAAAAGTATTTCTAATTTTTTTCAAGTTGTATGACGTAATTAATTGTGTGGTATGCTTCTCACAACCAAGTACATCAATTTTATGTACTAATATTTTGGTTTGAAGTGATAGATATTGATAGTTATCTTTTGAAATTAAAAAACCACACTAGTTATGGGTTTTTCTTGATATTACTGGCTGACATGGAAAACATGTTGTTGTTAATAAAAACTCTTATTTATTACACCATGCTATAGATTAGTAGGCTTATAGGATTTATTGACGTATCTATTTCAGATTGGTAAATTAAATCAGGGAATATGTTGAGAAAATATAACAGGAATGAAGATTGGCTTCTGTAATATCATGTTTCAAACGATTAACCTAATCAACATGTGGTTGATACCATAGTATGAAGTTGTTTTGAAATAAAGGGGAAATATCTTCAGGTGGATAATATATACCCAAGGGGTAGTTTATAATTGTGGGATTGTTTCCCTAAATTAAAGGGGAGTTGATGTGGTGATATGAAGATGATATTTCCTCCAATAAGGATCTGAGTGAAGAAAATGGAATCCCTATATTTGTAGATGGATTCTTTCAAAGACCCTTTGCATTCAAAAGGCCCATTTAATTTCATTTACATTAAGGGGGAGAAGAATATGTCTTCTTGGGGTATAAGAATATATCCTAATTGGGGATAATATTCTTCCAAGGTGAATTTATTGGGGGAAAAGTATGTTGTGTATTGTCAAAAAAATCAAAATGGGGATATTATTAGAAATCATAAAGTATTGAAGTTGGATTTTTTGACAATAAGGTCAGTCAATGTTGTTGATAGTAAATTGGGTATGTTTTTTGACAATTTGATTATCATTATTGATGAATAATAGTGAAATTTAGATAAAATATACAATTACACATCATAGGTCATCTAGCTATGTTATAGAGGAGATGTTAGAGGATAAATCCAATGTATTCCCATACCAAAGTCACCATTTTTATACTACAAGGAGTTAACAACTCCATAAGGATGTATGGAATGGTGTGAGAAGAATTTCATCCTTGCCTGTCCAGGAAAACGATATTGACCCTATAAGGGAACTAGAAAGGCTAGCTAGCCACGGTGGCACCAATATAAAGGTGATCACATATGTGGGCAGGCGTGTGTGTGAAGTTAGTGGTCCATACCATAGGGAAGTAACATAAAGTAAGTGGTCCATGCCACTATGAAGTAGTGTGAAGGAAGCTAAGAGAGGACCTTGTTATTTGTATCCGGTGAGGGGTGGAAAAAAATTTCTTTACATTACAATGGAATTCGAGAGGTGTGTCTAATGTCGGATGGAGAACTATTCAGATACAATGAAGCTAAATACCCATGATGAAGAAGTTTTATTTTAATAATTTTAGAGCCACTACATATTTGGTGGTGTCAGTGTCATATCCTGACACACCATGTTATAAGAATCTGTTAGTAATGTTAAATAAATCACTATATAAGTTTATAAATTATGAGACCATAATGCATAAATATAAAATGGACATCATGTAAGGGTAAGTCACCAATACTATTCGTATATAAGGGTAATCCAAATATCACAAAATTTTATCAACCACTAGTGTTTTTATGGTGACCATGACATAACAAAGAAGACTACGCCATATTCCCCTTATATAAAATATTCCCACACCATATGTAATACTTTTGTCCTTGGAAGGTATGAATTCAATATAATTAAAGAATTCAGAATTAGAGGAGGGCATGCCATAATAGAAGTTGATACACCATAGTTTGGGGGTCCATACTGTAGTGAATTTTATGTGAGAAGTGGTTGGAGGATATCATATAAGAGATCATGTGATAGATTTGTAGAAATTACTAGTTGGGTTTTATGGATCCTGTCAACAATAGATGTCCACAACGTAGTATTCTAGACCATGCTACAATGAAGATTGAAAAAGTTAAGGCTAAACTGTGGTATATCTTACTACACCATATGAGTTTTGAAATGGGAAGGTATACATAATAGTGAATCTATCCATGCCCCAACTAGGTGGTTATAATCAATTAGAAGTTTAACAAGGAACTAGAAGAAGGGATTTATTTCTTTGAATCCAGGGGGTATAACATAGATTCAAAGGCACGTTATTATCCCATTAGTTACATGGGACAATTGGAATGATTATAGAAAGGTGATATTCAATCCCAACCATTGGATAGAATGGAGAGTGGGGAATTCTAAATAAAACATCATGTATTAGTTCTAAAGAGAGAGAGCTATGCATAGAGACAAAATTTTCATATATCATTGTTTTAGAGAAAAGAGAGTTTTTTATAGTGAGGGGATATATTTCTTGATGAATTTGAATATATTGAATATAAATCCCTGAAGAAAAATATGTTGTCTTTTTTCTGCATCGATAGAAAAATAGAAGTGGTTCCAAAAGTATTTTGGAAAGAAGAAGGTATTTTATTAAGGTGTTATCACAAGTTGTCAAGGATAAGCCCATGGGGACTTAAACATAGAATCTATTCATACCTATAGATTCCATTTCATCCATGTAACCCTGTAGTAGGGATCTACATGACCAAAAAATATGTGAAGGTGATCCTTTCCACCAGTAGTGAGGAAAAAGAGGAATGTTCGAGGGAATGAACCATTAGAAGAAGTGATTTTTTACAAAAACTTGTAAAGATTTGAGGATGGGTATATGAGTGACATAGCCTCAAACAATATAACAAATTATATTCATTGTGATTTTATTTCATGACACAACACCAATGAATTCTCCTCGGATGTATCCTGGTGAGTGTGAACCAAGTAAAACATGTTTCTATATTTACATTATGCATGCACAGCAAAACAGATCAAGAAACCTTAAGAAAATCAAGGTAAAGTGCATAATTATGTTCCCCTCAAGGTTGAGGGGCCAATATCCATTTGGAAAAGTGAGACATTTATGGTTCAAGAATTTTAACTTTCAAAGACATTTCACTCCCTTATTCACTCCCCCCTTTGGGTAATCTCACTCTTAGATCATGTTAATGTCCTAAAATAATGAACTCAACTAACACATGAATAATAAGAATAAATAAAATCATAGAAACTGCTACCTTAGAATATTTTAGATCAAATCATAATGAAACTAAAATGTGTTTCTTTAAATGGATAACTACAAATTCAGTGACATGAGATCAAAATAAACAATAGAAGCCAATATGTGCAATTATCTCATGATGCATCCCATAGATCTATTTTTATTACATATGATAAATGGTTATTTCCATCCAATGTGATAAGTTATATAAGGAAGATGATGAATAATAAGGAATGGGATCGTACCTTGAATTCTCTAGATTTGATGCAACAAGATCTATCAGAATCACTCTTCAAAAGAAAGAGAGTCACCAAAATCTCACTGGGTTAGTAATGACCTCTAGATCTAAACATGAATGAGAATTAATGGGGTCAATGTGAGTCATTTTGGAGTTTTAAATGATATTTCATAATTATAAATTATCAATGCATAGTTTGGCTGCATGATTTGGTAAATAATGACCCAACCAAATTGCCTATTAAAAACGATTGGAGGACTGCACATTTTAGAATCATTTTTTTATAACCGTGTGTCAACTATGAAAAATTAAATTGTTAAATACTCAAAAATAAATAATGTTTCCCTAGAGTTCTACATGGTTTAGACTAATTTTGTGAAACTTATCCTCTAACACATAAAACTAAAAAATTATCAAAGAAACACCTAGAATAACCCAATATAAGTTTTAAACAAAATATTTTAAAAAAATTGAAGAACCTAAAATTGAAATTAGTATGAGGTTATTCTCCCCACCATATAACATTTTGTCCCTAAAAATTCTATATTCTAAATATATAAATTAATTATACAATAAATTTACAAACCCAACTCATAAAGAGAGTGATTTCAAAAATAAAGGTAGAATCACAAAAGAAGAATTTATCTGGCATGAACTTCCAAAACAAAGGTTAATAAATATTCCCTTGAATCATTATAGAAGATACCCCAAGATCACTACCCATATTCTAGGAAAACAAGGACATAGATATAAAGGATGCATTTAATAATAGAACTAGAGGATTAGATTAGGTATCTCAAAATTTTAAAAATAAACTCACTAACATGATGGAACAAGGTTAAGTAATTCACTAAGTGAAACAACTATTTAATACCAAGGTGTAAACCTAATACACTAACTATAGGAGACTAAAAAGAAACTAATCCTTAACCTTAAGGAAGAAAATATTCAAAACATCATGTTAATTACAAAAGAGACATCTTCACCAAGATGAAAAAATTATCTATCTATCTACAAGAAAGAAAAAAACTGAAAAATATTCCTTCCTCAGGTAAATACATAATAGTAACCTATGAATTTAATCACAGAGCCCCATCCCTCAGTGATTTATCTAATGAAACACTAACACTCCTGACTGCCTGATCCAAAAAGAATCCACTTAGTCCCAATCACCCAAATATATACCCAAGTCCTATACAAGTCTACCCAATAATAGAAAAAAAAACAATAAGGCCTATGCACAAAAAAGTAAATCAAAATTTTAAAAGGGATACCATCCAAAATATCATGATTTGTTGATCATCCTGATAGACCATCCTACCAAGAAATTAAAAACAATAGGATTCGAATGGAAATAAACATCCAAAAAAGTATATAATATAATTCATTTGGATTCACCATTGAAAGGTAACAAAAAAGTATTTCAAAAGACAAAAACCACTCTTCGTGTTACAAAATATCATTCATAAAGGAATCCCACGTAAGAAAAATCTTTAAAGTTAAAGGGGAAACACATTCATCAAAATGATATAAGACTACAAAATATATGAATAAATATACATAAAAGAGATCATCCATAGGTATTTCCAACTACCTTTTGAAAAACAACCTAAAAAATGGTCTTGAAGGAACTAGTTATAATCGGTACTTTACCTTTTGAGATAAAATCTTACGAAACTTCTGAATGTGAACCATCTAGACACACTGATGAAAAACTCTCAAATATTTTAAACTATATGACTTAAATGACCATGTTGCTAATAATAAATTAATATAAGATTCCTCTTGTTCCTTTTATAAGATATTCCCCACTCCACCGCCCCTTTCACCCCATGCTTAACCAACTCCTATAATTCATCTTATGGGTCATCCATAACTAGGATAACTATGAATGAGGAATTATCCACCTATTTTAATTTTTCTAGATCTTTTTTAATTGATATGTTATTATGAATCACCTCTTGAGAAAAATTTAGGACAAACTCGACCATGAAATATCGCAGGTTTTGGAAAATTCCCCCATTAAAACATAAATCCTTTTAAGGAGTTATCATAAGAAATATTAGTTAGGAAATATTCCAAACTTGAAAAATATTTTTCATATTCCCAAAGAGACCTCTCATTCTGGTAAAGACCCAAGATCTTTGTAACCAAATCCTTATTAAAATCCTCAAGGTATAACCATTGAATTAAAATGGACTTAAAGAATTTTCCGAACACCATTTCATACTTATGGTGAGGAATAATGGTTTCTCACTACATTTTGATACAAAATTTGAATAAAGAAACAATATATTTCACCATTGATGCCTCAGGAGTCTTGAGAGAATCAAAGATTCCTTAAAACTTATCATACCACTACATCACCATTAATGAACCTAGAATACTATAGAATAAAGGCATATTATGATTCAAAAATTGTAACACCCGACCCCAGTTACCCAGAGTTGGTGCATTATTAAATAACATTGGAATGATCACAAGAAAGATCAAATCTCAAAAGACCGATTAGTTTAGTAGCCTTGGAATCACTAGATATATTCATAAAGTTTTACATTACATCATAAAAATGAAAACTACGACAACATAGTCTCTATAGTCTACACTCTTATCCCCTCATACTATCCCTGCTGGTCATTCATAATTTACTTCTTCACATCCTGAGAAAAATAAAACATAGAAAAGGGGTGAGCTCAAATTCCCAGTAAGGATAACAATATAGCGGAAACTTTCATAAATAAGAATAAACATTTAAGGCAATGTATAACTAAAAAAAAGCCTTTTAAACTTGAACTTCAACATAGTATGGAAAAAATAAAATGAAATAATGCCATTTACATATTACCATGGATATTCTACTAATCGAATAATCCCATGAAATATCAATAACCACTTTCATAATGATGGAATGCATAATGCCAGACTATCATAACCACATAGCGAAGGCCTCGTGCCAAGAATACAAATAATATTTTGTCAAGGTCTTGTGCCAAGACACTAGTTTGTCTCATGAGACCTACCTATGAATCGAGGAGCTATAGCGGGCTCCACCCGTCACATATTAAGTCCAATGCATTCCTCATATGAACAGGTTTAAACATAACATAAACATTCGTATTAAAACTAGCATACAAAATGTCAATACTTTCTCCATAAACCATGAATGGTATAAAAATAAAACATCCATAGTCAAACATATCACAAAACCATCAATACAATATAGAAGTTTTGTATCATAATAAATCAACTTCAAATAAGCGTAAAATCCATCAAAGTATGTTGACATAAATGAAATCAAAACTCTTTTTAGAGAAATATCTCTTTCTATTTTGAAATAATTTAAGAGTCATATATTTATAAAATAAAACATTTTCTTTGAAAATATTATTATAATATTGTAAGGGAAGCTTTGATGATTTTATAACGGCAGAACATAGCCGCAACCACCATATAAGTTAAAAAAATATTCTTACCTTATTTCTGTCGAAAAGGTTAAAAAGCACCTTATTTGGAAAACGACAGAAAGATTCATTTATAAACCTCTTATAAAAAGTCAAAAAAGGGTATAAATGACTTTAACCCATATTATTTTAAATAGTAAAAATGTTTTGAAATACATTTTTACGAAACATGGATGTGGATGATATAGAGATCCCAGTAGATTATTACGTATAAACAACCTCGGATAATGAAGAGATTGCGAAATAAACCCTTACCTTGTACTTTTCCTGGGTAGGTTAACCTCCAATATAATGGTGAAATAATTGTTATTAAATTATACAAGAATCATATACATTAATATTATATAATATATGATCTTTTAACATTGATTTGTTAATAATATCTTAGTATTATCGTTGTTTCGGGTGTTAACTTACGCATTTTGTTTTATATGTTTTGTTACGTAAGCCATGTTTTTCATGGATAGGTTGTATATTAATCATATCCAGAATGATATCAAGTCCTTCGATACTATTATTAATCATCAAATGAGAATTATACTTGAATGGATACGATGGAGAATGAATCTCATCGTGTTCGTGGAGATAGTAGTCCGTCCGTACGCACGAGCGACAATATCATTCTTTTGATATTAAAATAATATATAATTGGATGTTATATCATATATACAGAATTATTATCATGTTATATTTATTATTTATATGAATTACACATCGTTATTATACCCATCCAAATAATAATTTATTGAATAACAATTACACCGCGATGTGGAGACGGTAAGCCGTACGTACGCACGTATGGTGACATGTTATTCAAAGGATGGATAGAATACTGAATATAGTTGTACCATATTTATAATAATATTACAGTATATAGGAGATACTGGATTCATTATTTTAGAATGGTAAAACAAAGAAAGAAGAAGTGGAAGAAGAAAGGAACTTGAAAAAGGGTGGTGAAATCATTACCTCTTTTTCGGGTTCTTCCTTTTGATTTGATAAAAAGGGCTCCTTAGGTTGGATTTATAACTAATGGAAGGCCTCTCGGTTGAAGTGAGGGAAGTTGAGAGAGTATTTTGGTAGAGTTTTGCTTATCCAAATGGCTTTGAAGGTGTGAATTAATGAGAAGGGGGAGTGCCCTTTTATAAGAGGGGTGAGGGGCACCTTTGGAAAAGCTAGAAATATTATTTTATAATAAATTCATATTTGGTTTCTAATGGATCAAAAGTGGATTATTTAAATGTTAAGGTGGGTATAGGTCGAAAACCACTCAACCAATAGGATTTAGATAGGTTTGGGTTACAATATTAACCTTATCTTTAAATATTAACTCTTAGTTAATTAGTTTGACACTTACCATGTCACTTTATATTTTTATATTATATAGTTAATAAACATACTATATACCTACAAGAGACCCCCAAGTGGTCCATTAATGATACACCTATAATGATATAAGTCTCTTGGCTGAACCTTAGATTTTTAGGAATTTAATATCAATCAATAATATAATATTTGTTTTAAAAACCCTTTTATGTCAATTTTGACACTATTTGTTAAATTGATTTTTGTGAAAATCATAACAGAATTATTACTTAGAAAAAAGTTAATTAAATCATTCCTAACATGTCATATTAACCTAGAAAATTAGTTTAATTCATAAAAAGTCTCAAATTTTATTTATTTGGGTATTACTATTCATAACGGCTAGTTTGATTGGTTGTGGTGTGTTAGAACTCGATGTTGCGTACAACACACGCTATTGCATTATTCAAAGAGAAGCGTACCGTAAAAGCTTGGGGTGTTACATTATACCCTCCTTCAAATAATTTCATCCTCGAAATTTCTAGAATACTACTGCATGAAAAGACTCGGGTGGTTCTTCATCATAAGTTCCTCGGGTTCCCACATTGCCTCTTCCATCTTATTGTTTCTCCATAAGACTTTTACCAAAGAAGTCGTACTGTTTCTCAGTACTTGTTCTCTCGTATCAAGAATCTTGACTGGCTCTTCGAAATAAGACAGATCGGGTTCCAGTTCTAATTCCTCATAGGTGAGTACATGCATTGGGTCAGGCATGTATTTACTCAACAGAGATATGTGGAACACATCGTGAACTTTGGAGAGACTTGGCGGCATTGCCAATCAGTAAGATACAACCCCAATTCCTTCTAGAATTTAGAAAGGTCCGATGTACCTACGACTCAATTTACCTTTCTAACCAAAATGTATGACTCCCTTCCATGGAGATACCTTCAGGAAAACATGATCACCCACTTGAAATTCCGAATCCTTCCTTCGATTATCAGCATATCTCTTCTGCCTACTTTGAGCTGCTTTGATATGGTTTTGGATTACCTTCACCTTTTCCATTGTTTCCTCCACCAGTTCTGGGCCTACAAGTTTTCTTTCACCAACATCATCCCAACAGGTTGGTGTGCGACATATCTTACCATATAACGCTTCATATGGTGCCATCTGAATACTCGAATAGAAGCTATTGTTATAGGAAAATTATACCAGAGGTAAATATTGATCCCACATACCCTGAAAGTCAAGTGAGTAGGATCTCAACATGTCTTCTAATGTTTGAATAGTTCGTTCTGATTGTCCATCTATTTGAGGGTGATAGGTAGTGCTCAAATGATGTTCAGTATTCAAGGTTTTCTAAAGACTTTTCCAGAATCTTGAAGTAAAACGGGGATCACGATCAGAAACAATCGATAGGGGTACTCCATGAAGTCTCACAACTTCATTAATATATAGTCTTTCTAGTCGTTCAACTGGTAAATCTTCCCTTATAGCATTAAAATGTGCTGACTTGGTAAGACGATCAACAATGACCCGTATTGAATCGTTCCTTCTAGGAGTCTTTGTTATCCCCATGACAAATTCCATCATAATATTATCCCATTTCCACTCCGGTATGGGAAGAGGTTTCATGACTCCTCCGAGCTTTTGCCTTCCAGCTTTCAGTTGTTGACAAACCATACATCTTAACACAAAATCGGCAATCTCCTTCTTCATGTTGTCCCACCAAAAATGTTCCTTCAAATATCTATACATTTTGGTTCTCCCAGGTTGTATAGAGAAATTGGAACTATGAACATCATCCAGCAATTCCCTTTTTAGATCAGGTATATCGGGAACACAAAGCCTCTACCCAAATTTCAAAATTCCATCTTCATACACAAAGTCTCTCAATCTCCCATCATTCACAACTTTAATCTTCTTTTGAAATTCTTCATCATCGGTCTGATAACTCTTAATCCTTTCTAGTAAAGATGGTTTTGCAACCATTTGAAAAAGTATTGATGTTTCACCTTCCCTGGTTATTCCCATGTCCATCTTCACTGGATCCATGAATATTGTATCCCTTTCAATTCTCATATTGTTCAAAACTCCATGGTCTTTTCTGCTCAAAGCATCTACCACCTTTTTTTCCTTCCCTGGGTAGTAGTGTATCATACAATCATAATCCTTGAGTAATTCAAGCCATCTCATTTGCATCATGTTGAGTTCTTTTTGTGAGAAAATATACTTCAAACTCTTGTGATCAGTATAAATCTCACATTTTTCACCATAGAGGTAGTGCCTCCATATCTTCAAAGAAAAAATCACAGCTGCTAACTCGATATCATGTGTAGGATAGTTTTGTTCATGAATTTTCAACTGTCGTGATGCATAGGCAATAACCCTATCATTCTACATAAGGACACAACCAAGTCCTTTCTTCGATGCATCACTATAAATAACGAACACATCATTACCCGATGGTAGAGTCAATATAGGAGCATTGACCAATCTCTCTTCAGTTCTTCGAAACATTCTTCACACTCTTTTGTCCAAAAAACTTTAACCCCTTTATGTGTGAGCTTCTTTAATGGGTTAGCCAATCGGGCAAAATTCTGGACGAAACATCGATAATAACCCGCCAAACCAATAAAACTGCATACCTTAGTTATACTCGTAGGTGCTGGACATTCTTGGATTGCCTTGGTCTTAGAAGGATCAACAGAGATTCCATCTTTAGAGACAATATGACCAAGAAAAGAAATCTTCTGAAGCCAGAATTCACACTTGCTAAACTTTCCATATAATTCATGTCTTCTCAGAGTCTTCAGGATAATGCGCAAGTGATTTTTATGATCTTCATATATTTTGGAGTATACCAAGATATCATCAATAAATACCACCAAAAATTCATTGAGATATTCCTTGAAAACTCTATTCATTAGATCCATGAATACAGAGGGTGAATTAGTCAAACCAAAAGGCATTACTGTAAACTCGTAATGCCCATACCTGGTTTGAAATGCTGTCTTCGGAATTTGTTCCTTCTTCACACACAACTGATGGTATCCAGATCGAAGATCAATCTTTGAAAAGTATTGAGCTCCATGCAGTTGGTCAAATAAATCATCAATGTGAGGTAGGGGATACTTATTCTTTATTGATATAGCATTGATATCCCTGTAGTCGATACATAACCTCATAGATCCATATTTCTTTTTAACAAAAAGAACACGGGCTCCCCATGGAGAAACACTAGGGAGAATAAATCCCTTATTACTCAATTCCTCTAGTTCTTTCTTTAGTTCAACTAATTCTACAATTTCCATTCTATAAGGGGTCTTCGATATAGGCCTTGATCCAGGAATTAAATCAATGGAAAACTAAACTTCTCGTTTTGGAGGATGTCCAGGTAAATCTTCCGAAAACACAACTACATATTCTTTCACAATAGGTACATCCTCTATTTTAACATTCCTTTCCTCACACATAGTCATTTCATTCTCTTCCTCCCCAATAATTGAATTTAGTTGAGCTACTAGGGGTGGATCTAGATAAGAATTAGGTGGTGATGATTCCGCTCTAAAGATAAGGTGTTCCTTATCATTATCATCAAAAATCGTAACCTCCTTTTCCTTACAATAAATCTTCGCATCATAGTCCGAAATCCAATCCATACCGAGGATTATATCAAATTCAATCATAGGTATGACGATGAGATCAGCGGATAAAGAACATTTATGTGCTCTAATAGGGACTGATTCACAAAACATTGTTGCAATGATACTTCCCTTAGGAGTTTTAACTGACAACTCCCTTGTTAAATCAAATTGGAAATATCTAATTTTCTTATAAAACTGGGAAGATATGAAACAATGTGATGATCCAGAATCAAATAATGCATTTCCTAAACTTGAGGAAACCATTAAATTACCTGCCACCACGTCTTTCAGAGCTTCTACCTCAGTAGTAGTGATAGCATAAGCTTGGCCTTGATCCCTTGGTCTTTTCTGAGGTAAGTTCCCATGACGCTTAGGACATTCATTTGCATAATGTCCCATCTCCCTGCAATTGTAGAACTGAACATCGATAGCTTCCTTCTTCCCTTTACAATCACGAGCTTGGTGGCCTTTTTCACCACACTTGTAACAGACTCTCGTTCCCTTCAAGTAAGTACCAGGGTGTTTCTTCCCACATTTACCACAGGATGGATATTCAACCTTTCCATTCTTCCCCTTATTTTCATTCCCAGATTGATCAGTAGATCTCTTCTTCTCTTGATTTTCTTTAAAGTCATAAGACTTAGAGAATTCTTTCTTTGTCTTGATAGCACATGAGACAATGTCTTCATATGAAGAGAAGGATTGTGAGACTAATGCTCGATGGAGAAATGGTTTTAACCCATAAAAGAAACGATCAATCTTACTTCTTGGGTTACGTATATAATCTCCAGCATACATTGATAACCTTGTAAAGTTAGCCTCATACTTTGTGACATTCTCATCCTCCTTTTGTCTCAGACTCAAAAATTGTCTTTCCATATCTACTCGATGGTCACGAGGAAAGTATTTTTATAAAAATAGATCTTTGAACTCCCTCCATTCCATATTTGATACTTCATCATCTTACTTCATGTTTTGAATCAATGACCACAATTGATCAGCATCTCCAGTGAGGCGGTAAACTTCCATGATAACTTTTTCCCTTTCACTACTCCCCAAAGCCTGAAATATTTTCTCTAGGGAATTTATCCATTTATCAGCAACTAAGGGATTTTTACTCCCATTGAACGTTAGTGGTTATTGACTCATAAAGAGATCTAACATTAATCCTCCATGCTGCGGATCAGGGTGCTCCATACAGGTAAAGTTATTATTCATAACCCGAGTGAGTTGTCCCAGTATGGTGATTAGCTGATCGGCACAAGTTGCATCACCAGCTCCACTATAATTATCTTGAGCATGAGGGAAATCCCTACGTGGAGTGTGTGCATTGGTATGGTTTCCATTTCCTACACTAGGCGCCATTTATAAACAATGGCATAAACTAGATCAGTTTAGGAATCAAAATACATAATTCTATACTTATAAAACACTTAACATAAATTGAACTATTTATGGATATAATCCATAATCATAACAATTTTTTCTTTGAGGAAGTATATAATCATAAACCCTTCATAATGATTTGTAAAGAAAATGAGAGTTATCCTAATCATATCCCCCGAGAGTGTCGTAACCAAGAGTGCAGCAAGGATCGTTGTTATGCACAATTTCCCGTTAGATTCAACCTCAAAGTGGTGTTTTCGGGTTTTACCCCTAGGTACATCTGTTCCAGAGCCACCTCTACCTTCTCGTATCCAGAAAGGGATGTATTGCTCGGAAAACTCACAAAATCTCTACAATACCAAAATTTTTAGGAAGTTCTTCTATACTGATCCTCAAAGTTCATATTAGTTCTACGTGCTCTAATCAGAGTTTATCTAAATCTATCTTCCAAGGTTTGTACTAAACTTCCTCTGATACCAACTGTAACGCCCCGACCCCAGTTACCCAGAGTTGGTGAATTATTACATAACATTGGCATTATCACAAGAAATATCAAATCTCAAAAGACCGATTAGTTTTGTATCCTAGGAAGCACTAGATATATTCATAAAGTTTTACATTACATCATAAAAATGAAAACTAAAACAACATAGTCTCCATAGTCTACACTCTTATCCCCTCATACTATCCCTGCAGGTCATTCATAATTTACTTCTTTACATTCTAGGAAAAATAAAACATAGAAAAGGGGTGAGATCAAATGCCCAGTAAGGATAACAATATAGCGAAAACTTTCATAAATAAGAACAAATATTTAAGGCAATGTATAACTAAAAAAAGCCTTTTAAACTTTAACTTCAACATAGTATGGAAAAAATAAAATGAAATAATGCCATTTACTTATTCCCATGGATATTCTACTAATCGAATAATCCCATGAAATATCAATAACCACTTTCATAATGATGGAATGCATAATGCCAGACTATCAGAACCACATAGCCAATGCCTCGTGCCTAGAATACAAATAATATTTTGTCAAGGTCTTGTGCCAAGACACTAGTTTGTCTCATGAGACCTACCAATGCATCGAGGAGATATAGTGGGCTCCACCCGTCACATATTAAGTCCAATGTATTCCTCATATGAACAGGTTTAAACATAACATAAACATTCGTATTAAAACTAGCATACAAAATGTCAATAATTTCTCCAGAAACCATGAATGGTATAAAAATAACACATCCACAATAAAACATATCACAAAACCATCTATACAATATAGAAGTTTTGTATCATAATAAATCAACTTCAAATAAGTGTAAAATACATCAAAGGATGTTGACATAGATGAAATCAAAACTCTTTTTAGAGAAATATATCTTTCTATTTTGAAATCATTTAAGAGTAATATATTTATAAAATAAAACATTTTCTTTGAAAATATTCTTATAATATTGTAAGGGAAGCTTTGACGATTTTATAATGGCGGAAAATAGCCGCACCCTCCGTATAAGTTAAAAAAACATTCTTACCTTAATTCTGTCGAAAAGGTTAAAAAGCACCTTGTTTGGAAAACGACGAAAAGATTCCTTTATAAACCTCTTATAAAAAGTCAAAAAAGGGTATTAATGAAATTAAACCATATTCTTGTAAATATTAAAAAAGTTTTGAAATACATTTTTAAGAAACATGGATGTGGATGATGAAGAGATCGCAGTAGATTATTACGTATAAACAAACTCGGATAATGAAGAGATTTTGAAATAAACCCTTAAATTGTACTTTTCCTTTGTTGAGGGTAGGTTAAACTCATGTATAATGGTGAAATAATTGTTATTAAATTATAAAAGAATAATATACATTAATATTATATCATATATGATCTTTTAACATTGATTTGTTAATAATATCTTAGTATTATCGTTGTTTCGGGTGTTAACTTACTTATTTTGTTTTATATGTTTTGTTACGTAAGTCGTGTTTTTCATGGATATGTTGTATATTAATCATATCTAGAATTTTATCAAGTCCTTATATACTATTATTAATCATCAAATGAGAATTAGACTTGAATGGATACGATGGAGAATGAATCTCATCGCGTTCGTGGAGACGGTAGTCTGTACGTACGCACGAGCGACAATATCATTAATTTAATATTAAAATAATATATAATTGGATGTTATATCATATATACAGAATCATTATCATGTTATATTTATTATTTATATGAATTACACATCATTATTATATCCATCCAAATAATAATTTATTGAATAACAATTACATCATGACGTGGAGACGGTAAGCCGTACGTACGCACGTATGGTGATATGTTATTCAAAGGATGGATAGATTACTGAATGTGGTTGTACCATATTTATAATAATATTACAATATATAGGAGATACTGGATTCATTATTTTAGAATGGGAAAACAAAGAAAGAAGAAGTGGAAGAAGAAAGGAACTTGAAAAAGGGTGGTGAAATCATTGCCTCTTCTTCGGGTTCTTCCTTTTGATTTGATCAAAAGGGATCCTTAGGTTGGGTTTCTGACTAAAGGAAGGCCTCTAGGTTGAAGTGTGGGAAGTTTAGAGAGTATTTGGCCAGAGTTTGGCCGAGCCAAATGGCTTTGAAGGTGTGAATTAATGAGAAGAGGGAGTGCCCTTTTATAAGAGGGGTGAGGGGCACCTTTGGAAAAGCTAGAAATATTATTTTGTAATAAATTCATATTCGGTTTCTAATGGCTCCAAAGTGGATTATTTAAATTTTAAGGTGGGGATAGGTCAAAAACCACTCAACCAATAGGATTTATAAAGGTTTGGGTTACAATATAAACCTTATCTTTAAGTATTAACTCTTAGTTAATTAGTTTGACACTTACCATGTCACTTTGTATTTTTATATTATATAGTTAATAAACTTACTATATACCTCCAAGTGACCCCCAAGTGGTCTATAAATGATACACCTATCATGACATAATCTCTTGGCCAAACCTTAGATTTTTATGAATTGAATATCAATCAATAATATAATATTTGTTTTAAAAACCCCTTTTTGTCAATTTTGACACTATTTGGAAAATTGATTTTTGTGAAAATCATAACAGAATGATTACTTAAAAAAAAAGTTAATTAAGTCATTCCTAACATGTCATATTAACCTATAAAATTAGTGTAATTCATAAAAAGTCTCAAATTATATTTATTTGTCTATTACTATTCATAACGGCTAGTTTGATTGGTTGTGGTATGTTAGAACTCGATGTTGGGTACGACACACGCAATTGCATTATTAAAAGAGAAGAATACCGTAGAAGCTTGCGGTGTTACAAAAATTATTGGATAGGGTCCAGATACAAAGAATATTTTGGTTCCACCACTCAGTCCTATGTCGAGGTTGAGTTGTCATCTTGAAACTCCACTTCTAAAAGATGTGAAGAGTTACATTGGATATCATTTCAATGAACTAAATTATAGCCTTTGATGAAAAAATTTCTAGGATACATTACTAAATATCAGGAAAAATGGACTCCTCAACTCATATATCACAGATCTAGTCAAACAATTCATCATAAAAAAACTAATAACAAACACACATAAACCATAATCTTTCAAATAAAAACCCAACTCAATTTCATTAAAGCACCATTACTTTAAATTTTTTGATTTCCTATATTTTTAAAAAAATTATACTTCCATGTCAAAATATGTACTCTTTATATAAATCCATCAAAATTAAAAATTGTCAATCAGCTACTAGAACAAAACATTATTCCTAAATTCCCATTTCAAATACATTTACATTTTAAATCCACATAAAAATATTTTTTTACAAAATTATTTAAAAATATCACATAAGAATATTTGAAGTATCAAATTTACAAGAAAAATATTTCATAAAACACACCCTTTAGAAAATAAAAAACATTACCAAAATAATTAAATAAAACACATTGGAAATTTAAAATCCAGTTTTACAAAGGATTAAAATCAAATTCTAAAAATTTAACTAAAACTAACAGATATGATCATGAAACTAAATTGTAACAATTTTTATTTAGTCAAAATCAATAACCCTCTAAACTAACCTCATAAAAATGAAGTCAATTTATAGGAAAAGGAGTATGGATTCATGTTCATAGTTTGTGTAGAACTATGAATGGATTTTTATCATGGGTTGGTAAACCATGCACCAACCATTCAATAGTAACTAAATTGGATTACCGATCAACCACCCTGACTCAACATGGTCCACCAAACCATGTCAGATAACTATGTGGCCCTACTCACTTCAACGATCCACTACTAAACTCATTAGAGTTCCCAAAAACCAAATATAGTCTCATAAATAATCTAAATATCATCAACAATAGAAAAATAATAACTCAAAGTAAATACTCAAATATGCACTTTATATAGCATCCCGTCTTTTTATAACATAACTTTCATTTCATTACACGGAACTGAGGATCGTTAAAGTTTAGTGTCTTGGAAACAAGGAACATAATACAAGAAAAAAAACATAAAACATTCTTCTTAAACACTTGAAAGGCTTATCCTTTAGTTCATCCTAGTTTCATTACTGCATCTCATAACCTGGGGACATACATCAAAAGAAAGGGTGAGCAGAAGGCCTAGTAAGAGAAACAAGAGAAACATTTTTCATGTGAACTTGAGATACTTCAATAAGGACATGAAAAGAACTTTAAGGCATGAGAAAGGAATCATGAGATACATCATAATAAAAATAACATTTTTGATAACTTGAAGATGTGGCTGCAACATTTAATATTGACAATCGTTTCGTTTCACCAAGGTCCATCCCCAAGGTGTCGTTAAAAATTACCAAGGTTATTCACCAAAGCGTCGTTAAAATGGTCATCTCTAGAGATTAAGTCTTTAACCAATGCATTGGAGCGCTATCAGGGCGCACGCTTAAATTTGCCTGTATTATCATGTGATCCACATATATCATCATCAAACATTTCATAAATAACCCATATAGCATAATATAAATGGGTTTCATTTCATAATCATAACGTTTTAAAAACTGCTTTAAAGACATGATCTTTACGTTACTTTAAACCCACGGAAAGGGAAAGCGGGTATCATGTATGTAAATCCCAGAATTTAAAATGGAAAATTTTTATATATATGTGAATACCCCTGTAGAAATAGGAGCTTTGAGTATTCACTCTATAACATAAAATAATTTTGAGAAAAGAGAGGCATTTTGAGACGAAAATTCTGCAGCATAATGGCTATGTTACAAGGTTTTAGAAAACTTTGAAAAGGGAGGGAACATGGGTCGAATAATCATAATTGACCCATAAAACTGTAGAGGGACAGAATAAGAAGTATATATGGACATGGTGATGAAATTTCAAGGACATACCATTTGAAATGAAAAACATGGAAGGAAGACAAAAATTTGATTTCCCTTATGAAAATTCGGCAGCCTAACGGCGTCATTTAAACTTCAACAAAATTGAATTGAACAGATCAAATAGGGTCTCTCATCATATGATCATAAGAGATCAGTATGATAGATATAGAGATCATACCCCAACATAATAAAAAGGAACTTGAAATATTTGACATGAAAATCGAACTTGAAAAATGAGAAGGGTGATAGAATCACTTAAAAATTCGGCAGCCTAACGGCGTCACTTAAACTTTCATAAAACGAAATGATGAGAGTAAGAGGGGATCTCTCATCATATAAACATGAAAGGGGAAGTAAGAGGAATATAAAAGAACATCATCTCACGTAAGAACAGGGAGCATAAAAGGAATGACATAAAGGAGATTACATGAAAAGGAAGAGAGGGGTCGGATCCCTTACCTTGAAACGTGACTCTTGAAACTCAATGTTTTGGACCTTGAGGGCTTGGTGGCACCTTGGGAGGACTCCTTGGGAGGTAAGGAGACCAGAACTTAGTTGGGGGAGAGTTGGGAGTGAAAACCAAAGGAGGAATGGGTGGGTATTTATACGGAAAGTGAGGGGACAAGGCATTAATGGCTAAGGGACACCTCATTAGTGGTTTTGGAAAAACCATGGGCTTGCCCATGGTATTTGCCCATGGTATTGGCCACTTGGGACACCTCATACCTTATCTTACTATTCACAATTCGACCATATTGAATATATACTTAATACATCATTTAATGATGTCATTAAACACCCGTAACTTAAAAACTATATTTTCACTATTCATCAAAAATTCAACTTTCTCAGAATAATCCCAAACTTTCACCTTAACCAAATATCAATGCTTTGATTTCAAAAATGAAATTCATTTTATAAAAATAATTTTCTAAATATTTTTAATTAAATTTTTAATTAAAAACACTATTCACCAAAAATTCATTTTTTTCAGAAAAAACCCCAAAAATTATCTTAACATAATATCGATGCTCTGAGTTCAAAAATAAAGTCCTTTTTATAAAAATAATTTTCTAATTATTTTTATTTAAATTTTTAATTAAAAAACACTATTCATCTGAAAAAACTAATACTTGACTAATAATTTATGAAACCATTATTTACCCATTTTATTGAATCACATTACTTAATCTAGGTGTCTAAATTATATTAAAACTTTCATTGAGTGAAATTACTAATCCATTTGGTCCCATTACTAATCCTAAGCGTAAAATCACTATTCATAATTTACTATTCACCAAAAATTAAGTTGATCTTATTAGACTCCAAATTCCTTACTGAACACTTTTGTAGAAGACCATTTTTTGAAAATCATTACACATCATTAGTTATTTAGGGTTTACATAAATATTTTAAAATATCCCTTTTTCAAAATTCATCAATAAAATACATTCTAAAATTATCTAGACATTTGACATTTCACAAACATCACTAAAGAAAGAAATCTCAATTCATTCACCCGAAAGGATTACACAAGGAAGCTAGGGTCTTGTCACATAGCCCCTTATAACACTGACATAAGACCTAAGTGTAAGGTGTGCTATAGTGAGAGAATCTGAGGGAGGCTCAGATAACATTTCCCTAGTAGTAATCTCTACTAACTTGAACTTCTCCCGCAAGCGTTTCCGTTCAAGCTTGACATGCTGGAGTTCGGCTTGGGCTTGGTCCAAAGCGAAGCCCACATATGCTACCTCCTTCCCAAGCTCTTATAAGTGGGCTTCATAAGGGTCGAGTCTACTGGATGAAGCCATCGACTCCTCTTTCTGCATTAACCATTAACATCTTATTAAATCATTAATAGTAAGTTAATATACTACTCAAAAAGATTGGGTCGTTACATTCTTCCCACCTTAAGAAATTTCGTCCCCAAAATTTATACTTGAGGCCTAGTTGAAAAGGTGAGGGTATTTTTGCTTCATTGTTTCCTCTGGTTCCCAAGTCGCTTCTTGATATTTATGATTCCTCCACAACACTTTCACAAGGTGGGTAGTCTTGTTTCGTAGGACCTTGTCCCTATGGTCCAAGATCTCCACTGGCTGCTCCTCGTAAGAGAGGTCATGTTCCAGTTGTACCACCTCTGGGTTCAGTACATGCGAAGGGTCGGGTATGTACTTCCTCAAGAGAGATAAATGCAAGACATCATGAACTTGAGATAGGTTCGGTGGAAGTGCTAGACGATAGGCCACTGCTCTTATGCGATCAAGGATTTCATAGGGGACAATGTACCTAGGGCTGAGCTTCCCTTTCTTCCCAAACCGCATGACTCTCTTCCATGGAGAAATTCGAAGGAAGAATTTGTCACCAACACCAAACTCCAAGTCCCTTCGACGATTGTTGGCATATCTCTTCTACCGACTCTGAGCAGCCTTTATGTGTTGTTGGATGGCATGAACCTGTTCCGTCATCTCTTGCACGAGATCGGGCCCAAGAAGCTTCCTCTCACCAGTTTCATCCCAACAAGTAGGAGTTCTACACCGCTTTCCATACAGAGCTTCATAGGGTGCCATCTGAATACTCGAATGGAAGCTATTGTTATAGGAGAACTCAACTAATGGGAGGTGTTGATCCCATCCACCCTTAAATTCCATTGAGCATAATCTCAGCATGTCTTCGAGTGTCTGAATAGTCCTTTCAGATTGGCCATCAGTTTGGGGATGATAGGCCGTACTAAAATTCAATTCAGTATTAACAGCATGTTGAAGACTTATCCAAAATTTTGATGTGAATCTTGGGTCACGATCAGATACGATGGATAGTGGTACCCCATGCAGCCTTACCACTTCCTTCACGTATATCTTGGCAAGCTGATCCAGAGAGAAATCTTCCCGAATAGAGATAAAATGGGTTGTCTTGGTGAGACCGTCCACAATAACACATATCGCATTGTTTCCTTTAGATGTTTTCGGGAGACCAGTTACAAAGTCCATAGTGATATTATCCCACTTCCATACTGGTATGGGTAGAGGTTGTAATACCCCCTTAGGAAGTTGTCGTTCTGCCTTTGCTTGCTGACACACCAGGCACCTTGTAGTGTAATCAGCAATCTCCCTCTTCATGTTATCCCACCAATAATGATCATGAAGGTCTCTATACATCTTAGTGCTTCCCGAGTGTATAGAGAATGTAGAGCTATGAGCTTCATCCATCAGTTCTTTCTTTATCTCTGGAATAGATGGAACACATAGTCTTGTACAAAATTTCAATACACCTTCTTGATCAATATTGAAATCAGGGAACTTCCCATCCTTTACAGCCTCAAACTTCTCCTACAGCAAAGGATCTTCTTTTTGAGCCTTCTTGATCCTCTCTAGTAATGAATGTTGAGAAATCATTTGGAATAGGGTTTATGATGCCCCTTTCCTTATAATTACCATGTCCAGTTTTACTAGATCTTTAATCAAGGGATCTCCTAGGATCCTCATTATTGCCAGAACAACAGGATCATTCCTGCTTAACACATCTGCGACTTTGTTTGCTCTTCCAGGGTGATAATGAATTGAACAATCATAGTCTTTAATAAGCTCCAACCATCTCCTTTGTCTCATGTTCAATTCTTTCTGTGTGAAAATATACTTTAGAATTTGGTGGTCAGTGTATATATCACATTTCTCCCCATAAAGATAGTGCCTCCATATCTTTAGAGCAAAAACAACTGCCGCCAGCTCTAGATCATGCGTAGGATAATTCTGCTCATGAATCTTCAACTGTCGAGATGCATAAGCAATTACTTTGTCATTTTGCATGAGGACGCACCCAATCCCTTTCAGATATGCATCGCTAAAAATAAGGAATCCTTCTCTGATAGAGGGTAGTGTTAACACAGGTGCAGTAACCAATCTCTTCTTCACCTCTTGGAAACTTTCCTCGCATTCCTTTGTCCAGATGAACTTGGCCCCTTTTCGAGTCAACTTGGTTAGTGGATTAGAAAGCCATGAAAAGTTTTTCACAAACCCCCTATAATATCCCACTAAACCAAGGAAACTACGAATCTCAGTTACTGTTGTGGGTTGAGGCCACTCCTCCACAACCATTGTCTTTGCAGGGTCAACCGAGATTCCTCCATTGGTTACGATGTGCCCCATAAAAGCCACCTGTTGTAACCAAAACTCACACTTGCTGAACTTCCCAAAGAGTCTCTCCTTCCGTAGAGTTTTCAATATAACCCTTAGATGATCTTCATGCTCCTCACTACTTTTTGAATATATCAAAATATCATCAATAAAAACTACCACAAAGTTATCAAGGTAGTCCTTAAAGACTCTATTCATCAAATCCATGAAAATAGCAGGAGCATTAGTCAAGCCGAAGGGCATAACAGTAAACTCATAATGCCCATATCTTGATCGGAAGGCAGTCTTTGGAATATCCTCCTTCTTCACCCTCAGTTGATGATAACCAGATCGAAGGTCAATCTTAGAGAAGAATTGAGCCCCGTGAAGTTGGTCAAATAAATCATCAATTCTTGGAAGAGGATATCTGTTCTTCATTGTGATCCCGTTCAGTTCTCTATAATCGATGCATAGCCGCATTGATCCATCCTTCTTCCTCACAAAGAGAACTGGTGCTCCCCAAGGAGACACACTCGGTCGGATAAACCCCTTCTCCAACAAGTCTTGGAGTTATTTCTTTAACTCTTCTAGATCCACATTTTCCATTCTATACGGATTCTTTGATATCGTTTGAGACCCAGGTACGAGTTCAATGGAGAACTCTACCTCTCTTTCTGGGGGAGGTCCAGGTAACTCCTCCGGAAATACATCCATGTATTCCTGAACAATCAGAACATCATCTATTTGTATGCTCCCTTTTCTTTCTTCATCATCACCGATTAACTCCGTAAAGAAAGTTATAGGAGGTGCTTCTAGATAGGGATCAGTTCGGGATATCTCTCCTTGGAAGATAACTGTAGGTCGTTCATTCAAGACTACTGAGATTTCCTTACTTCTGCATTTGATCTTAGCATTATACTTTGAGAGCCAGTCCATCCCTAGTATTATGTCGAATTCCATCATGGGAATGACTACTAGATTTGCAATAAGATTGTGCTCACCAAAGTAAACACTAGAGTCTCTAAATACTGTTGATGCAAGGATAATCCCACTTGGAGTCTTGACAGACAACTCTACCTCTAGCAGTTCGGGGATTGATTCTATATTCCTTGAAATCTTGGAGGAAATAAAGGAATGCGTAGAACCAAAATCAAATAAAGTACTTGATAGTTTTGAGAGGATGACAAGAGTACCTGCTACCACATAGTTCGGGACTTCAACTTCAACTGTGGTGATAGAGAAAGCACGACCTTGCTCCCTTGGCCTCTGCTGAGGTTGATGGTGATTCCCCTCCACCGCCCTCGGATTTGGACACTGGTTAGCAAAGTGCCCAAGCTTTCCACACTTGAAGAATGTGACTTCGGGTAGGGCCAGAACCATCTTTCCTCTGTCGTTAGTGTTGGGAAGCTGAGGCTTCACCTCACTATGACAATTCCGAGCAATATGGCCTCCTCTTCCACACTTGTAGCACTTGCCACTTCCGTTCAAGCAGTTCTCCAGATGATTCTTCCCACATTTATTGCATGTGGTAAGTTGCATTTTCTTTCCACCTCTTCCCTGATCAAAAGACTTCCCTAAACTGGGCTCCAACGATCTCTTCTTCTCATTTGGTTTATGAGACCACTGTGTCTCACTAAACTCCAGCTCTACTTTCATAGCACTTCGAACTATTTCTTCATAGCTATCATAGTCCCTGTTGGATAGATTCTTCCGCAGATGAGGTCGTAGTCCACCAAAGAATCTATCAACCTTCCCATTAGGGTCCATGACAAATCTTGAGGTATAACGGGAAATCCTTGTGAAGTTCATATCATAGCTTCTGACAGATTCATTCTCCTTCTGCTTTATCTCGAGAAACTCTTTCTCCATTCTCGTTCTCATGGAACGAGGGAAATACTTGTTAAAGAAAATTCCCCAAAATTATTCCCACTCCAAAGCTTCTATCTCTCCTCGTGGCTTCGTGTTTTTGATCAGTGACCACCACTGATCAGCTTCTCCCTCTAGGCGGTAAACAGCAAGGGTGACTTTTTCTTGTTCCGAACAGTAAAGTACAGAAAAGATCTTTTCAATGGAGCTTATCCATTGTTCCGCAACCAATGGGTCAGTAGATCCACCGAATGTTGGCGGTCGTTGACGCATGATGGACTCAACAGAGTGTTGTTCCCTTCGTGGTGAGGTCGGCCTCTAAGCTTGATTCAAGTTATTACTCATAACATGAGTCAGTTGGTTCATCATTCGCATGAATGTTTCCATTCCGGCTTCCATCGGAGGGCCGTCAGCACATGGTGCTTTGCGGTCACCATCAGCACGGTTCCTCCTATTTCCCGCCATTTTCTAAAAGAATAAAACATTAGTAAGAAACTTATTTCATTTATGAATCTTTTAACTAAGACTTCATGCTTAGACAATTACACTTTTCTATAATTCCTTCATACTGATTCATAAAAAGCTTGTGATTAACCAAACATATCCCCCGGGAGTGTCGTAACCAAGAGTACAACAAGGCCTGTTATCGTGCACCAGTTCCCGTTCGAGTCTAGCTCAAAGCGGTGTTTTCGGGTTTTACCCCTATGTACATCTGTGCCAGAGCCGCCTCTACCTGCTCGTATCCAGACATGGATGTATTTGTTTGATAAACCACTTACTCAAAACTTAACAAAATACCAGGAAGTTTTACTATATTTAAACTTTTCTATAGGGTTCTTCCTAAAGTTTTCATATCCTAATTTCCACAAATAACTAAACCATCCTTTGATACCAACTATAGCATCCCGTCTTTTTATAACATAACTTTCATTTCATTACACGGAACTGAGGATCATTAAGGTTTAGTGTCTTGGAAACAAGGAACATAATACAAGAAAAAAAACATAAAACATTCTTCTTAAACACTTGAAAGGATTCTCCTTTGGTTCATCCTAGGTTCATTACTGCATCTCATAACCTGGGGACATACATCAAAAGAAAGGGTGAGCAGAAGGCCCAGTAAGGGAAACAAGAGAAACATTTTTCATGTGAACTTGAGATACTTCAATAAGGACATGAAAAGAACTTTAAGGCAAGAGAAAGGAATCATGAGATACATCATAATAAAAATAAAATTTTTCATAACTTGAAGATGTGGCTGCAACATTTAATATTGACAATCGTTTCATTTCACCAAGGTCCATCCCCAAGGTGTCGTTAAAAATTACCAAGGTTATTCACCAAGGCGTCGTTAAAATGGTCATCTCTAGAGATTAAGTCTTTACCCAATGAATTGGAGCGCTATCAGGGCGCACCCTCAAATTTGCTTTTATTATCATGTGAGCCAAATATATCACCATCAAACATTTCATAAATAACCCATATAGCATAAAATAAATGGGTTTCATTTCATAAACATAACGTTTTAAAAACTGCTTTAAAGACATGATCTTTACGTTACTTTAAACCCACAGAAAGGGAAAGTGGGTATCATGTATGTAAATCCCAGAATTTAAAATGGAACATTTTTATATATATGTGAATACCCCTGTAGAAATAGGAGCTTTGAGTATTCACTCTGTAACATAAAATAATTTTGAGAAAAGAGAGGCATTTTGAGACGAAAATTCTGCAGCATAACAGCTATGTTACAAGGTTTTAGAAAACATTGAAAAGGGAGGGAACATTGGTCGAATAATCATAATTGACCCATAAAACAGTATAGGGACAGAATAAGAAGTATATATAGACATGGTGATGCAATTTCAAGGACATACCATTTGAAATGAAAAACATGGAAGGAAGACAAAAATTTGATTTCCCTTATGAAAATTCAACAGGCAAACGACGTCACTTAAACTTCAACAAAAATGAATTGAACAGATCAAATAGGGTCTCTCATCATATGATCATAAGAGATCAGTATGATAGATATAGAGATCATACCCCAACATAATAAAAAGGAACTTGAAATATTTGACATGAAAATCGAACTTGAAAAATGAGAAGGGTGAAAGAATCACTTAAAAATTTGGCAGCCTAACGGCGTCACTTAAACGTTCATAAAATGAAATGATGAGAGTAAGAGGGGATATCTCATCATATAAACATGAAATGGGAAGTAAGAGGAATATAAAAGAACATCCTCTCACGTAAGAACATGGAGCATAAAAGGAATGACATAAAAGAGATTACATGAAAAGAAAGAGAGGGGTCGGATCCCTTACCTTGAAACGTGACTCTTGAAAATCAATGTTTTGGACCATGAGGGCTTGGGGGCACCTTGGGAGGACTCATTGGGAGGTAAGGAGACCAGAAATTCGTTGGGGGAGAGTTGGGAGTGAAAACCAAAGGAGGAATGGGTGGGTATTTATAGGGAAAGTGAGGGGACAAGGCATTAATGGCCAAGGGACACCTCATTAGTGGTTTTGGAAAAACCATGGGCTTGCCCATGGTATTTGCCCATGGTATTGGCCTCTTGGTACACCTCATACCTTATCTTACTATTCAAAATTCGACCATATTGAATATATACTTAATACATCATTTAATGATGTCATTAAACACCCGTAACTTAAAAACTGTATTTTCACTATTCATCAAAAATTCCACTTTCTCAGAATAATCCCAAAATTTCACCTTAACCAAATATCAATGATTTGATTTCAAAAATGAAATCCATTTTATAAAAATATTTTTCTACATATTTTTAATTAAATTTTAAATTAAAAACACTATTCACTGAAAATTCATTTTTTTCAGAAAAAACCCCAAAAATTATCTTAACATAATATCGATGCTCTGTGTTCAAAAATAAAGTCCTTTTTATAAAAATAATTTTCTAATTATTTTTAATTAAATTTTTAATTAAAAAACACTATTCATCCGAAAAAAACTAATACTTGACTAATAATTTATGAAACCGTTATTTACCCATTTTATTAAATCACATTACTTAATCTAGGTGTCTTAATTATATTAAAACTTTCTTTAAGTGAAATTACTAATCCATTTGGTCCCATTACTAATCCTAAGCGTAAAATCACTATTCATAATTTAATATTCATCAAAAATTAAGTTGATCTTATTAGACTAAAAATTCATTACTGAACACTTTTGTAGAAGACCATTTTTTGAAAATCATTACACATCATTAGTTATTTAGGGTTTACATAAATATTTTAAAATATCCCTTTTTCAAAATTCATCAATAAAATACATTCTAAAATTATCTAGACATTTGACATTTCACAAACATCACTAAAGGAAGAAATCTCAATTCATTCACCTGAAAGGATTACACAAGGAAGCTAGGGTCTTGTCACATAGCTCCTTATAACGCCGGCATAATACCTAATTGTAAGGTGTGCTATGGTGAGAGAATCTGAGGGAGGATCAGATAACATTTCCCTAGTAGTAATCTCTACTAACTTGAACTTCTCCCGCAAGTGTTTCCGTTCAATCTTGACATGCTGGAGTTCGGCTTGGGCTTGGTCCAAAGCGAAGCCCACAGATGCTACCTCCTTCCCAAGCTCTGATAAGTGGGCTTCATAAGGGTCGAGTCTACTGGATGAAGCCATCGACTCCTCTTTCTGCATTAACCATTAACATCTTATTAAATCATTAAGAGTAAGTTAATATACTACTCAAAAGGATTGGGTCGTTACACTTTACCTGGTAAGTAATGATTCCTCGTAATGAGTATTGATCTAGAACCCATTTTTGAATTACATCTTGAGTCCCAATAGGCTCTTAATTTACTTTCTTCCATGACTTATAACAATTAAAATACGGCCTTTCAAATAAAGAATCAAAAACATAGTCCACAATATAAACCTTATAGAAATACAAAATAAACATATCTTAATTGTTATATAATTTCTATAATTTAAAATTTTCATCTCTGATAAAAATCTCATAGCACCAATAATGAATGGATTTGTGTATTTGAGGACCAGTTTCATAGGAATCATATTCCACAATACTTGTGAACATTTATCAATAATAGTGCTCTCCTAAACCCCCCTATAGACTCTTATTTGGTTATACTTATCTTCATAACCTGGGGAAGTAAAACCTATGAAAGGGGTGAGATAAAATTCCTAGTATAGGTATGCATAACCAATAACAATCAAAGATCAAAAGTAAGTATAAGATAAGAATATTGGTATGATAAAGTATGCATGGAAGGAGAACCTAAAATATTGAATTTATACCCAATAAAATAAATAGGATAGTCATATGCATTGAAACATTATATAAATAAATGAAATCATAAGATCATGGAATCATAAACATGTTGAAACAACTTAAGACATGATATCATAAACATAATTCCAGGGTCACTCCTAGGATCATCATCATTAAGGGGAAAAAGTCACACTGAGGATTGGGTTAACTCCCCATTCCCGTAAACATAGTAGAAAACGTCCCAGGGTAGATTATGTTAACTCCACAATCATTGAGATATAATATCATAACATATTACTATTTACCAAATGCATTTGAGGGTTATGTAATTCTGTGCCTACCCGTCATGTAACATAGTGTTATTAGGATAACCACCCACACATCATAGATGGTATCTAGAGAAATGAAAGTATTACCCAATGAATTTGAGGGATATATAATTCCAGGCCCACCCATATCATAAAAGAATCATCCATATTCATTCCACATTAAGAAAATAAATTGTACATAAAATATAAGCATGATCAAATCCATGAGAATGAAGTGTGTTTTATAATTTCGATTTTAAGAATAACCAAATGTTAAATAATTAGGATTTCTAAAGGAGGAAGGAACTAAATAATTTTGAGCATCCATAATTGAAAAATTTACATAGGTCTTGAACATCAACTCCCAATTTATAGTAATTCATTAAGCGTATTTAGGATAAGAATTATTAAAAGTAAACCACTTTGGTGATTATTTATAAAATAAGTAAGAGAATTTTAAATAAAGAATGATAATATAATTTTTCATGAAACCAAAATTGAACCAAGAGTGTTATTTATAAAATAATGATGGAAAATAAATGTTATACATTATTTAGAAAAATTATATGGGGGTGATTCTAAAAAGATACAAAACATCGGAAAGTTCACTTAAATTATATTTATATAGATGTAGGAATTTCAAAGGGAACTAAAAATATGTATATTCATGGAAATGAAAAAGTTATTTTACTTATTATATATGTAATGAACATATATATAGAAATAGAAGAGCTTCATGAGAATAATATTTCATTATAGGGAGAAAAATAAAGGGTACATTCAACTAACAAGTAAGGGTGCTAGTAAAGAGGATCCATTACCTTCATTCAAAAAATCATTGTATATTTGCACTTAAATTCCCATAACATATATATTATTCCTTGGGTATCTCCTTACAGATTCATAGAATTGTATAGTAGTGATTCCAGGGCTTCAAAGGTGTGTATAGGGTGCTTGTGATAGACTAGGTAAGAGTTATGGTTGATAAAAATCTTCAGGATTGGTGGAGAAATGGAGAGGTTGTTTTCTCATTTTATAACAGAAAAGTACACAATAGTGAAAAACACATTATTTCTCAATAATATAACCCCATTATTCAAGTAAAAGGGTTGAAAAAGTTGACAATAATGGTGATGTAAATTATATAAGGTTAAGAATCCATCCACCATCCAATATCAAATATTAATTTAATATTTTTTGAACTTTCACACTATGTTAAACCACTTTTACCCTAATTTACCATCAACTTGGCAAGTCTACTTACACCGTTGAAAAATAATTTTAATGGAAAAATTTAAAATTGAAATTATATATTAATTTTAACATATTGATTTCAAAAAATTGAAATAATTATATAAAATTAAATTTCCATGAGTTGGAGAAATCAATTTTAGTATCAACATATATAATGAGTAAAAGTCATTTCATAGAAAAGGATCATTTTATGATTTAGATTTATGTGTGGGATACTTTTATAAATGTTTCTAATTTTAAAGGCATCAATTGGTTTATTAAAAAATAAATAAATTTTATGTGGATATAAAATCATTCCAAAACCGAATTTTACATAGATACTGTTTAATTAACTAAATAGACCAAAAAGTGTTTTTTATTTGAATTAAAAGATTACTATCATTTTCTAAGGTTAAACATAGTTATTATAAAATTTAAAAAATATCTTTAAAAGAAATAAAATTATTTATTAAATACATATTTTATAAATTAATTCTTTTATAAAACTCTACATTGTGCATATATTTTTATAAGGAAATATAATTCACTATTTTAGAAAAATAGTTTTTTAAACTTTTCATCTAAAAAATCAATTATTGTAGAAAAATCAAAAAATGGATCCTAAGTTCATTTTCACACAATGAATCAAAAAATGAAATTTATTTTACTATACACAACTTATATAAGTGGTACAATTTTTTTAGAAATAAGTACCTAAAATTCAATAAATTTTTTTATATATATATAACATATGTTTTAAATTGTCAAATACATTTTTATAAATCAAAATAAAAGGTTTTTAAAACTCGATTTTTTAAAATGTAGATTTTCTCTTCGAAAAAGGATTAATGAATTTATAATTCATACTTAAATACTAATATTTTCATAAAATTCATTTTATTTTTAAAAACCCTAGTTTACCAATTAACCTAAAAATAGATCATTTTAGAAAATACCCAAAACATTATCATAAAACAATATTGAAATTCTAAATGAAAAAGTGATGTTTATTTTTTCAAAATTAAAATTAAATAATTTTCTATTTTAACTTTTAAAAAAATCATAAAATACAATGAAGAACTGTTTTTATGGGAAAATGTCTTTTTAAAATACTAGTAGTTATTATTATTATTTTCTATAAACCCTGATAAATATATAATTACTCAATAAATATTATATTTTATTAAGATAATAACTTAATAATAAAACATTTAGTTTTATTTAATAAAAAGTATAGTGTATAAAAAGAATGATTCTTAAACACAATAATGAATAAAGTGAACTTGTATAAAATAAACATTATAGATAAATATATAAATTAAAATATTTTATAATTCAGTTAGTCTTACTCATTCTTAAAATTTCAACATATAGGTTCTAATGTTCTAAACATACCATAGTTTCATGTCAGTTCACTATTGTGTGTGGAGAATGCTATTATACATTTTGGAGTTAATTAAAGGAGAAACATTAATTAAAATATCATGTCATTACATTCTAAAATTAAATAAAAATGCATAATTGTAATTATAAAACTCATATGATGGGATTAATTTACAAAAGGATCTCCTAATTAACCATTTAGTAGTATTTGAACATTCATTTATTTATGATATGAAGTGAAATATTCCTATAAAAAATTTAATACGTGACATCTGTAATCTTTGATAATCTATTCCTAATAGAATCTTAATAAGTGAAAAAGAGTTAAATTTTTAAGGCATAACTTTCCTCAAACCTAGAATAATATTCATATACCATGGATATAATAATTATAAAATCATTTTTTATAGATAAATACCCAATAGGTCAAATCTTATATGTCAAAAGACCTTGATATATATAGAGTGAATAATCACTATCTAGCTCTATAGTAGTCATTGCATAGGATTTTACATGTTCTTATGAACAAGGTAATGGTTGGTGTTGGTTGTATTCTTTAACCCTTGAATTGGTGCATTGGTTTCTATAGTTCCCACATCCAAAATTGCTAATTGTTAGTGGATCCTTAGGAAGAACATTATCATCCTTCATTGTATCATTATTTTACCATCAACAACATTTTTCTTAATTTCCTCCTATACCATAAGTAATGTATCTTCCAATCCCCTTTAGGAAACTACCTTGGTGCTTCTTCACACATTTTTTACATGTTATATATTGAATATTATTTCCCCCCCCATCTTCATTACCCAAGTTCCCACAAAGCTCTAGGATTCTCTTCTTTGGTGTACTCAGGATTTCAATAATGGTATCATTTTAATCATATTTTTAAAAAATTGTTTTGGAATAATCACTAGATTTCTCACTCAATCTCTCATTTAGATGGGTTTTTCATTAAGTTAACCATCATATTTCCTCTCAAAACCATGGTTTATTCTATTTATATCCATTACTAAAACAAATTTGGTTAAAATTAGTAATGTAAATTTAATATCAAAGGGGATATTATAATCTATAACATAAAATGGATTCAACCTTAAAACACATAAGATTATATTTTCTTCAGTTCAACCTATATCATTCTTAGTTTTATCTAGGTTACTTTAAGTTGTGTTATCATATACTTGTCTACATTTTCCCTCAAAGTATCTAGGAAATAAATCCTTCATAATGGTTCATAAAATGGATTGTAATTAAATAACCCATATCCCCTAGAGTGTCTAGCTAGGTGTGATGTTATTGATCTTTGTCTTTCATAAGGTGATGATTGAGTTAATACCCAACAAAACATTTTCAAGGTTATTACCCCTAGGTACATTTGTGTCAGTGCCTGCATCCACTTGTAGTATCCAGACATGGTTGTCATTAAAAGTAAAAACACATTCTAAAAACTTTACCAAAACATTAGGATGTTATATTATTATTCTTATCCCTTAGACTAATCCATAGGGTTTTCACTAAATTTATCTTATCATATTTCCTAGAAATAACTAAAATAATACTCAAAAATAAAAAAAAACCTACTTTGATACTAACTATAGAGACCCAAGATAAAAATATCATAATTTTTACATATTTTAAATAATTTAGACATTTACATCACATAAAAATTTCACAATCCCAAGAATAGAAGGTTTAGTGTCTTTGAGGAATATTTTCATTGGAAATCTACTCCACAATACTTATGACCATTTCAACATAATCAAAATCTTCTAAACCCCCTTCTAAACTTCCCTTTCTTTAAACCTATCTACATAACATGGGAAGGGAAACATAATAATGGGGTGAGATTAAAAACTTAGTAAGGGTATGTATAACCAATAACAATCCAAGATCAAAAGTTATCATAATATAAGCATATAATCATGATATTGTATGAATGGAACAAGAACATAAAATATAAATGTTATGCCTAATAAAATAATGATGATGATCATAATCATTGAAACATGAAAAACTGAAATTAAATCATAAGATCATGGAATCATAAACATATGGAAACAATATAAAACATGACATCATAAAGATAATTCAATGGTCCCTACCAAGACCATCATCATAAAGATGAAAATTTCCAATGGTGGATTTGGTTCACTCCCCATTCCCATAAATATAGAGGAAAAATCTAAATAGTGGATTTGGTTCTCTTATAAATCCCCTAGATATAATCTCATGATATATGAATCTCTACCTAATGAACTGGAGGGATATATAGTTTTGAGCCTACCAATCACATAACATAGTATGCTTAAGATAATAACTCATGAACTATACATCGTATCACATGATATGAAAACATTAATGAATGAATTAGAGGGATATAAAATTATAATCTCACCCATCATGCAATAAAAAATATACATATGCATGAAACATGCAGAAAATAAGTTATACAGAAAACAGAAACATCATTAAACCCATGAGAATAAATTAGATTTCATAATTATGATTCATAGAATAACTAAAGGCTTAATTATGAGGATTCAAAATATAATAATGAATTAAATTATTTTTAACATACTTAATTGAAAAAATCGAAATATTTATTTAACATGGATTTCCAATACAGAAAATTTCAGGATATGGATTTAGGATGAGAATAAATAAAAATGAACCACATGGTTGATGATTTATAAAACAAGTAAAGATATTTTTAAAGAAGAAAATAGAATATTATTTTCCATTAAATTAGAATTATACTAAGAAGGTTATCCATACAAAATGATGTTTAAAAAATATGGGATGACTCTTAACATATGATAATAAATAAGAATGTTATCTTAAATCAGCTTTATATAGAATATAGATTTTTAAAGGGAACTAAAAACAAGTATAACCCCATAAATGAAAAAGAAATTTAACTAGGTATACATGTAAGAGACATATATACCAAAAATAAATGAATTTAATAATAAAAATATTTCATGGAAGGGATAAAAATAAAAATAACATGAAACCAAAATGTAACGAAGGGGGTACATAGGATCTCTTACCTTCATTACTGAAAGCACTATGTACCTCCACTTAACATTATCTCCATTCTATGATCTCCCTTATGTAGCTCTTTAAGGATCATTAACATGATATTTTGGTGAGAACAATTCTTAAAAGTCATGAATATGGTTTTGAAGTGATACTAGGGTGGATTTTTGGTTTATTCAATGCTTTTAAATAGGTAGAATAATGGGGAGGAGCTGGTATCCTTTTTATAATAGAATAAAATGACACATTTGAAAAAGATCATTATTTTATGGTAATATCAGTCCATAATTTAAGGGAAAAGTATTAAAAAAATATCCAATAATGGTTTGTGGAATTAAATATGATCGGTCCTCCCTCAACCATCGAATATCAAACATGTTTTCTGAATGTTTTAATATTTTCCACCAAGTTAAGAAACTTTTCCATAATTTACCCTTTCCTTGGTAACCAAACACCCCCCATGGAAACTAATTTTAATTGAAAAAATTAAAATTAAAATTATTTAATAATTTTTACACTTTGATTTAAAATATTTAAATAATTTTATAAAATAAAATTTCTATGATTTAGAGAAATTAATTTTCATAATAGCTCATATAACGTGTAAAACTAATTTCATAGGAAAAGATTATTTAAACATAAAATTTAAATGTGGGACGAGATTATCAATGATTATGATTTTAAAGAAAAAAACTAGTTTATTATAAACAAATAAATGTTTAGTGGCTTTCAAATCAATCCAAATCCTAATTTTTAAAAAATAAATTTTAATTAAATGAAAAAATGAAAAAATGTTTTTATTAGAATTAAAAAATTACTTTTTATTTTCTAAAGTGAAAGATAAGTTTTATAAATTTTCCAAAATGTATTTAACATGCATTAAAAATATTTCCTAAATACACATTTTATTAATTATGTGGCTTTATAAAACTCTATGTGTTTCTAATATTCTAAAAATTTAATAAAATACATCATTTTTGTAAGAACTACATTTTTACTATTAATCTAAAAACCAATTATTTTAGAAAAATACCAAAAATAATCCTATAATAATTTTAAATTTATGAATCCAAAAATTGAATTATTTTTATTATATTAAATTAAAATAAATGATAAAAATTTATTTTAGATATAAGTGCTTAAAACACAATAAAATAATTTTTACATTGAAAATTGTATCTTAAGTTAAAAATATAAAATATGGGTTTGTAAATTAAAATATTTTTTTAAAAAAAATCATAGTCACTTATAATGTACATATATGGTCTTTGAAAAAGTTTCATGAATTTTCCATTCATACATATATACTAATATAGTAATAAAATCCATATTATATATTAAAATGGTATTTTTAACCATCAACCTAAAATCAATATTTTTTATAAAGGAAAAAAATATTCATCTTAATATAACATTTATATTTTAAATCAAAAAATGATCTTTAATTTTCCAATTTCAATTTATAGAATTTTCTATTTTTAATTTTAAATAAAATCATAAAAAACATTGATAAAATTTATTTATAGGATAATAAATTATTAATATACAAGTTTTTTTATTAATAATTATTTTAAAACACTAATGAAATTAGAATTAATCAATAAATATTATATTTTAATAAAAATATCATTTAATAAAAATATTCTTAGTTTACTTTAGTAAAACTTATGACAAATTAAAAGATAAATTATTTAAAATAATAATGAAATAAGTAAATTTATATAAAATAACCATTATTTAAATGTATAAATAAATATATTTTGTAATTTATTTTAATAATTTTCACACCTAATAATTCAATGAATAGGTTTTAATTGTCAAAATATATACCAGTATTGTGTTAGATTGGGAATACATATAGAGTAGGATGTCAAACATTTTTTACTTAATTAGAGTAGAAAAATATATTAAAATCTCAGGTCTTTAAATACCTCATTTGATACCATTTTATCAAAAACTACCATAGAATAACACTAACAGGATACCTGAGTCATCCCATGGAAAGGCCTGAAGGGTGTTCCTGATCTCCATGGGATGGAGACAAGCACCATTGTATCAATAAACAACCTCAAGGAATTATTTCTCCCAACGAAAAGATAAACATCAAAGTAATTTTTTGGAAATAATAATCATCTCATTAAACCATGATTAGAAAAACTAGATGAACAGATAAAATAATAGCATCACATAAAACCACAACATGTAAATATAATGTAAGGAAAAAATAAGAGGTGAAATTAATCATAACCCAAAGACATAAATGAAAACACAACTTATATAAACCATATTATAGTGGTCATAGACTATTCACCACAATATGAATTACCTACCCATGGCAATCTAATCATGAACCCACAATAGAATTAAGAAAAGAATAAAATCACTTGATAAAGAATAATGTAATATATATAAAACAAGTACTGTATGTATGGCGTGATAAAAACAAAGTTCATTAGGATCCCATCGAGTAGACTATGTAATTTATTTCATAGAAAAATTTAGATATGCTAAATTAAATATAACAATAATAAAACATGGTGCCCTATATCAACAAGAATATATAAAAAGAAATTAAATCATATATGGAAACTCTAGTTCCATGTAACAATCAAGTGACCAATTTAAAATATCAATTATCATATGTGAAATTCCATGGGTAAATCCTAGATATGTTTGTGAGTCAACAAAAGACAAGAAAATAAATCCCCTGACTGAATAAATTAAAATGTCATGTTTACCAAGTTTACAATCTTCTTGAATTCATGTACACCTAATTCCTTAAAGATCTTACATAGACTAAACCCAATATCCATAGGGAGACACTATATGGGATGTGAGATGAACTAGAATACAAGAAATCTAAGTATATTATCTAGTTACCTAGGTTCCTAAGACCAATCAATAAGGATAAGTAAGATAAAAAGACACAAGTATCACACTAGGGATCCACATAAGTATCAACATGACCAATAAATATTACATAGTATACAGAGTGCACATCTCCCCTCACCCAAAGGATCCATCTTGAAGAACAACCCCTTATTTCATCACCATTCATCAAGTGAACAAAGCACCATTCATCTAGGGAAAAGATAATATTGGGGGATCATAAATGGATTCTCATAATAAGATCATTAACATTATAATGTGGAGAATATATCTTTGATAGATACCAACTTAAAAAATTAATAATTTTAATTTTAATTTTAATTTATCATTACATTAAATCATCCATTCTAAAAGGTTCATACACACCAACTTCCTTTAAAAACATTTTGAGGATCCAAATGGTCCTTTAAGAAAAATAATTCAAAATTATAATCTATATCATTAAATATTCTGAAATCTAATTTCAAACAATATTACTAAAACAATTTATTTTGAGTTATTCATAAAATCATTCCAAAACATATTCCAATGAAACTAACATTAAACCATTTTTAATTAACTTAAATGCCTCAAAAAGCTTTGTTAAAACATGGATTTTTATTTTAAAGACTAAAACTCAAAAAATAAACCCTTGATACCTTCAAAACCATCCCTTAAAAACATAATAGAATTGCCCTAAAATATGGGAAAATGATCCATTTTTATTTCAAGATAGAGGATCAAATCCATAAATTATATCATGAAAAATAACAAATTTATTAAAAAGGACCATTGTTTCATTAAAGTGAAAAAACATGCTTTATGTGATATAAATAAAATATAAAAATAAACCAAGAAACACTTGAATAAGAAAATGAAAAAAATTATAATAGAAATACCTACCTTATAATATTTAAGATCAAATTTCAATGAATTTTAAATGTGTCACCTTTAATGGAGAATGCTAAATCAAGTGAGATAATATCTAAAGAAACACTAGAAACTAAGATTTACATTTATATCAAGATAAAACCCATGAATCTATCCAAAACATCTTCAAACTACGGTTCATTATAAGAAAATAGAGATGACTGAGAAGGAAGACGAAAAATAACAAAGAACTGGTGCATACATTGAATTCTCTAGATCTGATGTCTCAAGATCCATCAGAATTCCTCTCTTGAAGGAAGAGAGCCATCAAATTCACCTAGGGTTATGTTTATGATTTAAGATACTGTGACATACAAAAAATAACGGGGTTAATTGGAGTTTTTTCAGTTTTTTAAAAGAATTTTTTATATAATAAAATGTCACTACATGGTTTAGCGACACATTTCAGTAAATAATGAGCCAATCCTTCACCTTGTTTTGAACCATTGGATGACCACACAATTTGGCTGTATAAGTTTTATAACTATGTGCAAAAATTGAAAAAATATACACTCTAAGACTCAAAAATCCACATGGTTTCCTAGTAATTCTGTTCAGTTTGGAATAACCATGCACAAACCAAGAACTGGCCCAAAAAATAAAAAATACATATAAACTCACCTCGAACAACCTCATAAAATCATAAAACAATATTTTTTCATAATAAATGAATGCATCAACCTAAAATTGACATCAATATGTGAAAATAGATATAATTTAAATGTATAATATACTATTATTTAACATTATAAATTCATTATAAAATATATTGTCAATTTAAATCTATTATTTATCCACTTATTTTGTCATGTGATGCACATAAAATTGAATATAAAACTGAAAATGTATATAATTACTTATTAAAATATTTTTAAAGGATACATATTTCAATTATATTATAATTATAAAATGTATAAAAAAAATTTATTCAATTAAATATATTGATATTACAATGGTCATATAAAAATATAACTCATAATTTGTGTAATGTATTTATCAAATAATCATGAATTTGGAGAAATATTTTTTTTAAAATACTTTAGGAAATAATCATTATTATAAGAAATATACATAATATTTTATTATGATTCATATAGAAGATAAAAAATTTAGATACATAAACATCACATATTTTTAGATGAATGTTCAATACATAGAATTATAATCCATGTGAGAACCATAAAGTTTTAGTGATTTGTAAACATGGATACATAAATAATAGGTTCATAAAATTTATAGAATATGCACCAGTTATTTCATCATAACAAGATCAATTATTAAACACATCATAATTAAAACGTTTCTTCATGTCCCAAGGAAAAGAAAACATAATAAAGTGTGAGATTAGATTCCCATAAAAGGTAAACAAGGGAAATATCAATGATCACATAAGTATAACATGTGAAAACATGTATAAAAACATGGATTAACATTTGAAAACCATACCATGTATATCATAGATCATAATCTAGATTCATTTTATAAGGACCGGTAGTTCTTACAAAATTAATCATGAAGGAATCAAATATCAGGATCCATGAGAGTATAATATTGTCATAATTCATAAATTTGTGTTATACATATAAGCATAGAAAATATTTTCCATAGTAGTCAAGGATTAGTTCCAAGACCATAGTAGTGGATTAGGTTCAATCCCCAAACAATAATAATAGTCAAAATTCACTCCCAAGACTATCAAAGTGGATAGATTGTCTCACTGAATTGGGTTCACTCCCCATTACAGACCAGTTTATCTCATCCAATATCAATAATTACCCAATGAATTAGAAGGATATAAAAATAAAATACCACTCATCACATAAATAAAACTATACATATGTGTTCCACAATGTTTTAATATATTCATCATGTCATAACCTACAAAATATTTAAGGGTTTTTTAAATATATCATTATAGCATAACCCATGGAAAATAAATGAATTTCATAAAATTTAATCATTTCATTATATCATAATATGTGGAAAAGAAACAAGTTTCAATAATCATCCAGTTATAATAAATCATTAACCATCTTGAGAAAGAATATATATGGTATCCTTGGATCATATCTCTCATGGATAATAAGTAACATCAAAGGATGTTATTATAGGTGAAAATTCCTTAATGAGATCACATGGAATTTTTCCTAAGAAAAATTCCCTTTTTTACTTTGAAAACAATTATTTAAGATCTAAAAAGTTAAATAATATTAATGGAAAAATATTTGAAAATAATATTGGAAACATGTAATGTATGTTTCAAAAAATTGAGTGGTTGTGATGAAGGTAATTTCCATTCATTTTTATAACATAAAATACAAAATTAACTTCACACATTTGTAAAAAGTAAAAAAGTACATTATTATTAAAATGAAAATACAATTCCTTTAAAAACATTTTTTTAATTCAAACCTATGTAAAATTCTCTTTAAAAAACATTTGGAGAATCATGAAAACATTCCTGAAAACATTTTTTTAAATCACGGACATAGAATAGAAAATATTTTCATCAAAAATGAGAAATAATGTTTGTTTTCCTTAAAATAATATTTTGGTCTATTGAATAAATAAAAAGAGGAAAATGAAATAAAAATATTAATAACTATAAATAAGAACAATATAATAATATTTATGAGTTTATTGAGATTTAAACTATAATATTTCATCAATATAACTTAATCATAATCCATTTGGGTAAAAAATAATATTATTACCTAAAATTTTTACTACGTTGGTAACTTTTGAATCATAAAACCCATGAAATAATAACATCAAATGAAACCTGAAATATAATTAAAATAATTATTTTAATAATATATTGTTTCAAAGGTCCTGTATATAATCCTTGTAGAATAAGATAGGTTTATCAAATAACATATGTCCCAAAGAAGACAATTTGAGATGATAAACCGCTACCTCGAGTTCAACTTTCTTTGAAATCACTCTAACATCAAATATAACAATTTTAAATGTATTATAATTATATAAAAAATAATTTTCAAACATAAAATATCATATACAACCCCTTTATAACATTTTAACACCCATTAATCATTAATTCCTTATTAAAATCATCTTTTATGGGTATTAACTATTCCGTTTTTTCATAAGAATTCAAATTCAGTAGTTTTAGTCCTTGTACTATAATCCGAGTTTCATAAACTCCAGAAGTTTATTCATGATATAAATATCATATATATTTGTTATATTTATATATTTAGATTTATCCATACAATTTATATATTGAAAAATGAAAGATATCATTTTTGGAGGCGACAGGTTGTACATATGCTCGAACGATGTTTTCACTTTTCGGTTCATGGAATGAAAGAAAGGTAAATAATAAATAATCATTAAATAATCATAATATTATTATATAAATAAATTCATAAAATATATCCTTATTACCATACAATTAATATAGAAATGAATACCGAATCACATCGATTCATGGAGGAGGTAGTCCACATGTACACATCAGTCGCGTTATCATTCTCCCTAAAATTCGATGTTTAGAAGTTATATATGCTTTTATAATTTTAGAAGAATCATTTTTTCAAAAATATAATATATAATATTAAACCAATAATAATATCGTCCCTAAAATATGGTCTTGGGGAATAAATTGTATCGCTATGTGAAGACAGTAAGTCATGCGTACATATGAGTTATATTTTCACTTCCCATTGGATGGGAAAGAGGGAGGAAAATTATTGTTTTATAATAATAATAAAATTTTTTTATATTGAGGATAATAAATTTATTAATATATAATAAAATCTATATATTTATATGAGGTAAAAGAATAAGTAAAAATAAAGTTATCGGTTAAGGTGATTACCTCTTGTTTTTATGAACTCCTAGATTTCCTCTCAAGTATAATAGTGTCAGTCCTTTTTGGAATACCATCATCAATAGAATATGTTTAAGGATTTTTGGGTGGGATTTTTATAGGTTTTTGTCTAGATAGATGGCTCAAAATGTGTGACAAAGTGAGGGGAGTAGGTGCCCTTTTATAATTGAGGCGAGGAGAACTTTTGGAATTTCATTAAAGATTAAATTATTAAAACATTAATTCTCAAGATAATTACATAAAAATGTAAATATATAATAATATAGGGTATTATTTTATTTTAAGCCCATAAAAAATGTAATTTTTCTAGGTTTTTGTTTTTTAAACCATATCATTTGGTTAAACCCATTAATTAATTCATTTTAGCATTTACCATGGTAACAAGTTTTTTATTATTAAAATGTTATAATTTAATTAGTAAGTTAACTATTGAATTATAAAAGGAAAATGGGTGAATTTTTAAACAACATATTATCATAATTTTCATATTTCAAGGGTTAAATAATTTTTAAATAATTTAATAAAATATTATTTCCAAAAAATATCATTAATGCCAATTTTGGAACAATTTATTTAATATGAATTTAAATACACAATGAAAATGTTAAATTAGAATATAATACATTTACATATCTATAATATGTTATAGTTATCTAAAAATAAATTTAACTCTATAGCTCACTAAAATTATATCACTTTTAATATTTTTAAAATTATATATTTAATAATTATTTTAATTAAATAATTATTTTTTCATTGTTTCACAAGAATTTATGGTAAATATTTATCACATAAAATTATAAATAAACTAATACCATGAATATAATTTCATTATTCACATGATTACTATTAATATTCATTCACTAAATCATTTTCTCCCCATGTGAATGCATAAAAGATATTTAAAACTAAAAGAGTGACATTTTGTAACATTTTTTGATTTAAATATTATATAGGTCATTCTCATGGGAAAGAATACATTAAAAATTAAATTTAGAGAGTAATTTGATATGGGTAAAATTAAAATCATCCAATAATAATTAATATTCCTAATAGCGACCTTAACAGTTAGTTTTAACATAGATTGACCTTACTTAACCTTTACTGAGGTGATAGTTTTTTCTTGGATTACTATGCATATTGACCAAATTTAAAAGGGGAATATTTAAAAAATTTAAACCTCATGATTAAAAATATAGAATAAATTTTTGAATATTCAATTCTTATAAGTTAACAAAATTAATTATAAAATATGTCTAGCAATTAAAACCGATTTTGGAAAAATATTGTCTTAAGCATAAAACAAGATTTATTCTTATACCATGTACGAAAAAATATAGATGAGTGTTAAAAAACATTATTTAATATATTATATATAAATATAAATAAAATCATTCACTAATTATTATAAATTATATTTATTAATAGAAAAACACATTTCCCAAATAAAAATAGATTTTCATAAAAATGTCATTTCCTTTTTAAAATTTTTTTTACACAAAATTCAACAATAAAATTTATTTTAATGAGATTAATTGTATTATTAATAATATTAGATAACTAATTTTACTATGAAATCATGTTAAAACAAAAATTATTTTGGAAAATGCTTTCAAAAATACAATTTTCAATAAAAATCAGTATTTTTCACTATTCATCGAAAAGTCAATCTTTTCATAAAATTATAAAAAAACAACTTAATATAATTCTGATATGATTATCTCAAAAATGATGTTTATTTTTTCAAATAAAGTAACTAAAATTGGGTAAAAGTAAATATAATATTTTTCTTAAAAACCAATAAATATCGTTTCCAAAGGAAACATATTTTTGAAGCATAATAGAAATTCAATAAAAATTGAATGTTTTTTTCTTAATAAGTAATAAATATATTGGTATCGAGTAATAAATTTATATATATGTACATTTATTTCATAACTTTTTTATTCTAATTCATACCCAATAATTTATGGCTTGTTTAAACAAGTTATAAAAATATTTTATGGTCATTTATGCTTGATGTTGTGTGTCGTATATGATATCAAATATAATGTTATTATTTTAAAATATCAGTGTGTTAAATTTACCCATGAAATAAATTTTATCCACTTAATTTTAATTTGTTCTTGGTAATAATGGGTTTTTTATTTGAAAATTTGTTTTGTGAAACACATATAAAAAGGGTTAATAAAAATTCCTCTTAAAAAGAGGGAATAAGAAATATGAATATCACCTAGCATAACACATACATAGGGTTACAAATAAGAGAAAATTAGTTGGATGTGAAAATATGGACATGTAAGAAAACCATAATGTTCATATAATGATGGAGAGAAATAGAGAACATTGATCGAAAGAAAGTGGATGATCTTTAGAATGTTAACAACCACAAAACCACAAATCGATGAGGTACAAAGAAGACCATAAATTCATCAAAAGTTAAGGTAATAGGAAAACTTTTTTTAAGATCATTTTCCTAGAGTTTAGGCATTCCTTTACCATCTATAGTTTTAACATAAGGAAATATACTTACTTACAAAGTATAATTTCATATTTTAATCAATTCCCATCATAATATAATAAGTTTCTCCTAAATGATAAGTATTCAAGGTGATTTTTTCATGCCTTAATAAATAAAATCAACAAATAATGTATTTAAAAATTATATCAAGATATTACTCCTATGTTTATTAAAAACCTAAAAATGTTAGCGCAAGGTTACATAATTACCCAAATGAATAAACCTAGAAATAATACATTTAACTCCAAAACTTCCAGAATAAAAATACAGGTTCCACTTAGATCATTTCGTAAATAAACAAACAACCTAAATAACTTCAATAACCTAAAAATTAAATAAATTTTTATCCTTAATGATTATTTCATACCTTTTATCTTACATCTCCATAAATTTCAATACATTCATCAGAAATAATCACTTGTTAAACCTAACGGTTATATATTCCCCAAACCAATGAAATATCTCCCAAAATATCATTAATAACCATAAAAAATCACAACATAATATTGTAATGTACTAAGCTTCCCCAAATTATCATGAACCAAATTTAGATACTAACCTGAAAGGTAATCCTTAACATGACCATGAATATCTTTTAAAATATAAACCTGTTACTGAATCACTTTCCACCCATCATGATTATACACATACAAATATCAAATAGACCGTATTTATCTTATACACAAATCATATATTAACCTGAGGGGTTATTTAAACCTTAATATATTATTCTTCATAAAACCCATTAAAAATTCAAATCACTTTAAAATACAATCTATTAAAACCACAAAATTGGTGTCTAAGACTTTGAACTTATGATTAAACATAAAAATATATACACATGATGGTATCCATATATCCAAAGTTATCCTCAAATAACAACATTAAAGATTCAAAAAATTAACAAAATTATTATTCCACAAATAAAATCCTAGACCATTTAATATATTCCATAAATCCAAAAATGAAATAAACTTCTTCAAATATGACCTAAATCAAAACACTAACTAATTTAAAGGTCTCCAAGACTACACCATCAATGTCAATAATCAATTTATACCAAAAAAACATTATCAATTTTCATGGTCATTGGTAGGATTCAACATACATTCTAAAATCCTTAATGAAAAATACTATGAAAAAAATACATAGATGTTTCATGATTTTTACATAAAAAATATCATTGATATAGTTATTGAACCTAGATATTGAATCACTCCATTCCTTTAACATAAATGATTGGAATAAAATAGGTTCTTCTTGGGTCTAACAATTAACAATGGGATTAGTTCATTTGCTTGGATAATTTATATATTCCCCACACATGATAAATTTAACTATAAATTGTACCTTAATATAGAATTCGTTTTCCTCTTTGAAACTCGTAATTTTTTATAATCAATTAATTTATTAGTGCCTTTTATTTCCACATAAAAAACATCTTCTAATTCCTTTGAGTCATTCCATTTAGGGATTCTTCACACATTCTTGACATATAGGAAGCTAAATATTCATTCTTATATAGTCTTCGTGAAACTCCATCTTCCACTTATTATGTGTGTCAAAAAACTAACTTGTATAGAGGTTATTAATTATGTAATAGGATAGATGATTAGGCATAATCACAAGGTTTTTAATTCTAGGTAAAATTTCATTTGGTTTATCTTGAGGATAATCACTCTATTTTCCATCAACATTAATATGAATACTCAAAGTTTTAGCCATTTACTAAAACAAAAAATCATAATGTGAGAAAAAATAGTGATAATGAAGAATCATTAATAATAATTTATAAAATCTATAAACTATAAAACATTATTTTCAATATATGAAACCTTAGTTTTAACCTAAGTTGTTCATGGACAAAATAAATCCAAATATTTTATAATGGTTCATAGAGAAAATGTGAATTATCCTAAGAATATATCATGGGAGTTTCAAACCAGGTGCATGGTAAAGGTACACTCTCCGTGCAGTAGAATGATGTTTGAAATATACTCAACCAACCCAATTCAAGATTATTACCCCATGAGGAATATATTCCAAATCTATATCCGCTTTTACAATCTAGAAATGGATGCATTTATAGAAAAACCACATAATATATTCTATACCAAAACATTAAGATTTTATCCTATACATAGAATTATCCCTAAAGTTTTTACAAAAGTTCTTTAATATAAATATCTAAAGTTTAACTAAAATCATCTTTGACACAAACTATATCGACTTTATCTTTTCGTATATAAACATCACATATTTTTAGATTAATATTCAATACATAACATTACAATCCACGCCCAAACCATATAGGTTAAGTGTATTTTAAAACTAGGATACATATACCAATGGTTAATAAAATATATATAATTTTACCCACTTAGTTCTCCATAAATAACACCCATATTATAAACATCATATTTAGAAATTTTCTTTATATCCTTGGGTAAAAATCAAATGTTAAAGGGTGAAATTTGATACTCAATAAGGTTAAAAAAAGAGATATCAATGATCACATAAGGATAAAATGATAAAAAAAGATATGAGATCATGAGATTAACATTTTAAAACCATAATTTTCATTTCATAGAACATAATATTGTGTCATGGAATATGTCTTCTAAATTTATAATACATCAAACATAAAGAAACAAATAATAATGATCTAAGAGATTATAACATTAGAATGTGACATAAGTTTGTGTAATACACATAATAATATAAAATCATTTACATTATAGTAATGGATCACTTGAAAGACTAACATAGTGAATTAGGATCACTACCCAAACCATCGTAATAGTTAAAGTTCACTCCCAGTACTATCATTGTGGATAGAGTTCCTTACTGAACTAGGTTAACTCCATATTCTAGTCCTATTTATCATATGAGATATCAATATTTACCCAGTGCATTATTGGGATATATAATTCCAAGACCACCCATAACATAATTAAAACCAAATATATATATATATATATATATATATATCTGTGTGTGTGTCTACAAAGATGCCTTAAAACATTCATTTTTTCATAAACCATGCAAATTTGACAGATTTCAGAAACATTTCATCATAATATTACATGTAGAAACGAATCAGGTTTCATAAAAATTTCATCATTTAATCATATCATAACTTTTGGAAAATAAATGGGTTTTACAAACATATTTTCATCATAAATAATAAAACATATAGGGTATGTATAAGGATGGAATAATTGGACCGTATCCCCAACAGAGGATATATAACAAAAAAAGTTATTATCATAAATTAAGAATCTTTAAAGAGATCAATTAGAATTTTTCATGAGGAAAACACTCTTTTAACTTTTAAATTTGTTCATTAAAATCAAAAAATTTCAAAAATATTATAGAAACAAATTACTTGTAAAATAACCTCAGAAACATATAATTGAGTCTTCAATGAATTGAGTGGTCATGATGGAAGAAAATTCTGTTCATATAGTATATGTTAAAATAAAAACATTCATTTCACACGTTTTTAAAATGTTAAAAATACCTCATCTGAAAGAGAATAATAATATTAATTTAAAACCATTTATTTATGTAAATAATAGGTATAAATGAATTTTAAAATCTATAGGATAATTTTTGAAACATTCTGGATTTTTTTAGAAATCATTGACATGGAAGAGAATGGTTTTCATCTGAAAGGAGAAATAAATTCAGTTTTCCTTAGAAAATTATCTAGGTATCTTGAATAAATTAAAAGTGTAAAATGAAATTAAAAAATTTAATATATAGAAATAATCCTAATAGAATAAAATTAATGGGTTTCTTGAGATTTATACCTTAATATTTCACCAATAGAACTTAATCATAAACAATCTCGGTAAACAATGAGATTGTAACATAAAACCATTGCCACTATTGAAACTCTTGAATCATAATCCCCATGAAAGAATAAAAATCAAATAAAAAATTAAATATCATAAAAAAACTATATTCATGGTATAACATGTAAATTTGTCCATATATTTTCCTAATAAATGAGGATCTATGCATAACATAACATGGATCCCAAAGAAGACAATTTGAGATGATAGACCCTTACCTCGAGTTCCATTTGCTTAAAATAAACTCTAACCACCTATATAATAAATTTAAATGTATTATAATTATATTCCAAAATAATTTAAATAATAATAATATCATATATTATACCTTTATAACATTTTAACACCAATTTATCCAAAATTCCTTATTATAATAATCATTTATGAGTGTTAATTGTTTCATTTTTTACATAATAATTTAAGTTTAGTAGTTCTAATCCTTGTAATTTTATATGGGTTCCATAATATTAATAATTTTAATAATAATATAAATATCATATATATTTATTATATATATATATATATTTAGGCTCATCCATATTTCTTAGTGATAAAATAATGAATTACATCATTCATAGAGACGCCTGGTCATACGTTTGCATGAACGTTGTTGTCACTTTTTGACAGACGGAATGAAATATAATTAACTAATAATTAAAAATTTTAGAATAATAATTATATAACATATATATATATATATATATATTCATTATATCTATCCATATTACCATCCAGGTAAAATAAAAATGAAAAATGAGTCACATCGCATCGTGGAGGTGGTAGTTCACGCATACACATGAGCGACATTATCGTTTTTCAACAGATTATAATATAAGAATTTAGAATTGATATTATCAATATATAAGAATAAATATATCCTAAATATTACATATAAACATAAAATACTTTATAATAAACATCCATAAAACATGGTGTTGATAAATGAATTATGTTACTACGTGGAGATGATAAGTCGTAGGTACACACAAGTGAATCTTTCACTTTTCGTCTGATGATAAATAGGGTAGATAATGGTGGTTTCATAATATTAATAACATTTATTTATATTTATGATACCAAAGTTTTTATTTTATGACAAATCTCATAGATTTATATGTGGTTAAAAATATGTAAAAATTAAGTGATCGATTAAGGCGATTACCTCTTCATTGAAAGAACTCCATTAAATTTCCTCTTAAGGGTCATAGGGTTTTTATTTTGGGATGAAAAATACCTATATAATGTTTTAAAGATTATGGGGATGGATTTTATTAGGTTTTTATTTGAGCGATATGGCCCAATAGTTGTGAAAAAAGTGGTGGGAGGAGGTTCCCTTTTATAATTGAAGTGAAGGAATTGTTTGGAATTTTTTTAAATATTAAATTATAAAAAATATATTCTCAAGAAAAATAATTCCAAAATGGAAAGAGATTTAAATATATGGTAGGAGGTGGTTTTAACACCTTAAAAATTTTAATTTGGATAGGTTTACATGGTTTTTTGAACCTCATATTTTGGTTCAAACCCTTAATTAACCCATTTAAACAGTAACCACAATAACAAATGTTTCACTCTTGAAGGGTTATAATTTTCAATATAAGGTGCATATTGAATTATAAATGGAAAGGCTATGACATTTTTTACCATATATTATCCTGAATTTCATCAAAAAAATATATTATTAATTTTAAATAATTAAATAAATTATCATTTAAACAAAATATCATTAAAGACAATTTTAGAATTATTCATTTGATTTTACTTTAAAGAAACCAAGAAAAAATGAAATTAGAATATAATCCTATTAAATTTTACAAATATGTTATATTTATACAATATCTCTAAAAAATATTACTCACTCAAATTATATTTATTTTGATATTTTTAAAATCATTTATTTTGTTTTTTTACTAATTGAAGAAATATTGTATTAGTGTTACACAAGATTTTTGAATATTTATTTAATAACTAAAAATTATAAATAATTTACCATCATGAATATAATTTAATTATTCAAAAACAAATTCATTATAATTTGTTAACCAAATTTTTTTCCCTCTGTGAACAAATAAGAGATATTTAAAACTAAGAGAGTGACATTTTCTACCTTTCATGGATTTAATTATTATATAGATATTTTTCCTAGAAAAGTGTCCCATAAAAAATTATATTTGTATTATATTGTGATATTTTTTGAATTAATTTCTTTAAATATGAATTAATATTAATAATGGGGACCTTAACACTTAGAATTAGTAAAGATTAATCAGATTTACACTTTACTGAGATGATATATTTTACCAGAGTTTCTATGAATAGTTATTAAAAATAAAAATGGAATATTTAAAAAATTTAAACCTAATGATTAAAAATATATAATAGTTTTTTTAAGATTCAACTTTTATAAGTGAAAAAATTATTTACAAAATAACTGCGCAAAACAAGATGAAAATCATTTTTTAGAAAAATGTAGTTCAAGTGTAAAACTAGATTGATTCTTATACCACACATTAATTTTTTTATATAAATGATAAAAAATAGTATTGAATATGTAATATTTTTATTTAATTGAAATATTTAACCAATATTTATTTATTATATTTATTAAGATAAAAACACATCACGCGCATAAAAATAGATTTTCAGACTAATATCTTTTGATGTATAAAAATGTTTCTATACTGAATTAAAAAATAAAATTGATTCCAATGAACTTAATTGTATTATTAACAATATAATATAACTTATTTTACTTTGAAATCATTTTAAAACAAAATGGATTTTTGTAAAAGGTTGAAATAAATACTGTTTTTAATAAAAAAATGTATTTTTCACAATTCATCAAAAAGTAAATCTTTTAATAGAATTATAAAAAATTAACCCTAAGCTAATTTTGATATGAATATTTCAAAAATGAATATTTTTTAAAACACATTTACTAGAATTAGAGAAAAATTAAACATGATACTTTGTTAAAAATTGAAAGAAATCATGTTTGAAGAAAATATATTTTTGAAGCATAATATAACTTTAAAAAATGTTTATTTATTAAAAATTAAATAATATATTGGTATTGAGTTGTAACTTTTTATATATTTCATAATTTTGTATTACTATTCATACGTGTTTTTTTAACGGTTTGGTTTTACTGGTCATAATAATATTTCATAGTCATTTATGCTTGACGTTGCATGTCGTATATGCTACTGAATATAATGTTATTCTTTTACAATATGTGAGAGTTACAATTCAAGGGATTATAATCCCAATTTTTAAATTCTCATTAATATGAACATGATAAATAGAAACTGTGTTGCATAATAATTTCATGATTTTTAGATGAATGATATTTTCATACCATTAATGTAATGTCCTATGATTCTATATTTATGTTTAACAAATATATTATTTATGACTATATAAATATATATATATATATATAAATGGTTTCACATAACTATTGCATAATCATAATGAATATATACTCAATGTTCTTATAACAAACAAAGAACTCATATTATTTAAAATATAATTCTAAAATAATTCTTTTCACATATATTTCATATTTGAATATATTTTTATTATAAAACATTATTTATATATATATATTGTTTACTGACGATTATTCATTGAAATGTATTATTTATATACTTTTACTTCCATTATTCATAAAAAAGCTATATTTCATGATTTGACGAATATAATGAAGTATCTATTCTTCGAAAAATTTAACTATTTATTTTTATAGAAGAGTGTGATCTTCATATCTCATGGTCATGAAATTTAAATATATTAATTTTTTATTCATAATTAAATATTTGGAGTGTATAGTATTTATTTGTATTTTACTTTAACTATGTATGAGAATATATATATTTTATCATATTAAATTATTTATTATTGGAATTATTCTATATGATTGATTATATAAAAATAAAAGTTAAATTAAAATAATCATAGGTCCAATATATTATATATATATATACGAAGACTACTAAAAATTTGGTTATATTCAGTCCTCAAAATTTTATTTTTCATTGCCAGAAAGTGCTGACAAGATTAGCACCCCAAATGGTGTTTGACCTTTATCAACATTAAAAAGAAGCATTGATAAATTTCATATTTATTATCACTCCTAAAGGAGACTTTAATCAGCATTTTATTTAGTGCTAAATAAAAAATAATTTTTCTATAGTTTTTTAACAGATATAATACTAAACATATTCTTTTTTCAATGCTCTCTCACATCTATATCATTAGACCCAAACCCCTTCTGAACACACAAACACAATCACAAACTCACACACCGGTTATCTGGGCCTTTTCTCACCCTATCCATTTATCATAATTTTAAACACCATTTATTAGAAACATGCACCTTGGTCATCCAACTTCAGTTTCAAGGAATCAAACCGTACACGTCATGCCCAAATTTACTACCCTTACCATTACACACTCTTATTTTTTTCTATATTTTATGATGTATTTATTTATTTATATATATTTCCATATATCTTGTTAACAAAATTATTTATCTATATTATCATATATATTTATATAATAATTTTTAAATACATTTTTAAAATATGTTTATATATTTACATATAATTTGTATATATTTACAAATAATTGTATTTTTACATATAAATTTTTTTATGTATTTATAAAATTCATATTTATTATAAATACGTTTATATAATACATTTATATAATATTTATAAATTAATTAATTTCATGTAATTTTATATTCATTTTTATTATATATTTAAGGGTGTATTTATAAAAATATCTTAATATGATGTATTTAGACAATATTAGTAAACACATACACACATATTTATATATTTATCTATAATTTTAATTTTAAATAATTATAGAAAATAAAAGAAATTACAATTGATTAAATATATATATATATATAATGTGTTTATATAAATATATATTTATTTTTATATAAAACAAATTTAAGTATATAATGGATAATAATATTTTTCCATATGGTTTATATATTTTCATTTAGATATATTGTACTTGTAAATGTGGTTAAATATTTATTTATACAATTAAATTTTTATGTGAATATATATATATATATTATACATAACACTATAATACAAATAAAGATAAAATTTTAATGCTATAATATTTAGATGATTGTAATCCCTAGTAATAAGTTCAGTCCCCACTGAAAAAATAAAAATACACCATCAAATGAGGCCAAAATTTCATTAAATGGTAATAAAACGGAGGTACCCTGACAAAAACATTAGTTTTAGAGGCCTTCTAGACCTTTTTTGACCTTTAAAAACACTAACACAGTCTTTCCCCTATCGTCACATAGTAGATCATTTTTCAAGCTTTGATTTAATATTTTATAGTGATGAAATAGATACTCAGATAATAAATTATGGGAATCAGTTCTTATTTTCATCTTATTTCTGATCATTCATTAACTTATTTTATTTTTCTATTATCAAATTTTTCTTAAATATATGTTACTCATTAATAATTATAAAATTTATAATCTGTATTAATTTTTCATTATTAAATATTCATATTTTGACTAAAATATTTTATATTAAGTGGAAATACATATTTAGTATTATATAAATGATTTTTAATAAAATATTATATAATTATATCAATAAAAATATATTTTTATATTAATATATAAGGTTTAATCACATATTTTATGAAATGTAGATTTTATCAAAACTAAAAGAGCACTAATAAAACCACTTTCATTAATGGTTTTATTTGCACTGATAAAGGTATCATTTATAATATCTTTTAACTGTTGATGATAAATTCCCCCCTTTTATCATCATTGATAAAGGGTGGTGCTGAACATAGTGAAAATATGTTTTCACAGCCTATGGTTATAGAAGGATATTTGATTACCAAAAGATGGAAACATCACCAATTTCTTTAACAATCGATATCGCTGCATAAAATAGTTGTATAGAATCCTAAGAGAGAAAAGGGAGGAGTGTTGATGCACAATTTACATGATGAGTTAAGGATATGAGTATACCATCCACTATCATAACTACTTTTCCACCGCTACTTCCCTTTCCCACCAACATACACCTCTCCGGCTCGGTAAGTAACACACATTTATTTAATATATTTCCTCTTAAATTTTTTAATGTATATTCAAAATATAACAATATATTAATTTTTTTTAGATAATATAATTTGTTTCACTTAAATATTTATCAAATGTTAATTGTTTTTAGTTTTATTACCATCATTAAATGTTTCTCTAATTAAATTATTAAATGTTAAATGTATTTAAAATATTTTCCCCATTTTTTCTCTTATATGTTTTTAAAATGATTATTTAATTTACATATTATATGTTGAATATGTTAATATAAAAAAATATAACTAATCTAACATTTTCTGAAATATTTGTTTTAGTTCTATTAATAATAATTTAATTTTTAAAATTTCATTGTGCTTTATTTTTATATCCAACAATATTATGTTAATTTATTTATTTTATCATTATAATAGACCCATTTCATAAATATTATATGTATGAATATTTTTCATCTTAAATTATAAAATTGTTTTATAGAAATTAATTTTAAAAAAAATTAAATTTATTTTTATTATTTTTATTTTTATTTTAGTCAAGAAGATTTTAAATAAATATACCGGTAATTGTGTTATGATTATTTTGGGAGATATATTTTTTATTAGTTCATGTTTTATAATGTATAAAACAAACAGTTCAATGGAAAAATATCTCACCTAGACTTAATATGCTATATTTTATGCAATATGTATTGTTGTTATTTTATTTTTAAGAAAATAATAATATTTTTTTACCCCCAAAAATACGTTATGAGTAAATAGATAAAGATATTTAATATAGAGACCACTCTCCTAAAATATTAAATGAAATGAGATTAATGAAATTGACTCAAATTTATAAAATCCTTAAAAAATAAATAATTTGTTATTAAATACATGATATGGTTTTAATTGTATTTTTAACTAAGTTTTTAATTTAAAATACAATTTCCAGGGTATCATTGAATAATATTGAAAATACTTATATTGATATACGAAAAAAGGATATGTGAGCAATATATTAATGAGATATAATGGGTCAACCAATTTAAGAGATTGATTTATAGTGAGTAAAATGTTAGTCCCTATAGGAAGTGTGAAAATATAGAATAATTCACATGAGACGTCGTGAGGGTTAATTTTATTACTAATGTTTTTTTGAAAAATTAAAAGATATAGACAAAACATTAAAAATACTCTGACTCATGTCACCATATTGATACCACCGATGTTGAGGTAAAACTCACAATCAATGATCCTCTGACCATAATGCTAAATATTCTTATTTAAGAATTCAGATCTAGTGTTAATTACATGAAGACTAATGAGGAAAGTGGGATTAAATCCCATTTAGGTGAAAATGGAGAAAATTTTAAATTATTTGAAATGGATGATGATTTAAAAATAAAATACAACATAATGGTAAAAATTTAAATATGTTATCATTTATCATTAGTTTTTTTCACCTGAATAATTTGAACTAGTGGAGGGATAAATCTTTTGATATGTTATGTCAATATTTCAAAAAATTCATGCATGTTAGCACAGGGCTTCCTGTCTCTTACTACCATGGACACAAGTAAACATAAAATCCTTTTTTCATATGTTATATCAGGTGATTTCATGAACAATTAGATATTGTTTATGAAACAAAACTCTCATATCAATATGTGAATTTTGTTTCAAGTCATCCGGGTGGAAGGAGGATTTCGAAGAAACATACTCATTCAAATCATTTTACAGAATTCAATAACTTGTACATTTGATCATTATTAAATGATTTCATTACTTTCCCTTCAATATTATATTGAATATAATTTTTACGCCATTTAAAATTTAAAATAATTTGATGTACAGATATGAAAGAGAGAATTGATAAACTAACCTACCTCATAGACTCCTCAACACGGAAGGAGTTGGTTGGAGGAATTTGTTGTTTTCCCAAGAAATTCATGGTGTTCATCTAGGTTTGGAAAATGATAGATTTAATCCATTCAATTAAATTTTTGCGGAAATTTATAGAACATGGACTATTAGGTTGGTTCCACCCAATATTCTCCCCTGGTTATGTATGGAACAACTATTTTATATATTATATATTCTTATAGATGAACTAATATGCCTCATTGATAAGATTAATGAATACTTTAAGCCTTTAATAGATAGACTAAAATATTTATGGACTGAAGATATGATAAATTTTTATATTGAATATAATGAAATGTTTACACATAACGTTTAATTATTTTGGACAATTATTGATTTCCTCTCTTAGGTTATTTTTTTCAGATAGAGTATGAAGGGAGAATTTATGTCCCTTAATACAATAAAAGTAAGATCTAAAAAAATATAAAACATTCCAAAAAACTAGCATAAAATGGTTATATTTATATTCATTATCTCTATAATAAGTTAAAAAACGATAAAGCATGGTTTGAGAAGATAAGAGAATATGGTTAAATACCAAACAATTTAAAAGGTTTCTAGATGTTTTCCCAATTATATAAGGAAAAAACCCCATAATTTATGATTTTAATGATTTTTTAGCTTTACATACAAGTCACATTATAATTAGGTAGAAAAACATGATCATAAATGGAAGAATGATAGTATTTTATTGGGTTTTTGTAATGGAAATCCCTCATGTTTAGCCACAACCTTGATTTAATAAATATTGATAAGATTTTTTATCTTAATTTTATGTTCAAATTTTGGATACCAAGGTAAAATATAATGGTATAGTTAATTCACAATGTGATATAAAAGAAATAGACTTGATAAAATCTCTATATTTATATGTTGTGGGAAAAAAATACATATATACCCATTTCCCAATACATAATGAACAGTTTGAGAAATACACCCTCATTTATATTTTAATTTTTTCAAGATTCCTAGGGGATACAACTCTAACATATCAAAGTGAGTTAAAAAGAATAAAAAATCACTAAATATTTTTAAGATACACGTCATGTATATTCTAATTAAGAAGGTAATATTGATATCTATTTGAAATAGTTTACATGAAAATATTTTGAAAAATCATTAATTGAACTCATTATATTTTTAAGATTAATATATTCTTAAAATGTTTAAAAAATAAATTTCAAGACTACGCAAGATCATATCATGACTAAACAATGAAATCAAGAAAAAATCATCCCTAATTAATTATTTTTGGTTTAATGGTACACTTTATAGTCCATTTAGCTAATAAATTATGAACTATTGGACCAATGTAGTTTTGGTGGATTTACCAGATTGGGATGTACATGAATACATTAGTGTTGTTTGTGTATACAAAAGTACACTAAAAATGAACATATGATAGTTTAATGCATTATTTTTTGTGTTTCATATCATGAAATTAATAAAAAAAATTGATACAAAAAACATAGTCATGATGCCCCTATTGGATAGAGAACATTGTTCAATATGAACTATTCCAAAAATATTTAAGAAAACTATTATGTTTTTTTCAATATAACATTATTGGCCACAATTATCCATTAAGTTAATTATTATTGAAGAACATGTAATTTTATATAAAACTTTTAAACAATGCCATTATGGGATTAAATTTTATTCTTCACTTCTATAATTAACAATTTCCAAATTTATATAGAACTATCACAAGAGATTATTCATCATATTCATTAACTACATAATAAAACATTCCAAGGGTGGTTCATGAAATATGCATGTGCTTATATAATATTTTTACATGTACATTTAACATGATATTTCATTGTAATTTTATATCACCAATAAAAATGTTTGGTTTATATATATCTGAAACGATAGATAAACAAGTATGATTTTCAATGAATTAAAAAATCATTCTAATTAAACATTGGATAAATCATGAAATTATAAAACATTTGATGTAAACAATTTTTTTTATTTTTCGTATAGATTAGTAATAATAAACACAAAACCATTGCATAAGTTCCTATTCTATAAATATCAATTTTTGTGATGGAGAATTGAAGGATATAACTGATGTAATATACAATAAGGGATTAAAATTATTATTTTTCAAGTGCAATTATGTTTATCCAATTTATGGGAAAAAATTTTATATGTATTAATTTACATTAGTCATGTCTAATAAATTTCTATTTCGAGATAAATGCTTAAAATGAATCATTCATAATAGACACCTAAACTAAGAAAAATTACATTATTAGTGATAATTTGGATCTGAATTAGCATATGGGGTAAAATTTAATAGAGGGGGTGTTTGTAATTGATCACACAAAACAAAATATTAGTGGATTATGATTAAAAAATCATGATCATAATATGATGGTTGTAAGATCCTAAAATTTTCTGAGGATGAATCAAGCTAGATTTTATGTATTGTTTTTCTCTTTGGTTGAGCATAATTTGATTGGGTTTATCATTCAGGTGAATTTGGGTGAAAATGGAGAAAATAGGAAGGAATGAGGGTTTTGCATGATTGGCGCACGATTTTCACAAATCATGCACTTTGGACCAAGAAAATGTGTGCCCTATTATGACTAACCTTGAAACTCTATAAAAGAGGCTCAATGTTTAGGTACATGGTTAGAGAAAACCATCCACCTCTTCTCATTAAACCATTCACAACTTTTTTAATTCATCTAAAAATTAGTTATAAAATTACCTGAACCTATGATACTCACCCAAATCGAACCCCTTTCAACCCCTGATGTCCTTTCATGATTTTAGAGCCTCTTAGGTGGATTCCAAGCCCTCTTGACCTTTTTTCATTGTGGTTCGAAGCCCGAATCAAATATCTACACCCCTCTTGATAAGAGGATCTCATCTTGTTTGTTTTTCCATTCTTCTCCCATTCTTATATCTTTCATTAAGGGAAAATATTCTCTATTTGTTTTTAGATCTGGGCAGAAATTTTTTGGATCTAGATCTAAGATTTTATATATAGATCTAGATTTAGTATATAATGATTGGTTCAATCTTGATTTATGTTTTAGATCCAAATCACATTCTACATCATAACTCTGCTGAAATTAGGGATTTTCATTGGGAGATCAGTCATCAATTAATTGAGGAAAGCGTTATATTATTCAAATACCATAGTCTTGATATCAATTCTATGTATGTGATGATAAAATTTCTACCATTCATTTAGCAATTGGAATTCCTAAATTTAATTAACTAATGTGGTCAATTAATTAATTGAGGAATTAATGATATACTTGAATAATGGAATTGTAGAATTGAGATAATTAATTGATGATTTAGTTATCAGAGTATTGAATTGTGGAACTGGGACAATCAATTAATAAATTATTTATCATAGTATTGAATAGTGAATATGGATAAATAATTAATGAATTAATTATCAGATTAGTGAAATGTGGAATTGGGGACAACATATTGCGATTTAATTATGAGAATATTTAATTATGAATTAAGAATAATTAATTGTTTAATTAATTATTGTAATATAGATATTTTTTAATATGAATAATTAATTTATTAATTAATTATGGTAATATTTTTTACTGTGGATTTGATTAATTTATTTTGGAATTAATTAAAGAATGTAATGAGATTAATTAATTCATGAATTAATTAATGGAATTAGGGCGAATAATTTGTTGGTGAATTAATTATTGATATTGATGTGATAAAATAATTGTTGAATTAGTAATTTTTTGATGTAGTCAATTAATTTTTGAATTAATTAATGGAATGGATTTGACCAATTAATGGAAGAATTAATTGAAGATATTGTCATGATTAATTAATTAGTTAACTCATTAATAGAGTTTATATGATTAATTAATTTTTGAATTAATTTATGGGACATTTGATACATGTGATATATGTAATACAGGTGATATATGGAATTGATTGAGAAAATGGGACACGAGACACAAACTGATGCTCTAAATACCCCCATGGTCCTAGCCATTACGTTCTAGGACAGAAGGAATGTAGGAAATTTGTATGGAATAGGGTTTGATGATCAAAATACCCATGATGTGTTTGAAAAGGGCTGATTATCCAAATTCCAATGACGTGTGAGATCAAGACCGATGTTCTAAATACTCACGGGGTGCTCAACATGACGATCTACATCCAAAATAATGGCATTGGAATTTGGTTCCAATTAGTCATATCATGAATTCATATGAAATAGAAAATGAAATCACATTTGATAAATGAATTTTGAATCGATAATGTGAAATGGTTTAGACTTCGGCATGGGTCGAACTAGGTATTGAGGTTCGGGTGTTCTCAGGAATCTAGGGGTTTATGTGGTTAAATAAACAGTAAAAGATAATGTGATAACTATTTTCTTATGAATTGTACTTATTTATTTATACAAATACGTACATGTTTTTGACTTAATATTGTTTTATATACCATTGTTCGTAGCCTACTGAGTTGTAATCACACACTACATGGGATTCCTAATTGATACCCAAATAGATTGCATTTTTTCATGACTGGATAAGGGAAAATTCCCTATGTTAGATGGCTGATTTGGGTATGGAGAATGGATGAGAGGATGAGAAGTGGTTTCGGACACGTTTGGGAGTTTTTAATGTATTTACTTTTGTGTTTTCATTTTGAAACTTCACACATACCTTTTTCATGGAATATATACTATTCAATTTTGACATTGTATTTGTTGTTTTGGATCATCTTTTGATATTTTTACTATTCTATTTATGGTTACATGTATTCAGTAATTATATCATATTTTCTACTGGTTTATTACTCTGAAAAAAGTGGGTATTGTCTCCCCACGATCGATATTAGACCCTTTCTGCTAGTCAGCAACCTCTAGAGTACGGTGAGGCATGCTTGAGGTCATATGGCGGCCCGTCTCAGGGAACCGGTGTGTGGTACTCAGGCCAGGATGTTACAAAGTGGTATCAGAGCCCAGTTTTGTTTTATTTTCTTTTCTATTACTATTTGGGAAAGGTAAGAAAGAAAATATAAAGAGTCGGTCCATGTACATGAGCTTCTGTATGGGAGTTGAAAACCCATGTATGGGAGAAAAACCAAGTACCCATGGTGGGATTTTAGTTATTTCTGTTTGATGTTACAGTTTAATATTATTTCACCTTAAGAGATGCACTTGCTGTGTGAAGTGATATTTATTTCAGATATATATTGAGATTTGACTCGTCGCCAGGTATGGCATGAAAGATGAGTATACAGTATCATTCTTGGCACTAAAGATTATTTTTTGACATGCATCATTTTAGGCATGCATACGAAAATATGTTTTGTGTAAGTTGTTGAAATTGATCTATTTTTCCTTGCTTGTGAAATTAAATTTAAAATGGTGCCTAATATGAATTTGGAAGTGGTAAAATGATGAAATATGCGAATAAAGTGGTGTCAAATGGATTGTGAATAATGATAATGTGTTTACCGATGTTGACTATGACCTAGATGTAGAATGGTTAAGGGTAGTGATAGAACCTTGGTATTGACCGCATAGTGAGGGTTAGGGAAAATAAGTATTTTGATTTTTTTTATTTTCTTCTAACTCATATGTGATAAAGTTGTGTTATGAGTCCTAAGAAATGTTTTTGGTATTGTATAGATATTCCTCCTTGATGATGCTTATTGAGATGAAGATAAGAGGACATAGCTAGGGATGACCCTCCAATGATGGAACTTGAGGCACCAATAGTGCTAGGTGAGGAAGTCAGAGAGAATTTATGGGAGAAATTTTCCCACTTTATGAAAATTATCAAAATCAAACCATGGTGGGTTGTGAAAATAAAGTTTTATATGATGAGGTAGTTCCAATTACAGCACCCTCCATATTTTTCTGGAGAGGGTGGACTTGAGGGAGATGAGTTTTCGATTGAGTCTATCAAGACTATAGTTGACAACTTGGAGACTCCTTTGGAGAAGATAGTCAAATTAGACATTTATATGTTATGTGGCCAGGAAAAATGTTGGTGGGACATCCACAATATGTATGGATATCTGGAGACTATGGTGTGGAAGTACTTTTTGGAGAAGGTCTTGGATAACATTTAACTAGAGATTCTTAGAAATGATAGAGCAGCTGAGTTGATGTAGTTGACTCAGGGGATAATCTATGCGATGGACTATGTCGAGTGATTTATAGACATGAAATGATTTTCTCCAACATTAATGGTAGATGAGGCTACTATAGAAAAATAGTTTCAGGATGGGGAAATGTGAAATTAAGTATCAGGTGAATATATTTAGGATGAGGATGTTTTTATAAGTGGTGAATCATGCTTTCATATCTAAAGGGAACATGAAGGAGGATTCTAGTGGAAGATAGGTGGTTTCTTCTAGATGATCTGGATATACGTATTTTGAGAGAAAGAAGCATTGTTATGAGATCTATTACTAGAGTGGTGAGAAGCAAAGAGGCCAGTTATGGGATCAGTTATTTTGTATCTTACCCTAGTTCTTGTCCACCAGTGCAATAGGGTGGTCTACTTTTGTAAACATTTTTAGTGACCACTGGAAGAGTGTCATTCTTTCAGAAATATGGGGCATCTATAGAGGTAATACAAGATCCCATGACAGATGGGTAGTGATGTACGAGAAAGATAGAACTAGGGTATGGGAAGGGGATATTCAACACCATATCGGTATGGCAACTGGACTTCTACAGGCTGAGGTGGTAGGGGAAGTGAATGTGGTGCTTCTAGGAAAGAGTGCATATATTATTAGGGTGGTTTGGATCAGGGGAGTCAGATCGGATCATAGGTAATAGGGGTAGGAAAATTCAATTATGTGAAACCTACACTTGTGGATTGTGAGGATATACCATTTATAGTGAGAGGTACTATTCTTTTAGCTTATTTATTAGCTAGTTCCTTATTTGATATTGGTGACTCTCTTTTCTTTATACCTTAAAAACATGTTAATGGTCTGAGCCTGGAGATGGAGTTTTTGAGAGAGGTTATGAATATAGATACAACATTGGGAGTATTGTTGAGATACATATATTGGAGAAAGGTTTGCTCTCTCGAGGTTGGGGAGTATCATTTTTGGTGGGATCTTTGCGTCCTTGAGATGTCACATTTAGACTTAATATTGAATATGGATTTTTTTAGTAGCATACCAATACTACATTGATTTTTATCGATGGAGTGTGACTTCTACGCTACTTAAGGTTGAGAACTATGTCCACCATGGATAATGGGATATCCAGGCAGGCCGATTAGGGATAATTACTCATCAATAAGGAGAGTTCACAAACTAGGTTTCCATTTTGTTATTGGATGATGGAGGTGTAAGGAATTATGTATTTTCACTAGTAGTGAATCAGTTTCTGAATGTTTTTCCTAAAGACTATTTAGGGAAACCACATATGAGAGATATGGAACTCAATATTGATCTCATGTTGGAGGTGGATCCTGTTTCAATTCCACAATAATGAATGGAATTAATAGAGCTTCAAGAGCTCAAGAATCAGCTGGATGAGTTGAAGGATAAGGGATTTATCTTGACCAAGTACATTTCCTTGGGGTTCACCTATATTGTTTTCAATGAAGGCTAATGATAATCTATGCTTGTGTGTTGATTACCAAAAGCTAAACCAGCTGACTATGAAGAACTGGTATCCTCTTCCACGTATTGACGATCAATTTGACCAGTTGAGGGGATCTTGTTTTTTCTCTAAGTTTTACATGAGATCAGGGTATCATCAGCTGAGAGTTCAAACTTCTGATATAATAAAGAGTAATTTTATGATTATGAATGACCTTTATGATTACATCTTAATTCCATTGGGGTTGATGAACACATCAATAGTGTTTATGGCCTTAATGAAAAAAATATTGTATCCATACCTAGATGAGTTTCTGGTAGTGTTTGTGGATGACATCTTAGTGTATTCCAATACTCGTGGCGATCATTACCAACACCTTGATTTTGTCTTGAGTGAACTAATAGTGTATCGCCTATATGCCAATATATCTAAGTGTCAATTATAGATTGACCAAGTACAATTCCTAGGTCACATCTTCTCAGAGGAAGGTGTGTCTACGGACCTAGATAAAGTATAGGAAGTTGTATCTCAGGAGCATCCCATGAATTTTTTTAGAATTTTTAGATTTCTAGGGTTGGCTAGGTATTATAAAAGATTCATCCAGGACTTGTGTCCATTTGAAATTCTGATTTAGTTCTTCAAAAGAGGGGATAAAGTTTGAATGTTCAGAGTTATGTGATAATTCCTTCTAGGAACTGAATAACCACTTGACATCGACACCGATCTTGATCATATTCGATCAAAGTGAGGAGTATATGATGTATTATGATGGTTTTGGGATCGGACTTGGAGTATTATTGATTCAAGGAGATTGGGTTGTGTCATACGGGTATCATGTAGTAGAGGATTCATGAAAATAATTACCTACACAAGACCTCGAGTTAAAAGTAGTTGTTTATGCTTTTACGTGTTGGTGGAAGTACATATTAGGAGATATGTTTAAAGTTAATACCGATCATATGATCTTAAAGTATATCTTTTCACAATGAGAGTTGAATCTCTAGAAGTGGATATGGGTTGAATATATACAGTCATTTGATTTTGATCTAGAATATATTCCCAAAAAAGGAAATAGTGTGGCTGATGCTTTAAGAAGGAAAAATCAAACTCGATAGGTATAAGAGTCTAGTGCTGTGTGTAATATGATGACTTTTCTAGATGAGATTCATGTGGTGGTTTATAAGAGTACAAAGTAGATGAATCTCATATAATTTTAGCGGAGTATACACTTCTGAGATAGATTAAAGTTAGGTATAATGAAGATTCAGAATTAATACCCTTAAGAGAAATACATGAATGTGGGGAAACACCTTCATATTGGAGAATGTATGAGGATGAGAAAATCTATACAAGGAATCAGGTTGTTGTTCCTATCTACATTCAAGTGAATTTGATGTGGTAATTTCATTCCTTGAAGTGGGAGGTACATCCAGGTGTGACCAAAATCTATAGTGACCTACCATGATAGTTTTGGTGGCATGGAAAGAAAAATGAGATAGTGGGGTTCCTGACATGATGTTACACCTATCAGTAGGTGAGGTCAGAGCATCAACAACTTAGATGTTTTATAAATCTATTTCTCATTCTAGAGTGGAAGTGGGATGACATGAATTTTGAATTTTTGGTAGGTCTCTAGAAGAATACTCATATGAATGATGCTATTTGGGTGATATTGGACCGTATGAAAAACCTTTCACATTTCTTTACTCTTCTAGAGAATTTATCAGTGGAGTAGTTGGGATAACAGTATGTTTGGTAGATAATTATTCTACATGGAGTGACATAGACTTTAGTTTCAGATCTTGGTTCATGCTTTACATTTCACTTTTAACAGGGATTATAGAAGGAAATGGGCACACATTTTTTGTCATATATGCGTTTTTACCCATTGAAAGATGGTCACTCTGAGCATACATTACACATGATTGAGGATATGCTATGACCGTGTGTTTTAGACTTCAGTGGGTCTTAGTAGAAGCTCCAAGATTTTGTGGAGTTCTCATACAACAAAAATTATTAGGCTACGATATAGATGGAACCATATGAGGCAATTTATGGAAGTCCATGAAAATCACCTTTATTATAGATAGTGGTTGGTGAGTCAGATTTTTTGGGACTAAGTCTCATATAGGAGACGTCAAATAAGGTTTATTTGATTCAGAAATGAATGGATACAACTTAGAGTGGACCGAAGTAATATGCGGATAGATTTTGAAAACCCATAGAGTTTATAAAGGGTGATATTTTATTGCTTCGGGTGACACCTATATTGGGTAACTGTAGGATACCAATATAGGTAAATCTGGAACCTTAGTACATTGGACCTTTTGAGGTAGTGGAGAGAATCGATTTGGTGGTGTACTGAATGGCTCTTCTAACGAGTTAATATGATATGAATGATGTTTTACATGTGTCAAAATTACAGAGGTATCACCCTAACCCTTTTAATGAAATAATTTTGTATGATTTTGATCTAGAGATAGATGTATCCTTTGAGTATCATCTGATACGTGTGTTGGATCATAGTGATAAAGTTTTTAAGGGAAAGACTATGCCGATATTTCATGTTTTGTTAAAACATGGCCATGTTGAGGAAAAACTTTTGAGAGAGAATCAGATATGAGGAATCAGTGGATCAATATTTTGGTATTCTAATCTTAGTGATCATTTGGAGTACATCTTGAGGAGGACTTGTTATAAGGTAGGGAGATTGTAAGATCCTTACCTTTTCAGGAGAAGTTTCGGGTTGGATTTCAGGAATTATTTTTGATTTGTTTCAGCAATTTTTTTTGGATTTATCATTGGGATGCGTTTGGGTAAAAATTTATAAAATATTAAGAAAGAATGGTATTTCACAATTGGGGTACGATTTTCCCTAACAGCACACCTTGAACCAACAAACCATGCAACCCTAGATAGAGGGAAGTTGCATGGTTGGTGCATGGTTTTCCAAAATAACTGCCCTCTTAGGAGTGACCATGAAACCCTATAAAAGAGGTAAATAGTTTAGGTTCATAGTTTAGGGGTATGGTTAATGAAAAAATTGTGCCCCTTCCTTGCTAACTGTGCATGACTTTTTAATTCACCCGAAAATTTGTTTTAAAATTACCGAAACCACCAAAGCTCACCCAAATCGAACGCATTCGACCCATGATAACCTTTCATGATTTCAGAGCCTCTTAGATAGATTTCAATCATTCTCAACTTCCATTCCTATTGGTTTGAATCATGGATTGAAGATAAACACCCCTCTCGGTTAGAGGATCTAATCCTGATTGTTTTCCCATTCTTCACCCATTCTTCTCTCTTTATTTAAGTTAAATTATTCTCCGTTTTTTTGATCTAGTCCTTTATTGTTTGGATCTAGATCTAGGATTTATGATCTAGATATAGATTTATGATATCATTATTTGTTCGATCTTGATTTAGGTTTTAGATCTAGATCTCATTCTATATCATTACTCCACAGAAATTGAGGATTTTCGTTGGACAATAAATCATCAACAAATCGAGATAGGTGGTTTATTATTCAAATAACATAGTCTTGATATAACTTATGTGTATGTGATTTTAGAATTTTTTAGGTTCATTTAGAAATTTGAATTCTTAAATTGAAATAACTAATGTGGTCAATTAATTAATTGAGGAATTGGGGATTTGATTGAATAATGGAATTGTGGATTTGGGATAATTAATTGATTAAATAATTATCAGAGTATTTAATTTTGGAATTGGGATAACAAATTGATGAATTAATTATCACAGTATTGAATTGTGATTTGGGAAAAATAGTTGATGAATTCATTATTAATGTATTGAACTGTTGAATTGGGGATAATACATTATGATTTAACTATCATAATGTTGAATTGTGAATTAAGTATAATTAATTGTTGAATTAATTATTTGAATATTAAGATTGTTTAATAGGACTAATTAATTGATGAATTAATTATGGGAATATTTTCGATTATGGATTAGAAAAATTAATTATTGAATTTATTAATGTGTGTAATGAGATTGTTAATTAGTGGATTAATTAATGTAATTGAGAAGATTTATTAATTGGGGAGTTGAATAATGGGATTGATGTGATAAAATAATTATTAAATTAATATTTTTTTGATATACTTAATTAATTATTGAATTAATTAATGGAATTTATGTGACCAGTTAATTAATGAATTAATTAATTGGATTCCAAGGATTAATTAAATGTTGAATTAATTAATGGTGTTCTTATGATTAATTAATTATTGAATTAATTAATATGATATGTGATAGATGTGATATATGTGACACAAGTTATGTATATGAAACAAGTGATATATGTGTTACATGTGATATATGCGATTGATTTGGAAAATGGGGTGTGGTACACAGACTAACGCTCTAAATTACCATGGGGTCCTAGAAATGACATTCTAGGACTCAAGGCATGCATTAAAATTGTATAGAACATGGAATGATACTTCAAATACCCATGATGTGTGGGACCAGGGCTGATACTCTAAATACCCACGATGCCTGAGATAGAGAATGATGCTCCAAATACTTATGATTTGTGGAACAGGGGCTGACTCTCAAAATACCAACGATGTGTGATATAAGGATTGATGCTCCAAATACTCATGGGGTTCTAGACATGACGAGATACACCCAAAATAGTGGCATTGAAATGTGGTTCAAATTATCCATATCTTGAATTGAAATGAAATAGATAATGAAAACCCATTTGTTAAATGAATTTTGAATCAATAATGTGAAATGGTTCAGACTCTGGAATGGGTCAAAATACGTATTATGGTTTGAGATTCCTCAAGAACCTAGAGGTTTATGTGGTTAAATAATGAGTAAATGATAATGTGATAACTGTTTATTTATTCATTGTACATATTTATTTATTGAACTAAAAACACTACTATTGACTGGTTATTGGTGTAGACACCATTGGTGGTAGCCTACTGAGTTGTACTCAGAACCTCCTTAGGATGCCTAATTGGTACCGAAATAGATCGCATGTTTGTAGGATAGGATAACGAAAAACGCCCTAAATCATATGGTTGATTTTGGGGACAGAGCATGGATGATGGAATTAGAAATGGTTCATGACTCCCTTCGGAGTTGTTAGCATGTTTACTTTTTAGTTTTCATTTGGACACATGGAATGCACTTTTTTATGGAATATCTATTATTCAATTTTGATATATTATTTCTAGTTTTGGGCCATCTTGTGATATTGGTACTATTCTATTTAGGTTTATATTTTTTTAGTTATTGTTTCTAATTTGCCACTAGTGTATTACTCTGATAAAAGAGGTTATAGTCTCCCCATGATCGATATTAGACCCTCACTACTAGTCAGAAGCCTCTGGCATAGGAGGAGGGATGCCTAAGGTCATGTGGTAGTCCATCTTGGGGAACCAAAATGTGAAACCCAGTTTGGGATGTTACAATGGTCTTATGTGATTATGAAATTACCAAGGTGAGGGATAATGTTGAAGGAGAGGCAGAAATGATAAGTAGTAATGAAATATTCATTATTTATCTCATTTAATATTTTTAACATTAATTTGAATTTATAAAAAAAATTACCAAGAAAATATAATTCATATTGTTTATACTTTTTTATTTTTTTATATATGGTTTTGCATTGAATAAGCGGTTGATCATGAATGATGGAAGAATTGTAGAATCAAGTGCACATCCTTACCCATAATCTGTGCTTCCATAGTAATCTCATCCATAAAAACTTTTGGTTTCTGATCCAATAGCTGGACAATCACATATGGCACACCTTCTATCATTTCCCACACCAATCAATACTAGATATTCACATCAGATTCTCCCTCCCACAAATAAATCATTATGATTAATAATTATTAAAACAAGTCTATCTATGAAATCCTTATCGATCTTCTCAGGTATTTTTATAAGTAAAATTTTTAATGAAAAGAATTTGAAAATAATATCCAATATTTTATTTATTTTTATTAATTTTAGATCCTTAATTTTAGGTTCTATGGGTTTAACTTTGATAAATCATGGGGGAGATACCTTAGGGGTATCTAATTAGAATACTATCACACTTTTATAGGTGAATTTTAGAGAAAACATTCACCCAATTATAATTTGTGCCTATTTTATTATTAGAAATCTATGACACAAGATATGAGATCCCAAGAAATTACTTTTGAATAAAATAGACAGGGATAAATTCTTTGAGGAAATAGTTGACCGGTATTGGCAGGAGGTTAATATAAAATTATGGTTTAATTTTTTATTTAAATATATAGTAAATTTAATATTCTAAGAATTATTGGTATCTTATAAATTTATGACATTATATGAATGATTTTGGACATGTATGTATAAAGAAAATATTAGAAATTTTAGAAGCATTATAAGGGAGTAGTCAAGAGGAAATTTTGGGTGCCAAATACAAAATTCCCTAAAATTATTCAGTGAGCATTGAGAATAATTTTACTTCATCATGGAAACATGATGGTAAATTATTAGATGAGTGAGAGGATAAGGTGAGTAAGCATTAATTTTTTTATTTGAATATTTTATAGTTCATTTCCCTTATTTAGTCTATCAATGAATAGGCCACAAATAATGAAAGTAATATTGACCTATACGGGCCACCTCCTAAGATAGTATTTAAAAACATGTCTCTGGTTAGACATGATAAATATTGAGTTTTTATGTCATTAGTATAAATTTTAAATTATTATAATCATTTTATAATTTATTTATATTAAAATATTTATATAAAGGTGGATTACACACTAATAAAATGGTATTTTGAAGCATGTCTCATCAATATGATGATCCTAGTGTTGATGATATTATAGTATGTATTTTCATTATTTTTAGTACATAAATGAGTTTTTGAAGATATTTTTTATACCATTAATTTCCAAACATTAAATAACATCATTTCAATAAGGAGTTATAAAAACATTCAAAAAAGAAATAAGAGTATGTGATTGTGTGGGATGTGATATTTCATAATTTCATTGGTATTGATGGACATGGATATACATTAACTTACGTATTTAGCATCTCATGTAGAAATATTACATGATCTAAGGTGTCAGGAGATGGTCCTTACATATATACACCTAAGGAGGTTAATGATAGTATGATAAAATCATTGGTTTATCATCAAGCACTATGGATGGTCACTAAAAGACTCTAGAGTAACATTATAAATTTGGAGGAGATTATCAGTTAGACTATACTACATAAAATAGACTAAACAACATATGATGTTTTTTAGATACAAAAGTTAGATATTATATGCATATAACTTTTAAAAATTGTTCATTGAAGCTATATTAAATAATAATTACTATAAATTTGGGGTATATAAGATGGTAAAACCCATTAATGAATTGATTCCAAGGGACTGGGTAAGTGTTTCATTTCAAATTTGATTAATAGTGTTAAATAGGAATGTTTTCAATTTTCTAATTTTGTGCCAATTTTATTAAAGGATAATTCTTAATCATATATGTGTATAAAAAAATTTCCAATATACATGTTTTTTGATTTTATCATTGGATGAAATATTTTTTTATCAATAATTAAATTTGTGTTTAGATTCTTAGGCTAAAACATGAATATCTATAGTTGTGAGGTTTTATATGGAGTGCTAAATAGATTGTGATGATTTTTTTATTAGTATTCCTAAATAATATAGGATTTGATGAGTAATGAAAAATTTTATACAACATTCTAAGGATGTTGGATGGCATCAAGAGTAGTTGAAAAAGGTCGTAGATTATTTTGAGTTTGAATATTTACTTGTATAAATATAAATTTACAATTACATTTTATAAACAACGGTAACATAATTTTTTGTATTCTATTTAAATGTAGAATGTGTTTTACAATATCTATATAAGGATAATACAATAAATTACGTGTTTTGAAAAGTTCATTACCAATCCATGTGAAAATATTTTGCGAAATGATTTACCTATGTAAAGGTAGATTGGGACCAATCTAAATGTAATGATAAATTTAGTGTGTTCTGTAATGGTACTTCACTATTAGACTATGTTGGATAAAGATATGAGGTGTTACATAAAGGTAACATAGAATGTTTTAAAGAAACATAAAGGTAAAAATACATGTAGAGAGCTTTAAATGAGGATTCAACCATTCCATAGTGGTTTCTTAATGGGGTTTTGATGACTAGATTGTGTGATATTGTCACATATGAAAGACAAAAAAATGGACCACATTTTGGTCCATTAATACTATCCATTTTCAATGTATTTTGATAATAAGTCTCTCAACGTATGCCTTCACTTGATCATATGACTTTATCACATGTCTTTTAGTGGACTGTAAGAATTTGATGCTAATCATATGACTTCTATCAGTCATATGAATCTGTGATAATCATAATTATTTGAGTGAGATCTTATAACATAAAATTCATATGATAATATGGAAATAAAAAATTAGATTAGGTGTTATAGAAGATAATTTCCACATTATAGACCCATGAATTTAGGTATACATGCATAAATGGATAAAGATATTAAATAAGAATTAATGTGATGAATAAATTATAGAGGTCATTACAATTTTAAAATATTATTGAAGGAACAAAATATAGTTTTATGGTAGTTTAAGAGGAAGTCATGACCCAAGTTTGAAAATTATTAAATTAGAAGATATATTGTAAACCTTTGGAATGAATTTAAAAAAAGAGAACACCTACTATTGATAATTATGGTATTTCTATATTTGAATTTTTGAATAATAAATTTTATGTTATGAGAATAATATTTATGATATTATTATGAATATAAAATGTAAATTTTAGTTTATAAAGAAGGTGTTTTAACCTTCTGAATTACTCAGTGCCTTTATAGTACATATTATCAAATAGATATAAATAGTTTAAAGTTGAGAGTATTTGGAAAATAATCATATATTTGCACTAAAGAATTCATTTTACTAAGAATAACCACGTCTCCCATGATCTAAAGGAGGTTTTAGAACCAAAAAACTACTCTAAAAGGTTTTCAGAGATCTTGAAGTTGTATATGAGGAAGCTTAATATAGTAGTATCATAGAAAAAGACCATCTCAATGAGGTATAAAAGAATCCATGAAGAGGAAATATATCTTATTATCACTAGGTCAACGTTGATGGAAATTTTTATTAGGGTGTTTAACTAGTCATGGAATTAGAGTTTATAATTGGAGTGCTAAAATAATCATAGAAGAGAATATTTGAGACAAGGATGTATAACCAGTTGTTGTGGGATTTTAGTTAGTGTTTATGACCAACTTTTTCAATAAACACTTTTATCTATAGTGATTAATCTATATTGGTCATCTTACTAACATTAAATGGATTCGTTATTTATGGTAAATCATTTTAAATCATGTGTTTATCTCTCTCAGTTTTTATTTCTACACATAATGTTATTTTGTGAGATAACATTGATTGCATTAATAACATTAATGAATCTGCGATTATTAATTGAAAAGAGATAAAATTGATAAAAGAAGGCCAATTATTCACCCCCACCCCTCTATGTAGTCAATAATTACTATAGTACTACAAGTGGAATTAGAGAAAAGGTTTCCACTAAATATCCATATTTATTTATGAGAAATGGATAATCTGAATTCTATAAAAATATTGAGTGTTCCAACTTTTTATAGTAATAATTATTATATCTATAGGAATGGGATGCTACCCTACCTCCTACCGCTTGGCCCAAAAGTGAGAGATATTATAATAGTGGATTTTCCACCCATTTTTGAAGGGGCTACGATGACTTCGGATGATATGAGAAATACGGAGTTAGATAGAAAGGATCAAAATTACATCTTAATTTATCTATCAAAAAAGTTATATATAAAGGTTATTGGTCTTTAAACTATAAATGAGATCTGTGAAAAATTAAAGAGTATTTATAAAGGAAATATCAAAGTTAATGAAAGCAAGCTATATTTTTTTGATGAGAAAATTTGAAGACATAAATATGGTTAATGGCGAGATCATTGATTACTAAATTACAAGGGTTAATTGGATTACATGAAACATCCTAATTTTTATTTGTGAGAAGCTATAGGATTATATCATTGTAAAAAATTGACCAATATTTTTCCAGATCATTTTTTTTCAAAAATATTACCCTAGTAATGAAGAGAATATATGAAAGTATATGAGTTACAGAATATACTCATATTTTAATGAACCATCCCAGGTCAACTAGACAAGCCATTCATGATGGCCCGCCATAGTGATTAGGTGCAACATGATAAAAAAATTCTGATATATATGAAAACAAAACATTAAAATAGAGTACAATGTGGAAGAAAAAGGTATATTCATGATCTATATAATCCAAACCAAATCATCCAAACCTGAAAGTATGACAAGACTAGACCAACAAGTCTCCACGTGACCAATTGTCACAACCAAACTAACCTACTATAAAGGAAATGAGGAAAATAGAAGTCGACAAGGAATAAGATTACATTACCTTTACATAGGCCCTAAAAAAACAACATCTACAACCACCTAAAGGAAAAAGTAGGGTGTGTGCATATTTCTCATTAGGATTCAACAAAAAATCTATTCAAAGTCTAATATCATGAATGGTATTGTTCTAACTTTAAAACAAATATAGTTTTACAAATCATTTTCACAAATCAAATCTATTTGTAAATCATCACATAGTTTTTACTGAAATCCTTTCATATTCTCAAGACCAAGAATATGTCAATTATAAGTGATATTCTTAATAGAATAATAAATACAATACATTAATATGATATATGGTATAAATGTAATAAAATAACCATGACCAATCCATCATGTGAAAGCATGCGAGAAAATAACCATGACTAATACATAATGTGAAATCATGTGAGAAAATTACAATGGAAATCCATCATGTGAAAGTACAATAAAAAATAAAAAAACACTATTTGGGTTGTAACCTATGTGTAAAAAAATTATACACAAAATGGAATCTACAATCCCGACCTATAATGGATCTAACCAGTATAGCCTCTAGTGTAATCACATGCAATAAAGTGAAAGAAATCTTCAAGGGGCATTACAAAAAACTATAAGTGACATGTCTATTCTAGAAGAAACCAAGTTTACCCAATGTGATATGTTTTTCCAAAACCATTTAAAATACTACGATGAAAATTTATAAAACATTTTCAATGAAAATCCAATCTGCTTCAATGCTCGAAACCCCATTTTCAAATCAAAAATACCATTCAAGAATTTTATCAAACATTTGGTGTGCACAAACTATTTTTAATGAAAGAACTCTTTAAAAACATGACCCATTCCTAGTAAAACCATTATAATCAAAAATCTAATCAATTTATTGAATAACCTAAATGAATTTAAAATAACAATAATAAATTCCTAGAATTATCCCTCTTTATAGAAATACCAACCTCAAGAAAGGAGGTAGACCTAATTGTCTTTAAAATGAGACGCCAGTGAAGTATAGATTGGGTCATCATACCCTAGATCCATAAGAAACACATCAATAATCTATCAAACACATTGGATATAACAAAAATATCCCCTTTAGGTTTCATAATATGAGAGGAGAATAAATAAAACAAGGATCTATGATGAAAAGGGAAAAAATGATAAAAGCACAACTTAACTTGAGTTGATTCATTACGAATGTAGTACATATGCATAAAATATAAATGAATATGTCTCTAGAGTGCTAGAGAAATATGAGTTCAAGCCAATATGATATTAGGTGGTCATTCGAGGTTAAACCGAGGTTTTGGGTATTTTTAATTAAAAATTTGGAGAACTAAAATTCCATGCGCTTGGTTTTTTGGAGAGGTTGCATGGTTAGGAGTAAATACACACCTTAACTATGAACCCTATATTGTGATTGTATTTAGGGTGCATAGTTTTTAAACACAGTTAACTAACCATTAACTAAACATTCATAATCCCTTTTCTAAGCGGTGTATGGTTGGGGGGTGGTCGAATGGTTTGGACAAAAAGTGTTCACCCTTACATTAGACCATGATTGGACACATAATTTCCTAGGCCAAACTGTATAGTTTTCCCTAACCACATGCCAACAATGAATGTCCCCCATGGATCCCAAAATTTTCTGAAACTCTCAAAATGACCCCAAATTAAGACTGAACTAAATCAAAGACAAAACAAGGGTCAAGAATTACCTACAAGAATGTAACAAAATGTTACAATCTCCCCACCATAAAGGATTTATATCCATAGAAAGTTCTTCATATTCTAGACTTTCTAAAAGAGAAGGCCACTACTACCTCATCAATGATTCCCACCCCCACATACCATGGATATCCTCTCTTCACTTCCAAATTTCTTAGGCTAGAAAAATAACCTTACCACAAAATACCTTGTCACGTTGATCCATAATCTAAATGTCTTTCTCAATGATGATGGAATTGAGCTCATGATCAATGTAAAATCCTGAACCTAGATCCGAGTCAATAGTTCCCCAATCTCGGTTGTCCACGCAGCCTCTAGTGCATCTCCCTAAATGCAAGAGGCTACCAACTAGAATCGAGTGACTAGTGTGTGTCTTTGATGTGACTATTCCCTCATTACCAAAGTGTAACATAGTAGATTATCAAGAAAAAATAAGTAGAGGAATTAGTAAACCCTACAGATAATAAATACTAAGAATGAATATATAAAAAATGTAGAAGCGTCTCATAGAAAATGATGTTGATACAGTAATATATAAAACATCCAATGTAGTTAAATAGTATATCAATACAATAGAGGTATCAAAGTACCAAAAATACCAAAAACTGATAAATATGAATAACATTATGTGCCTCTACTCGGTCCCATTCTCCATGTCTCCTAATCATGGCATAAAATCAAGCATCAATCAATGGGTGATTTCCATGGTCCCTACTTGCATCCAAATATTCTGTTTGGGTACCAAATGGAGGCTCAAACAGGGTGTGAGAAATAATCCCAGTTGGTAACCACCCATAGATCTATACAATTCCAAGATATGAAATATAACAAGCTAAGTAGTTTGAAAGTAAAGTAGGTAACCATTAAATAAATGTAATCATTCCCATGTCATATAACTATGTAAGATTTAGTACTAAATATACTCTCAAGACCCCTACAAAAGATGGTTAATCTCCTCCAACAAGGAAAACACATGTAAAGAATGTAAACAACATGACCCCACCATAAAAACCATAAATCCAAATCAATCATGACCTTTCCGCACAACCGGTATATAAAATAATAAAGACTAATCCTTTTAACCAAGAATATCACATACCCCATGGTCATACCATATAATCAATGTTTCAACCCATGAAGATTCGTATCCAAGGTGTAAAATACCATGGAATCCTCATCGGGCCCTAGTATCATCTCGATTAAAACTCAGTTTCGCACTGGTTGGAGTCCAACGAGCATGTCAACTAAATATATACTATGTGATTCCCAAGAAGCCATATCCCAGGGGTATCAATTACTAAGGAATCCCGTGGAATCAAGACCAAAGGATCATACTCTAACCAAGGCGTATACTACCACGTTCAAGAACCATGGGAGAAACATCCATTTAATCTATATGAACATTCATCAATTTAATTCAAATAGAAATTCATACCATTTGAGTTTATCCACCCAAAAAACCATTCACATCCAAGTACAAAGAATGAGTATTCCCACTATTTTAAATAATTAAATTATAAGGAAATCAAATAATGAGTATACCCACTCATTCAAACAAAACCATATTTATCATTTAGATCTATTAAATAATTGAACAATTTAAGAACTCAACATCATGTTTTACATGTAAAGGAATAATAACATCTTTTATGAAGGAAATATGATTCCCTTCAATTATAATCAAGCATCCTATAACTAGGAATGCATAAAAAACACACCCCTTGGGTAGTTCATGCAAATAAAATTTCAAAGTTATCACATGGAACACCTCATGGGTGGCCTTTTGTTCGAGAAACAACATCCAAATCATTGAAAAGGAGCCTTAAATTAAACCTTAACATATAAAATTCCATTTAATTCAACTTATCATTTCAATTTTAGGTATGTTCCAGTTATTCTTATGTACGGCATAGCAAAAGCTAGGTCTATAAAGCACCAATACGAACAATAAATGTATATACCACATACTGTAGCTTGGTAGTAGAGTGATCATTAAGTATAAACTCTTTATTGGAATCAAATTCGGGGAAAAATGAAGAATAGATGAAGAACCTAAAATTAGGGAATATTATCTTGCTCCAAAATAGTGCATCTGATACCAAGTCAAATGAAGAACAACTGAAAACGAATTGAGTACTTACCGATATAGATCCAATGAGATCCATGAAAGTTGAATTAGATATCACATTAATGATTGGGGGAAATTCCTACTTTAATCGACCAAGTCTCAAATGGATCCTCTACTGTGCGAAAGAGGAAATAAAAGGAATAGTTATAAATTATTTTAATTGTGGTATTTTTTGTAATTTGACCCAAAATAACAGGCTCGCATAATTTGGATGCACGGTTTTGGAAAACTATGCCTACTTCTCACTAGGAAAGGGGCACCCAAACATTTTCCTCACATGGGCTGACAAACCATTTCGAAATAATGAAAAACTCATAGGTTAAAATTATAGACAACCCCAAACATGTGTGTACCTCCTCTCGTACGGTTTTTTAAAATCATGTGAGCTCCTCCTGATCTCTACCTAGGACTCACATGGTTAGTCAGACCATGAATCATTCCTCACATGGTTTATTATAACCATGTTCTAGGAAATTTTCAACCCAAAATTTGTGTTCCCATCTCCAAAAGGACCCAAACACCCCCAAAATACCTGTGACCATTTTGGGTACTCGATTAGGCCATATTTAAACATATAAACCAAAATAAAAATTATCCTTACCATGTATAAAAATTAGTTTTCTTAAAATCTTTCCCCCTTAAATAAATTCATCCCATAATTTACCTCTCTTGGGTGGTCAAGATTCTTATATGAAAAAAACTTACCACCAAGAATGTATGTAGGCCTCATGTTTCGAAGTCTCATCCTATAAATGGTCGTACTGCGAAAGTACTCATACTAGAGGAACTGAACAGCCTTAGAGAACCTTTGTTCTCCTATAAAAGATATGAATAGGATGCTCTTTGAAGGATGACTCTTTATTTAACTCAACCTTCTTAGGATGAAATGTGTGAGATGAGTCTAAATGATAACAGTGCAGTTGGGATATGTGGAAGACGTCATGCATGGATCGGTACCTCTAAGGAAACGGTTACTGATATGCTACCAATAGGACCCCGAAACACCCTGAGAGGGGAGGGGTGAACCAGGGTGTCAAATTTTTCTTCTAAAGAGATGGATCTTTCTCCCACATTGGTAATAACAAATTAAAAGTTTCTATTGGGAATGAGAAATAAACAAACAATCACATTCTTGGAGACAACCCATCAAATTACTTGGTTCACCACTAAGGGATAGTCCATGGATCATACACTGATATTTTGTTAGTCATACCTAAATCCACTAATCTTCACTAGTTGTGGAATAAAAAAGTTTATACAAAGTCACTCTATTTTAGGAACACTTCTTTTATATGATTTTAGGGATATCACACTACATCCATTGGAACACTTCCATCGAATCCCCCGATCTCCCTACCTTGGGTGAATCCATACTCAGTTTATCTACTTGAATTTCACTTTAGTAGATTGGAATTAATGCCTTTATTCTTAAATTGAATGAGATTATGGTTTCACCATAGACTCGAGTTAACTCACTCTAAAATCACATTTTACTAAAAATGAGATGTTCAAAATTGTCATTTGTGAAGCTACTTCATGAAGATCACTACCTTTTTGAAGAAAAATTCCTTCACGAAGATCACAGTGTCATTTTGGAATACCCAATAATCACAAAGAAACCATTAATAAAAAACATTGTCATTGGTCAAGACATAACTATTCTTTTTTACTATGATCAAGATCACATAGAAATCCATATTCACATATCTCCCTACCTTCGTGAAATTGAAGCGATTCTAGATTTTCTTTGATTATTTTATTATAGAATGAAGAGGGGGTAGCATCATATATATAGGCTCAACCCTTCATGATGCTACATTTAATCTAGTTCATTTTTTGAATATCTAAAAAAATATTTCATGAATATCCTCCTTTCATGAATCTCATTTGAGTTTTGTTGTTGTCCCAAAGATTTTCATCAAACCGTCATGCACTCATGATGCTCTGATTCTCATAATCATGGAGAACACCATCAACCCATAAAAAACTCAATAATATAACCACTTGAAAACCTAGTCTTCAAAATACCCATTTCATTACCTTATTTATGAATAGTTGATTATATAAAAATAACCTTTTGTGATGCTAAACTCTTCCTCTAGATTTTGAGCCCAAAAATTTGGAAAACATTGGGAAACAATGCCACCTTCAAAATTGTTGTCAGCCTATACTGTAAGATCATCTGTCTTTCAGAATTCTTGATCAACCCAATGTGGATTGAAAACAAACAAAAACCAAAATCCATTTCTAACAATGAATATCCTTGGTTCTAGTAATATCCCATCGAGGTTTTTTGGGAATCTGAAGATAAATTCAATAAAGCATTGTCCACTTATCCAAACCTTATATGCAAGAAACAACTCATCAAATACTATAATTGTAAATGATAAATTATTGGTGTATAAAAAATAAGGGATATATGATTTAGGTTATCATGTTTTGGAATGCTTAAATATGTCCAAGCTAAGCTTTAATTGTTGACTGTTTTCTCATAACACAGAATTCTCATCATTTCATATAAAGCATTGCATTGTTATAAAAACCTTGTAACGATCTCACTTTATAACAATGATATTCTCCAAAAATTATTCTTCATTTTCATTATCCCTATTTTTAACATTGAATTTCAAAAAAAATTCACTTTTTAAATGAACCCAAATAATTTAGTTTTTACTTGTAGTGATCAAAATCACACTCCCCTTGGATCATGTTACCCACATAAAGCTACATCACATCGAAAAATAGATTAAAACTACTAACAAAAAATGGGGATAGGGGAACACGTGTAACCTAATCATGAACTGGGTGGTGGTTGAACACCGAGGTTCAACTGATGTTTCTTGAACGCATGTAATGCTAATGTATTGGTCAGATTTCCAGCCATTAGGTCATCAGTTCCAACATAATCCTTTTGACTAATTCCTTGTTCAACTTTTTCATTGATGAAGTGATATCTGATCTCAAAATGTTTTTAAGAGAATATTGAACCATATTATTCATAAGATCAAGTAAAATATTATTATCATAGTGAATCACCATATTCTATTTCACCACATCAACAATATCATTATTTTTTTCTCTATACATAATAGATGAGTGCATGCCTTTGTAGCAGAGATATATTATTCTTCAACTGTACTAAGATAAGTGCTTTCATATTTATTTCTGAACTACCCTATATTTATTGTCCTTTAGGCATTAATTTTTTATTAATTTTTTATGATACCAATTTTAAGTGTTGAAGGGGAACCTTAACATTAAATTTCCCATAGGATTCATGACATTATAGTACCTGAATGTCTTAAAGGAATACATCTTAGAATATGAGTACTTGTAATTGTACCTCTACAGTGTCTATGTCATGATCAGCTATCCACCTTTTCATGGTTGTTAAACTAGTTGTCCTGAACAAGGATGAAAATGTTTGGTACCAATGGAAAGTTCCATACCCACTCATTATTCTAAATCTGATATCTTTGATCTGGTGAATTTTCCTACTCTGAATCGTCCTCTTGAGCTTGTTCCTTTGTATATTTTTTCTGGTTTTCATCTACACATCATGTGGCCTAAAGGCCTTGAGGTGGCCCAAAAGACTTGAGGTAGCCGCAAGGCTTTAAGGTGGATAAAAAACCTTACTGACTCAAATCCCTGGGTGGCCCAAAGGCCTTAAAGACTCAAGTTCCAAACCAGTGGCATTAAGGTGAATAGTTTCATCAACTATAGTACTAAACATCACCAACTACAATACAGCTATAGTAACCCCGAAATATGTCTCCGTCCAGCTGATATTTCATTATCTCTTTATGTAGAAAAGTATTATCCAAACTTTTTAGTACTCTGAATATACATCATGATTCATTTAATTACTTCCATATCTTCTCCCTTCAGATTACTTTGAAAGAGGGCCTCAAAGCTTATTGTGAAGAAAATATCTAGCCATGATGTAATTAAGTAAAATAAGATTCCAATGATTCTCTAGTACATGGTGGGATCTACAGAAGTCCCAACCTCATGCTTTACATGTTTTTTTCTAGCCTCAATTGTATTTGAAATTAGTTTGGAGTAATGAATATTGAATTTATTTAGAAACTATCTTGAGTAATTTTCTTGAAAAATGAAATTGTAATCCTCCTTTTGAATCACATACTGCCCCATGAAGTATGTGAATTCACCAATCATAATTACTTAAAATTCTAATTTCATATTATTAGAAAATTCATAAACTATTCATTGGCAGCTTTCACTAAATATAATATCATCCACACACACAAGAACCATAAATTGATCTTCCTTTGAATTATTCACATTGTGATTATGGTCAAAACCTCCTCTTTTAAATTATAGCTTCTTAAAATAAGAATAAATATTAGAATAACATGCTCATGGTGCCTACTTTAGACCATAGAGTGCCTAATTCATTTTACAAACCATCTTTTAATCATTACCAATTACAAATCTCACAAGTTGTTCAATGTATACTTCTTCTTCAAGAAAACCATTTATGAATGCTGTTTTGAAATCAATCTGAAAAAATTATATCCTCTTTGAATTTCCATTTCAATGAAAATATATATCAACTCTAGTCTTTCTACAGGAGTAAATGGTTCTTCAACATGTTCTCTTTGAATTTTTTCATACACTTTACACACCAATCAAGCCTTATTTATGATCACATTTCCATGCTCGATGATTTTTTAAAAAACAATCCATTTTGTTCTGATCACATTTTGATTTTTGTGTCTCTTAACAAGATCCCATATTTGGTTCTTAACAATCTTGTCTAACTCATCATTCATGGAATTATCCCAGGATTCATCCTTTGCACCTTCTTCAAATGAGGTTGGTTATAAAATTGATATGAAGGCAGAATGTGATTCAATCCTCATTATCCATGTCTGTGTGGGAGCTATCGAATCCCTAATGATGTTGTATTGATCAATTTATTCTCTAATATTCCTTCTGTGGGGTTCAAATGAGGTTTCTTCGGCCATGTTTTCCTCTTATGATTATTATTTTAAATTATCATCATTTTGTGACCCTTGAATGTTTTTAATGCCTTCCTCCACTCGTATATTTGAATCTATCCAATGTCCATTGTCATCTTCATCTTCTATTATATCATCATGCATGATTTATAAGTTATATTTGGATTTATAATCAATTATATTGACATAAAAACATTCCAAAATTCTTCTGAGATGATTATTGTAGCATTTTTTGGATTTGATCTTCATCGAATATCCAAGAAATATTCCTTTATCTGTAATATCACCATAATTCCCTTAATTACCTTAATTGTTTTGGATGAAACATTTACTTCCAAAAACATGAATATAAAACAAATAGGGAATCCTTCCATTCCAAAACTCTTATGGAATTTTAGTTTCTCCCATATAAAGCCATGTTTGATTTTGAGTATACACTACTACTTGAACAACCTCTTTCAATTAATAGTGAGAGATATGACTCTCAACTACTATAGTTCAGGACATATTGTTCACCAATAAAATTATACACTCAAAAACTCCATTTTTCTTTGCATCTATAAAAGAATCAACCTCATGTCTTATTCCAAGTTTCTCTGGGTAATTTTTTAAATCAATTAATGTGTATTCCCCTCCATTGTTAGATCATATAACATTGATTGTGCGGCCACTATCATTCTCGTCTATTCGTCGATATGTTTTCATGAAATCAAGAAAAATATATTTCCTATGGATAATAATCACACAATACATTATACTATAATCATAAATGAAATGAATAAATTAACATTACCTATATGGCTCAAAAATATTTTTCAGACTACATATATATGTGTGGATGAGAATAAAAAGACTTGATTCCCTTTTCATGTTTGGTTGATATGAACTATAGACCAACTTTCCCTATATGAAAGAATCTGATGTCTTCTCCCATTCACACATCATATTGGGGATATCCATAACTATATTCAGATTAGATATCTTTTCCATTTCATGTTTATTAATATGACCTAACCCCGGATGCCACAACTTGTTTGCTTATTCAAAAGTTAGGTAACAATTGTTCTCCCTATTGTAAACCTGATATAAGTCGCCATATGTTCTACATCCTTTCATGAGATAATTCCTTAACTTTCCTTTCACTGTGAGCCCTTTTGGATTAAATTTCACTATTAGTCTTGAGTCACAGAGTTGAATCACACTTAGAATATTGTGAAGCAGACCATCAACATAGATAAAACCCATTTTCTTAATCTTTTCATTGTTTATTTTAGTACTTCCACATCTTTTGATATATAAAACAACATCATTTCAAAACTATATAGTTTCATCCACACTTTTATTAAAATTCTTCAATAAATAAACATTACCTGTCATATGGTATTTGCATCCGCTGTCAAGAATTTAGGTGATACTATTTTTGATAACTTTGAGAGCTATTTTTGGAAAGTTAGATTTCTTGATTTTCTTCATTTACATCCATGAAATATTTTATTAAGTGTAGGATAACGATGGTATTTCCAATCAAATTTCCACGTTCATTGGTTCTTCATACTCATATTTATCTTCAAGAGGAGAGTACTAGTTTGCAAGAGCAACTCCATTTTGTTGATAAATATTGATGTTTCTCCAAATTCTGAAGGTAATACTCCCACCTTTACTCTACCTACAATCAATAAATTTAAGACCATAGTTAGAGTAGTGAAAAAAATATTCATAAAATCTATTTCTTCTATAAGATGTAAGAAATGAATTAGTTCTCCTTTGGGGATTTCGTATTTCATCCCCATTCAAATAGCTCTTTGCCTCTTCATAATATGACATGGAGTGGCCCAAATAGCCACAAGAATAACATTTCATTAGAGGAAATGTATTTTCACTTCTATTCCTCCCCATGTCCCCTTATTTAGTAAAATTTTTTAACTACCCATCATTTTTTGATACTTTTTTATAGTTTTCAGTTCTCATTTCTATTTTATTTGAGTCTTTATTTGTTAGGACTTCAGGCGACTTTCCGATATGTCCAAATTTCATCTTCCCTTTATTTTAGACCATTTTATTTCTAGTCATTGATGTTTCATCATCACAACATATTTCACTATTTACCATGCATGTGGGTATTTTATCATTCAAAACATTATCCAACCCTTTATGTCCATGCTTTGCTCTATCTTATAGCTCAGCATATGAGAATCATTAAAAATATATTTTCTTCTTTGTTTCCATTGAATTTGATTCACTTTCTAGTTTACATTTTAGAGAAAAAACTTTTTATTTAAGGCACTCAACTGTCTAGGACTACTCCTCTTGTCTAGATGTAAGTTCATTGATGACCTTATCATGCTTTTCAATTCTAAGCTTCTGTTATACTACATCTTCTATGCTTTTAATTTTTTTTAATGTTCTTTTACTAGTTATTCCAGCAAATTAACTTTATCTTCAATCCGATCAACATATTATGATGACTCTTCCAGAACTGACCTCAATTTTTTTGCTTCCATTTACTTGATTCTCAATATTACTAAGAGCATACTCAAGTTCCAACTTGAGATCAACATCTGCAATCAACTGATTGTCTCTAGCTTTATCTTTTGATGGTTATAAATTTTCAATTTCATCCATCATGGATGCTTGGGTTCAAAATTTAAACTTCGGGCCTTATTACTCAAAAATATCATTATCACCATCTTCTTTTTTACACAAAAAACTCTCTCTCTGTAATTTAATTCCATATTTGAAGACTCTCTTTTGAGAAAACCTTTTCTGAGGCTTCTGCATGTTTCCAGCTTCACTTTATTCATCATCCAACTTCCTTGAGCACAAAAAGGTAATCTTCCAAACTCTACCACAATGAAAATAGACTAGAGGTAGTTTTCCTTCAAATATCCCTTTTCTTATCTTTAATTTCTAGGAAAATAGAGAAATAATTTTGTCTTTATCATTTTATTCATTATAAATATATCTGGAAGCCTCATGTTTTCCCATGGAATTGAATTCCATTTCCTTGTTGAATCCAGTTGTTGCATCATATGGTTTTACTATCATTTCATTATCCACTAGACTGATCAAAAGATCATCTAGAGAAAGTATAGATAGATCCCTTTTCTCAAGGGATGACACTTTTGAATTTTAGAGAGGTGGAAGCCTTCTCAAAATTTTATTCACAATGTTAATGTATTTTATTTTTTCACTAAGTACTTGTATTGATCCAACAACTTCAGTAATTTTATTAAAAATGGTATCTATATTTTCATCAGAATGCATTTTTATATCATTGAAACTATTATAAAAAACATAGAGTTTTTACTCTTTCACATTTTTTTCACCTTCATATATGTTTTCCAGTTATTCCAACATAGGCTTGTATGGAGATAAAATGATCAATTTGAGATAGATTTGATCAAATAAAGTTGCATTAAGGGAATTCTATGCTTTGGAATTTTCATCAATCATTCTCATGTTTGTTTTATTCATAGATAGTCCTCTTGAATTAGTGACCTATATTCCTTATGTAGTGGAAAATTGAACCTCCATTCCAAGAGATCTTAGATGAAATCTCACTATGTTATTCAAAATCTAGAATTTACATCCATCAAATATGAGGAATTCCATGAAATTTTCTGAATTATCCATGATAATAAAAGAGGATATATTTAACTCCAACAACCTGTAGGCTCTAATACAACTTATAGGGTAGCAGAACACCCTAAGAGGGGAGGGATGAATCTGGATGTCCAAATTTTCTTTTAAAGAGACAGAACATGTTTCGATGTTGGTATGAATCTATTAAACTTTTCTAATGGGAATGAACAATAAACAAATAATCAAATTCAAGGAGAAAACACAACAATTTTACATGGTTCACCACATAGAGCTATTCTAAGGAGAATAGGCCGACAATGTGTCCTTCATACCAAAATTCACTAGTTTTTTATTATAAATGTTTAGACATAGTCACTATGTTCTAGGAACACTGCCTTTACATGTTTTAGGGATAACACACAACCTCCCTCAGAACACATTCATCGACTCCACCAATCTCACTACCTTAGGTGATGTCTTACTCAATTTATCAACGTGAAGGTCACTTAAGTAGATTGGATTTAAATTCTTTGACCCTAAATTTCATGAGACTCTGATTTGACCATATACCTATGTTGATGAACTCTGAAATTACTAATCACTAAAAACCATATGTTCAAATATTCTATCTGTGAATCTCCTTCATAAATCTCACTACCTTCATGAAGAAAACAACCTTCACGGAGCTCATTGTTTCACCATGGAATACTGAAACATCACAAAGAACCCATTACTCAAAATCATTTTTTCATTAAATAATTAACTATTCATTTTGCGATCCTCAAGATCGCATAGAATGTTAGATTTGTGGAGCTCCCTATATTTGTGAAATCAGAACGATTCCTGATTTTCTCAAATTATTTTCATGTGGAATGAAGAGGGGGTTTCCTTATATATATATATATATGATATTTATAGTCTAATAACTTCACGATGCTCCACTTCCTATAGTGCATTTTTCATATCTTTCAAAAAAAATCTGCATGATACTCCTCCTTTCACAAATCTCCTTTGAGATCATTCGTTTTTGTGAATCATTCTGTCAAACCATCACGCAGTCATGATGCTTCGCTTCTCATAATCCCAAAGAACATCGTCCACCCATCATGAACTCAAAAGAATCACCATTGGAAAACCTAGTCTTCGTGAATCCCATACCATTACAATATTTAAGATGAACTTATTTCAGAAAAGAGTATTTCATGATGCTACCCTCTTCCTCTAAATTTTGAGCCCAAAAATTTGGAAAAAACTGGGAAATAATGCCACCTTCAACACTATTTTCATCCTATAATATAAGATCACTTTTCTTTCAAACTCCATGATCATCCTAGAATGTATTGGAAAAAATATAATCCAAATTCCATTTATTTTGAATAACAGCTTTGGTTCTAGTGCTATCGACCCAACTCTCTCCAAAATATCGAATGACCCAATATATCACTATGAAAGCTTACCCTATCTGCAGATCCATCTATGTCCTATAAATGGTGAAACACATAAGAAGACATGATCCCCAACCATTAACTCTAGAGGTCATCTGTGGTGATCAAGGTATGAATGTTTTCAAGGATATGCAGTATACATCTTCTTCTAAATCAGTTATACCTGCTCAAAAGTTTCATGCACGAGACATGGTCATAGTAAGGATTCCTCATCTTTCTCTAACCAGTACATGGGTGATTGAAATGGACTTCCATACAAAGCCTTATAATGTTTCATCTGTATCGTTTTCTAAAAAATGTTATTGTCAGAGAACTAAACTAGGGGTATATATCTCTCCCAATATCCCCCAAAATCTAGGACACATGCTCAAAACTTGTCCTCAAGAACCTATATCGTGTGCTCTAACTAGAAATTAGTCTGAGGGTGGTATGTTGTGCTCAGAAGAACCTACGTACCCAATTCCCTCTTTAAAATCTACCATAATTAAGATGTAAAGTAGGCATACCTATCAAAAATGATGGTATGGGAGACCCTGTGAAGTCATACTATCTCACATATATACAACCTCCCAATCTCATAAAAACTTAAGGTTTCCTTGATCGATAGGGTATGAGAAACCTTCCCGATCATGTAAAAAACCCACACATAATCTCTACATCAAGGAGACCTTAGTAATCTGGTCATAAAATCCATCACAAAATCATACAATTTCCACTTAGGAATAGGTAATTATTGTAAAAGTATGGATGGTTCCTAATATTGTGCCTACACCTGATGAATTGTGGAACACATCGTAATGAAACCAACTACCTCTCTATTCATAACCGTCTACCGGTACTGATGGCACATATCATGGTACATCCTGGTAACACTGGGGTGCATTGGAAAAGATGAGGCATTAAAATCTCACGTAGAATCCTCAAGCATGTCCACTGGAACCCAATCGAGACCATGGATATACAGAATTGCATCCTCATCTATGGTCCACCCAAGAGGTGGGTCCTCACCTGCCACACTCTCCCATAGAACTAGGATTTCTGAGTCTGATTGTTGTCACATCCTCACTCTGTCTAGTATGGTAGAGGTTATATATAAGGATGATAGATATGTCTATCCTAGACTATCCTTCACCTCCAAGTACATCTTAAAGAACAAGGCCATGAGCTTCCACTCACTATAGGCCGGTTGAACTGCTTGTATATGAGTCCTCCTGCTCAGTACATAGGCCATTGTATTACCTTTACTAGGTATGTTGGAAAGCTCAAAATCAAAATATTTTAGGTACTTCACCCAGCTTCACTGTTTTAGATTCATATCACGCTATGTAAATATGTAATTTATGATTTTTGGTTTGTGTACACCAAAAAATGCTCTCCTGGAAAATAGTGTCTCCAAAAATGTAAAGGAAACACAACTACAAATAAATATAGATCATGGATCAGGTAGATCCTCTCATTTGGAATCAACTTCCATTACCCGTACATCATGAATCAATCTCCATAAATCATCACTCCTCCAACAATGATACTTGATACATCACGATAAAGTGTATCATCTTCCAAACTCTGGAAGTAGCAGGATCGGTGCCGAAGTCAATCTCTCTTTCAACTCCTAAAAGTCTATCTTGTAGGTGTCTGACCATAATTCTTTGAAAAAACTGATATTAGATCCCATCAACAACACTTATAATCATGAGAAGTCCTATATGAAACACCTATAATATCCATTTATCCAAAAGAAACTCCATATGTAAAATATGTTCTTGGGATGCTCCCAGGAAACTATAGATCCCACATTTTTGGGGTCCACTAATACTCCTTTCTCTGAGATAATGTGACCTAGGAAGTGAATCTCATCCATCCAGAAGTAGAACTTTTTGAGCATAACATATAACTGATTCTTTCTCGGTGTATCCAAAATGATCTCAAGATTCCTGGAATGGTTTTTTTGTATAGTGAGAACACCCCAAGATGTCAACCATTAAAACCACCAAAAATAAATCAAGATAATGATTGAACACTCGATTCATTAGATATATGAAAACTAATGGCACATTCGTCATACTGAATGACATAACCATATACTTTTATAGATCATTCCTGCCACAAAAATCTGTACAATGTATGTCTGCATGCTGAACACATACGTGGTAATATATGAACCTCAAATAAATTTTGAGAACACACGAGCTCCTTCAAGCTGATCAAACATTTCATGTATCTGTGATAAGAGATACCATTTTTAACCATTATCAAGTTCATTTTCTGATAATCCAAACATAGCCTAAGGGTACCATCTGACTTTTCCACAAAAGGACTAATCATCCCCACTCATAAGTACTAGGTCAAATGCACCCCTTGGCCTCCAAATCCTCTATCTACCTATTGAGCTCCTACAAATCCCTCATTACCATCATATAGAATGAAATGGATACCACTATAGCTCCTAACACCAGATAGATGGAGATATAAACCTTTCTCATAGGAGGTAAACTATAAAATTAATCCGAGAAAACATCCATTAAATTATCAACCACTGGAGGAAAGTCTACCTGACACACACTCTGATATTCCAAATATAGACTAGCAGTCAGGGCTATCATCCTGCATAGCCCATGATGTTGCGGCCCAATTGTCTCACCTAGATATCACATTCACCCTTTTGAGTATAAAATAAACCCTAAGGTGTGTGAAAGTCACCCTATAGTGATAGAAGTCAATGTAAGCTCGATAAGCTACCATCTAGTCCCTCCAGAGTATGACATCAGACAATGTTTTCTTAAAGACATAAAAATTAATGATGAAGAAAAACCCACCAAACTCATTGGGGAACTCCACACATTGGTGTAAATTCTCCATTCTGATTCCTAATATAGTTTCTACCATCATAACACTCTCAGAAGATAGTATAATGAGCCCAAGGATTTTCACAATGGGTTCAAACAAGAAAGCATGTGATGCACCTGTATCAAAAAGAGAAGAAGAAATAATATTGGCTACTTAGATCATACCTCTCACCATAAATGGTCTGGGTCTTTGCTCCTTGGAGGAAGGATAAATAAAATTGATATACCCTGAACCATGATCTTGTGACGTAACATCAATTCCCAGAGTAAGCCCACTCTAATGTCTCTAGGTAACTGGTGTCTGGCTACCATGGCCATGACCACCAATTTCTTAACCTAATCAAATTGAACTACTCTATATCCCATATTAACATATATATGATAAACCTTTACCAAAACATGGCGTCAGAGATGACCACCTACCACTCATAGCCAGTAGGATGTTCCTAAAAAATGTTGAACATGGACCATCCTACTACATGCTCGACACTCGACTGGGTCGTGGTCGCACTTATTTTGCATGTTCCCCTATCTGCCATACTGATGAATGAAAAATGATATATCAATACTTAGAGAATTATTGGAACTCATTTCACATGAGACCTCAATACATCACTTCATTATGTTGGAAGTTGAACTTCTGTTCTAAGACACGATATCACTCTGCTCTCCACCCCATCTTCCCTCGGGTTATTCTCTGTAATCATAACCTAATTAAAAATTTAGTAATATAGTTCAATGTGAACATGTTTACTTGTGATTTTATATACCTTTATCAAAGAATATTTCTCTTGACAGCTCGTCAGCAAGGTGTATTGAAATAATTAGACTTTATAAATCATTCAGAGTACTCCATAACATACTTATCACCCTACTCTAAACACATGAAATAACTAGCCCAATCTTCCCACAGAGTCTTGGGGTAAAATTAGTTGTAGAATTAGGTTTTGAAATTATCCCAATCCATATCTCATTGACTATCATCATTGTTTAGAACATCCCACCACAGCTTTTCTTCTCTATGTAGAAGATAATTCATGACCTTCACTCTCCTATCAGGAGGTGTCTCTAGATGATCAAAGATTGACAATGTAGTCTCAAGCCATAGATTAGTAGCCTATGGAATTCCATCCCCCAAAATGTGAGAGAATACTGCAACTGTATCACACATGTTATCTCATCTATAGATAAGGCAGGTTGGGGTGCTCCCTAAAATTTCTACATGAAGTGAGAAAACCCCTATCAAAACTATGCCTCGTCGCCTATGTCTAGAACAATGGTTAGTGATATAGTAGGAAATAAATGAGTATCCACCATTATCTCATGGACCACTACCTATATATCATGTTAATCACCTCTCTCATGGCATAAGACTGGAGGTCGTGGTGGTTTCATGCCTCTAAAATTCCAAACACATACCTCAGAATGATTCAATATCAATGATTGTTTCATTAAAACATAGAACAGGTAAAAAAACCTCCATAAATAGGCCATACAATATATCATGATCCTAAATCTAGGGCTATAAAAGGAATGTTCATAAAAGTCACTTGAGATACTGCCTCTTTCCCACTCAAAATCCAGGTCTAGTTTGAGTCACTATTTATCATTATAATTTTCTATTTCAATTCAAATTCATTTTAAATTTAATTTATAGCATTAATTTATTCAAAAGTTTTAACCAATGGTTCACCAAGTTCCATTCCATGAGGGCCCATAACACCTCATGAACCAAAATATAGTTCCCATATAATCCATACCATATCAACTTCACTTTAGACAATTGAATAAAAATGTGCATTAGTTCCCTGTCAATAAGGGACCATATTCCTTATGATCTGATATATGGTATAACTTTCTATATCCACTGCAAAAAATATATCACAAAAATAGGTATATTTTTTACAACATCATTCAATATGTAATGAATCTTAAATGGAATGGAATAATTCATTCCATGTGATTTCTAGAAAGTACCTAAAATGATTCATGAGATGGAATTCCCTTATCTTATTAGGTTGAAAAAGAATAGATCCCTCAATCATACCAATAATAACATAAAAAATCATGTTCATCAACTAAATGTGGAATCAAATTAATAAAAATAGTCTAAATCTAGAAAAAAAAATTCAGGCAATTTGGCTTTTTCCCTCAAGGCAGGTTAGCTATGCCCAGGCATAGATCATTAGAAAATTCCATTTTCTTCTTACCCATATATATTGTTTCTAAATAATATACCAAAAAAATATTGATACAATTTTGTAACATCCTGGACCTAGATGCCCCTCAATAGTTTCCCAAGCTCAGTTGGCCAAATGGCCTCAAGGTAATCTCCCTGAATTTCCGAGGCTGTTGACTAGTAGAGACGGTGTAACGAACTGGATCGGGTTTCCCTTAAATTTGTCACCCATCTTGATCTGTTACATACCATAAGGGAGTTCTTGATCCATATGGGCTGACGACAACCACCCAGGCATCGAACAACACAATAGATGGAATTATTTCACCAAACCTAAACAACCACATGGAATATATACATATATTAAAACAAGAAGCAATGAAAGAAGACAAAGAAGAAATATATGCCATAACTGTAAGAAAACAACAGAAACATACAAATGAAAAAAGTAGCTAAATATACAAAGACATGTCCAACTACAATGGAATAAAAATAAAACAACTACGCCAAATGATGATATGGACATAATACCACCATCTCAACACCAGCTACCCAACCAACTGACACGAACCTTACCACCACACTACGACACCTTGTCTTTCCCTACACTGGAAGACAAACTAAGGTCTATGCACCACCAAAGAGGTATGCAATGTGTGAGTTAACAGGATCTGTAGGATCCCACATAGGTGTTCTGTACCCCACCTCTACATAAAAATCCCTATATGATAATTTTAAACAAAACATGGAAGTAAAGAATTTTTATAGAAAACATGGTAAACATTTCTCTTTTCACAATTCTAAAATAGAATAATCTCTATCAATTTCAAAGAAAATTTTCCATATCATTTTCCACAAGTATAAACTTGCATATCAAGGGTAACTCAGAAAGCCAAGAAATACAAAACATAATCACACAGATCACAACACCAAGGAATACTATAGGTCCAGGATGTAGATTACTAATACCATAATAATCAGGTGCACAGATTCAGATCCTAGAAAAATGGTCCTAGGAAGCATATGAATAACCAATGATTAAACAAACTAAAATTTCAATATTGGGACCTATAGTAATGGTCCTAGGAAACAATGGAAATATGAAAGACAAAAATCCTTGATAATCATAAAATAGTGGATAATGGCCCGAAGCTAAACCTTCCACCTGAGTACCCAAGGTAACCCATGTTCTATTTTTTTCACAATTCATTTCAATGCTTAAAAATACCCACTGTCTCTTCATTTATCAGTATCTAGGGGGAAAAATTATCATTGAAAAATATTTTCAATTCAAACAAAACAATCATTCCATTTTCAATATAAAAAATATTTTATAAAAGCAAAACAATCAGTTTCATCAACATAGTCTAGAGATGGAACCACCTACCTCAAAACTCAGGTCGCACACACCAGAAATAGAATCCAAAATCATGGAATCCCAAAAAAAGTCAACAAAACCCCTAGAATCATATATACATAAATATTTATTTAATTTAGAAGACACGAGGTCAACATAAGAGAGGACACTCACATACCTCAAAGACGAATGCACGTTGCACCACGACCAACCGAAAAAAATGCCTTTAGAACAATATCACAGAACAGATCTTGGAAGAAACCAAGAATAATCACCAACCATAGAACAAATTATCCGAATATGTCACCATATGGTGATACCATTATCAAAGGAAATGATGGAACAAAAATCTTACTTTCCTGGAGAGACGTACTGCAACCGTAATGAAGATCGATTGTTGAATTGATCAATCTTGAAGGGTTTGAGTCTCCAAAAATATCCCTGGAATTACCTTAGGTTGAGATCCATGAAGAACTAGAGAATTAATTGAAACAAAATAGATTCACACTATCACTGAAAACTATACGGGGGTCATTATATGTTGTGAAACCTCCATCCTTTTCGTGAAGTCCACAATGGATAAGTATGATGAAAAATCCATAAACACAGATTAAAAATTATTCATTTAAAGGAATCGTGATTTTAAACTACCATTCAAGACATTTAATCTTTCACAACATGATCCCTTTAATGACCTATGCCCAGAAAAAATTACACAGCGTGTAACCCAGTTACACGATGTGAAATAATTCAGTAGCCTTAAAAATGCCCGATTCTTAGTGAAATTACAAAAAATCTATGAATTTTCCAATATAGGTATCCTTTCATTATCAAAGGGGGGATAAAACCATGATGAGGTTAAGTTTTTTACATGATAAAATGTTAATGGGATGTTTCAAACACCAAACCACAAATACTTTCCATCCCTTTGAAGTCATGTGGAAGATATTATCCCATTAAATAGATGAGGCCACTACCACCTCACTAATGATTCAAATTACCAATACTCATGAGAACCAAATCCTTATTTTTATAGAACTATAACCAATGGAATCGTCTTTTCATGCAAGAACTTCTCTTGAGAGTAAACAATTTCAACTAGTTTCTCAAGAACCGAAACATCTGGTTCTAGCTCCATTCTTTCCCAACTATAAACTTGAACGGTGTCAGGGTGATATTTAATTATTTGTGATATATAAAAAACATCATGAATACCTGTCAACTTAACCGATAATACTAACTAATAAGAAACCTATATGACCCTCTCATAGACCTCAAACATTCCAACATATCATGGAGCTATCTTTCCCTACATTCTAAGTTTTCACGAACCGAATCTGGTCGCCATCAAAACTGGCACCCAACCCAGTCCATGAAAACGACCTAAGGTAATTCCCTTTCCCAAAAGACTATCACAAGTGCCCGAGTATTGTAAAAAATTGTTTGGGAATGATTTACCCAATTAAGGATACACAAAAAAGTAAATAATGAAAATTTACCAAATCCAAAAATTCACGCCAAACTAGCCTTAAATAAAATTACGAACCGAATAAAAGGTTTTAAACATGACTCAAGAGGTCCAAAACTATAATAATTTTTAGGAAAAACATCCCGAAGACCACCACACAACAAGGGGTCTTCACCCACAACCCATCTCCACAACACCTCACCATGAAAGGAAACTAACAACCTGAACCACCATCTCCAAAGGCCTTGCCCTTACCCATGTCAAACATAATCAAGCCTACTTACACATAATGGTATAATTAGGGTGAAGGGAAAATCCCAATAGGATACCACCCATTTATTCCTTGTGATAATCATTAGAAGATAAAAAACCCGTAGGTTTTTATAAACAAGAAATGGTAGCAACAATTTATAAAGTGTAACTTTTAAAGAATTTTTTTTTCAAAGTGGGTAACCGTAAAAAAGGAATAAATTTAAATAAAACATGTAAGAAAATTAATCTCACATCTAAATACAAAATAAAAAATAGTAAATACCAAATAGTCAAAGAGCACTAATAATATAAACACCCCATGTTACTAGCTAGCTAGGTCCCAAGGTTCCTCATATCTCAGTGTAAAAGTAACCAGATCAAATATCTGTTCTCATGCACAATCAACTACTAGGGAACATAACCATAACCTATTGGTCCCCAATCATCATAATTATAGTTTTTAAGTATTTTCAATGTTGAAATTTCTATGTGAAATAGGGATAAAACCACTCTGGATCACTAGCATACTAGTACACGTCATCCCATATAGAAACTCGGGTTTCCCACTTTGTGATCAAACAAGTTCAACATACTATAAGATTCTATTTACACCTAAAAAAAGTGTTATTGTCATAAAAAGTAAAAAAATATATAAACATACCATTCACCATTTTCATAACACAATAAAGCACTTATAATTTCCATAAAACAATTTTACAAAGTATAACAAAACTTTACACAAAAAAAACATTTAAAACCCATATTTTAATAACAAATTCAAAAAAATATTACAAAAAAACAGAATTGGTAGAACTAAAAAATTATAATAAAACCATTACAAGAGTTATAAAACAACCCCAATTGGAAAAACAAGGATTGCACATGAAAAACACCCATTTTCACACAAAAAATGGCACTTAAAAATCAATCACTTAACAAATTCTACCAAAAAAAGTTTTCAAAAACAATGAAAGAGGAACATTATAAAAATATAATTCCAGAAAATATAACTCATATAATAATTATTTGTTGGGAAAAAATCCCTCAAGGTATCATTGTAGCATTTTTGAGGTAATTGTGTTTGTTGACAAAGCGGACCTCCATGTTGTGTTTGTTGATAGAGAAGACCACGATGTTAATGTTGTTGAAAAAGGGGGTTTAAATGGTTATTTTTTGAGTTCCATAGATATTTGTTGACAACCTATGTTGAAAAATAACGATGATAAAGGAATGGATGATCTGGAGGTGGTACAAAAAGAACAGATCAAAGGTGGCCCCATTTTTTAGTGTTTTCCAAATTTTTGGGCCTCAAAATCAGAAAATGGGGAAGCATGTTTTGGGAAAATGAAGTTGTGAACATGATATATGGTGGTTTGGAAACTTGAATGCATGAGTTGTTTCGATATCAGAATGTGGAAAAATGGAAAAGTCATGTGGTGCATGAAAGATTTGAAGATGTGGGAAAAAATTGATTTGTGCAAAAGAATCTTGCATGCAAGGAAGGTTTCAGGAGTAGAACACTGAAAAATGGAAAAGTAATGTTGTGTGAAAAAGATTTGGAAATGGGCGTGAAAAATGAGGTTGCGTTAAAGAAACTTATGCGCCCAATGTGACGTCAAACAGGGTTTCGCACACTCGAAGGGGAAGTTGCATGACGAAAGTTGAATCTTCCACGCATGGGTCAAGAATTACAATAAATATGAATTGACCCACCTCATTAGTTAGAGATAAAAGCTTAGGAAAAATCTGACCACCAGAATACATAACAATTTCGTGCAAAGGAAGTTGCATGAAATATTTCAAGTTGCGCACAATCTAAGAATGTTGTGCGTAGTATTTGAGTTGCATGAAAGATTGAAGTTTCATGCAAAGGGTGTTTTGCAACAAAAGTTTAATCTTGTGTGGAAGGAATTAATGTTTCTTACAAGACACAGTAAGGGTTGTGCGAAAGATTTGAAGTTTCCCGGTACACCCGGTGCAAAAATAGATTCATCTGCAGGTGAATGTGGGACATCAACAGAGCATCGATCAACAGTTAAGGATGCGGATTTCATTTGAAATAATGAATAGACCAACATGTCTATAAAATTTGAGTGGATATTCTGAAGAAGTAGTGTGCACAATTAATTTGAGATAGCAGTGAGATTTTATATTGTGAATAGTTATAAACCAGAGGGGACAGTGAGTTTTTTTCAAATATTGAAAAAAACAGTGCGCTTTTAGTGGATTTGGGACATCGGCACATTGCCGGTGTATGCTCCTTGAACGTATCCTCGTGAGGGCGAACCAAGTAAAAAACGTTGTGCCCTGTGAATTATTTAGTTTCTATTTATAGTTTTCTACATGAGAGAGAGAGAAGAGAGTTTTTCTAAACCGCGAAACATGATCAATAGGTGATTTTTTATAATTTTTCATACCCTGATTCACCCCCTCTCTTAGGGTATCTAACCTAGTGGACCTAAAATTATTACACATGGAATCACCTACCAAATGTGTCAAAACCGTCAAATCCTTGTGCGAAACTCCGATTGAACCACTGCCACACCACAAGGGAGTGAAAACAAACCTAAAACCACAATATTGGACCAAGAAACTCAACTATAAAACCTAGTTATGAATCCCTAACATTTGGAAATTTTGAAATTCAATAAAAGTGAGAGAAACCCAAAGGAAATATAAGGGGAAAGGAAGTAAACTCACATACTTGAAAATTTTTGAAGTTCCTCCACCAATCCCCCTTCAAAATTGAGTTCCAAGAAAGATTGAGAGATTTTGGAGGCTTTCCATGGATAAAAGACATGAAATGGGGAATAAATGTCCACATTAGGGTTTATTTTAGAATTAAAAATGTTAATATCAAATCAATTTTAATGAGCAGGACAGGGCCACCCGGTTTTCCTGCACGGTTTGTAAAACCATAGGCACAAACTGTGTGCCCAGTTCTGTCCACTCAAAACATGTTCACAATCTTACAATTTTAGGGGGGTCCAAGGGGAATCCTATAAGAGAATTATGACCAATAATATGAGAGTAAAATACCTAAAAATAAATGTTTGGATGTTATAATTATCCCCACCATGAAAGACTTTCCTCTCTAGAAAGTCAACGTGGGGCTTGATCAGAAAACAAGAATGGGTACTCTTTCTCAACCCACAACATCCACTCCCATGTTTCATGTACATAATTACCTTGTTTCTAGAAGACATGTACTAGTGGAATAGACTTTCTCTAAAGCATCGTCTCTTGGTAATCACCTATTTGCACCGGTTGCTCAAAAATAGACAAGTTGGGCTCTATTTCCAACTCCTCCCAATTAAGAACAAGTGACGGATCTGGGTTATAATTCTTTAGTTGGGAGACATGAAAATGATTATGGTTAGAGGTCAACTTAGAGGGAAATTCAATCCTTTATTCCACCTTTCCAATCCATTCAATATTCTTAAAAGTTCTAACATATCTCGAAATTAGCATTCCCAAACGATGATGACCTAGAAGAGGTTCCACCTTAAAGAATACCTAACCACCCATAGAAAAATATAGGTATTAACTCCTCTAATTAGAATAGGATTTTTGGCCACTCTAAGCTATCAATAAACACTTCCTGATCAACTTAATGTTCTCAGATGTCTCTTGCACGGGGCTCGGCCCCAACAATGAGGTCTAACATACCTCATCCCAACACAGGGGGACCGAAAAGGCTTACCATAGAGCACCTCAAAAGGAGCAATTCGAATAAGGGATTGGTAATTATTATTATAAGAAAAATAGACCAATCCAAAATGGTTATCCTAAGAACCTCCAAAATCCAAAACACAGGCATGAAGCATGTCCTCAATGATTTGATTCACCCACTCTATCTGACCATCCATTTGAGGATGGTATGACATGCCCATTTTAATTTGATACCCCAAGGCCTTCTTTTAATGACCCACCCAATATCATTTTCTTGACTGTACAAAGAGTCATTACTTGGACTTAAGCAACATCCCCAAGATGGAAAAGGCTGGAAATAAATGCTGAAGGGTTTCAAAAGAGAGTAAGGAACAATTTACCCCTTTGAAACAAACCCCAAACCACACAACCACAACGAAACAACCACTATATTATTCATGATGAAAAACAATGAAAATCAACCACATTATTAAAACAAGTCAACCAAAGTGCACAATAGTAGAAGATAAATAAACATAAAAGTACATAGAGAAAAACAACTAAAGACACCAGGAAGACTAGAAGACTCCATGCCCCACCGGTTCTAATCTCGAATATCACCAAACATCCCAAGTCTCATGAAGTGGTACTAAAAATGTGAGACACTTTAACTTTTCTCTCTCTGTGAAAGATAACATCTGCAAAAGCACCAATGTTCCAAAGCATAGGTGAGTATAAAACTCAATAGGTTTTCCCCCAATGACTTCCCTACTCACGCCACTGGGATAGAGGAGTTAGAAACTTTTATATAATTTTTTTATATAAATCAATTTCTCAAAATAGTTTATAACTAAATATAAACATGTTTCCAAAACCATTTATAGCCAAAATCATACTAGTGTGATTGAAACCAATTTTTTTATAAAACTTTATTTTTCCAGAAAAATAAATAAACAAGCTTTAAAACCATTTCACAATATCCATTTTTTTTATACCCAACCATTCCACAAACCCATGCAACCAACCATGCATGCTATGTTATGATAGTTCCATACTCATTAGCAGTTTCTCATTGATATACTAAGTTGTCACAAGGTAATTATATCCCATGTGCCACTAAACCATTGGCACAGACCACAGGTTCATATATTAATCGAGCCTTGTTTATGCAATATGAACACACACGCATCAACATGCCCAAGGATCATGCCAAAAAACCTTTTCAATAAAGACAACTTTTTATTAAAAACCAGTTTCCTTCAAAATCATTTCAATACTCATCCATTTAAATAAAACAACATTTTTAGTGAAATACCCTTTCCATAACCATTTATAAATACTAGAATATGAATAATTAAAAATATTCATTTTAAATTCAAGAAGCTAAATCACTTTTCACAACAATTCACCAAGATTTCAAAATTTCACTGAAACCATAAATCATCACTAAAGAAGATTTATTCCATGCTTTTCACAATAAATTCCATTTAAATAAACGAATTTGAAACTCAGAGAATCAATTCTATCAAGAGGAGTAGAGAGTGAAGCCACCTACCTCTATGGTTTTGATGAAACTCAACAACAGATGAAGAACGCTAAAAAAAAACCGGGTTGATTCTCTTCCAAACAGCCTTAGATATCTTCTCCTAAAAACAAAAAAAAATCCAAAACTCAATATATTTGGAATTCACCAATCTAGATCTACCCATAACAGGTATAGATATGTGAAACCAAGAGGAGATGATAATAGATCTAAGTAGATAGAAGAATAACGGTTAACTGCAACAAAGGAATAGATGAAAAACCCTTACCCAAATGGTGGAATGCTTCTGAAAGTAGACTAGGGCCAACTAGAGTTGAGAACCATGAAGATCCAAGAAAAAAATTGACGAAACATCTACAAGCATGATTTTAAACTGGGCACATGTTGGCTCACGACGTGTACCTCAGGTACACGACGTGTAGGCCACGTTTGATAAGTACACCGAAAAATCCATCGCCTCGAGCTCAAAATACATTATTTAAACCCTGTATGATCTGTTCCTTAGGAACAAAATTTTTACCAGCTCCCAATGTGACCCCCACCTCACAACATGAATTCATCCCCAAGCACACATCGTGTACTTCAAGTGCATGGTATGTACCTGTCCAGAAACCTGCAGTAAACCCTAGAACACTACATATAAGGATTTTTACCAAAAGGGACTTAGAAGAGTGGGAAACATACTGGATATAGGTATCATAATGTTACAACCTCCTCACCAATTAATTTCTATCCCTAAGAAATCATGTAGAAGCAGAAACACCAAAAACCGGGGGTACTACATTCTCCACACCATTGGACTTTCCATCCTTGGAATGTAGAAAATACTCATTGTCCTGAAAGAGTTCCAGTCATTTCTCTTTCATTTTCTTCTCCTATTCCCATGTATCTTCCTGAATCTAACCATGATTCCATAAAAACCTCACTAGATCGATAATTTTTCCCATTCAAGAATTTCTATTGCCTATCCACAACCAACACTAGGATATGTTCCAACGAATCATCCAGCTCTATGTCAATGTGATCCCATCTGATCACATTGTCAATATCAGGGTGATACTTCTTCAATTGGTATACATGGAACACATTACGCACCAAGGTGAATCGTGGTGGTAATTCGAACCGATATGCCACCTCTCCAACCTGTTCTAGTATCTCAAAAGGGCATATGTATCGAGGATATTACTTGCCCTGCTTCCCAAAACGACAATGCCCTAGATTTGGGTATATCTAAAAGAACACATGCTCACTTAATGTAATGGAAAAAGGCCATTGATGATGATCCGCATAAGATTTTTTATGACAATTATCTATCTACATCCTATTTATGATCAATTTGATAATCTCCATTTTTTCTTGTACTAGGCTCATCCTGACTAGTGAAGTCTCACTTGTTTCAACCCAACACAGTGGAGAACAACAAGGATTCCCATACAATTCTTTAAATGGAGCCATATATATCGAGGTCTGATATCTATTATTATATGAGAACTCCACTAAGGGTAAGTGATCCTCCCATGAGCCACCAAAATCTATTACACAAGCCCTAAACTTTTCTTCCAACATTTTTATCATCCGCTCGGACTAGTCATCTGTCTGAAGATGATATGTTGTGATCATAGTCAACTAAGCCCAAGGGATTTCTGTAAAGATTTCCAGAAACAAGATGTGAACCTTCGATCTCTATCTAACGTGATTGAAACTTGTATTCCATGTCTCTTTAAAACTTCTAGGATATAAATTCTGGATAGATCCTCCACCATATGAGTTTCATGAATTAGGGGGAAATGGGTCGACTTGGAAAGCTGGTCCACTACCACCCTTATGGCATCGTGTTTCCGAACTTTTTTTGGAAGACCTGTAACAAAATCCATCGCTATTTGCTCCCATTTCTACACTAGGATGGGTAAAGAATAGAACATACCAGCTGGTCTCTGGTGCTATTATTTAACCTACTGACAATTTAATCACCAAGAGACAAATTCATCCACCTTCTATTTCATGTCGCTCCACCAAAACGTCACCTTCAACTCCTTATACATCTTCTGTGTACATGGATGTACAACCCATCTCAAATGGTCATACGCATGAAGGAGTTATTCCTGAAAAGCCATAGGTACAACCATCCGATCTAAAAAACACAAAACGGAACTCCCATCAAGTTTCTATCCCTCAATGGTTTCCCCTCCATTTATTTTTTAAATCGTAACAAGACATTCTACAGCAGATTTTTGTGCCTCTTTAACCATATTTACTAAATTAGGAACAAGTCTAGCTGAAAAGAAAACTGCAACATCACCTCGGTCTTCACATTCCACATTCATAATGGCTAGGATGGATATAAACTACCATTCATCTGAAGCCTCCATTGCCAACTGATCATATGAATTTCTACTCAATGCATCTACCATCGAATTCCCTTTTCCCATTGTTTACATCAAGTCAAATTCAAACATATGGAGATACTCCATTCACTTCCTTTTCCGTAGATTCAAATATCTCTATGAGAAAATGTGTTTCAAACTTTTATGATTTGTAAAAATAGTTAATTTCTCACCAAATAAATAATGTATCCATGTTTTCATGGCATGGATGACTGCAGCTAAATCCCAATCATGTGTTGGGTAATTCTTCTCATAAACCCTCAAATTCCATGAACCATAAGCCACAACACAGTCTCTTTGCATGATAACACAACCCAAACCTGATCCTGAAGTATCACAGTAGACCACATAGCTATATTCTATTTCTAGAAAAGTCAAGATTGGTGCTAATGTAAGACAAACTTTAATCTCCTAGAAAGACTTCTGGCAATCATCTATCCATTGGAATGTAGCATTCTTCTTTTTTAGAGCTGTCATTGGAGAGTCTAGTCATGAGAAATCATGCACAAAGCATATGTAGTATCCAGATTGACCAATAAAACTCCGTTTCTCAAAGACATTCTTGGTGGTTTCCATGAGATAAAAAATTCTATCTTTTCAGGATCCACTGAAACACCTTTTTTAGAAATCACATGGCCAAAAATGTGTAACTCCTTTATCTAAAAATCACACTTTGATAATTTGGCATACAAACAGTGATATCTCAAGATTTGTAACATTATTTCCAGGTGTTCCTCGTAGTCAAACCGTGTCTTTGAATACAGCGAGTTGTTGTCTAGAGACACCACAACAAAAGAGTCTAAATATCGCTGATATATATGATTCATCAAATCCATGAAAATTGATGGTGCATTCATTAGACCGAAAGGAATGACTACATATTCATAGTGGTCATATCTTCTTCTGAAAGCTATCTTAGAAATATCTTCTTTTCTAACTCGCAATTGGTAATATCCTAATCGCATGTCAATTTTAGAGAACCATTGAGCTCCCCTTAATTGATCGAATAGATCATCAATGCATGGAAGTGGGTACCTGTTCTTTATATTAACTTGGTTTAGCTTAAGATAATCAACACACAACCAAAGAGTTACATCTAATTTCATAATGAACAAGACTGATGTTTCCATGAAGACTTACTTGGCCGAATAAAACCCTTGATTTCCAGATACTCCAAGCACACTTTCAATTCCCTTAACTTTTTTGGTTCCATCATATAATACGTGAAGGAAATAGGACTGGTCCTTGAAAGAAGATCTATCTCAAACTACACTTTCCTTAGAGGTGGTAACCCTAAGAAGTTATTGGAAAATACATCTGGGAATTGATCCAAAAATGATGGAAAACTATTTTCCTAGTGGTCTTCCATTGATCCCAAAGTCAACTCTCCCAACTGATAAGAGATTGTTCCCACAATTGGTGACAAAAATCTCTTTGAACTTTTCTTTACAATCATATATCCTCTAAAGAGATGCTCTATGTCGTCCTCAGTCATGAAACTAAATGTTATCATATAATAGTTGATGTGATCATTGAATGTTGTTATCCAATCTATACCTAGGATTACATCATATACATACATCTCCAACATAGAGAAGTACCATTTCAGGTCAGCTCCATCAATAGTTATAGAACCTGCTCTACACACAAATTCTTGACATTCTATTTCACTAGGAGGAGCTTGTAGTTTTAAAACAAAAGGCATCATTTCTAGTTTTAAACATATAAATTCAACAACATGAGAATCGATGAAGGAATGTGATGCACTAGTATCAAACCACACTTGAACAAATGTAGAATTCTGAGGAATTGTACCTCTCAATGTAGATTGTCCAGCCTGATCACCGTCAATCATCTGCTCAGCTCTATACAATTGCTTCATCGATGCACTATGCTCTTTATTCCCTTGATGTGATTTCACTTGCAGAGGTGTCATGGTATTCTAAGAATCCCCATGGATAGCTCTACTTTGTTGATGATTCCTATTCTACTGTCCTCACCCTATTGAAGCATACAATTCTTGCAACACCTCACAAGTGTCCTGAGCTGTAACACCCCGAGCTTCCATGATACGCTTCTCATTCAATAACGCAATAGCTTGCATTGTACGCAACTTCGAGTTCTAAAACACCGCGACTATTCAAAGTAGCCGTTATGAATATTAATAACCACTTTTTAAAATTATAGAAATTTTATATTTCAAAATGGACTTCATTTTTGGATTCGGAATATCGAAATTAGCCTATGTTGAATTTTTGGTATTTTTCTAAGAACTTCTAATTTTTTATGAATAGTGAAAAATACTTAAAAACATCTTTTTTAATCAAAATAATTTATAGTGATAAATTATACTATTTAGTTGTTTTATAGTATAATTAGAATATATTTTTACCATTTTATCCAATGGTGGTCATTATAATTAATTTAACATTGAAATTGGACATAAACAATTGCCAATCTTTTGATATAAATTGTTTCTTAAAACACGCTATTTGTTGTGACAGCGGGAATTAATTATAAAATTAATTAATGAAACTTATATGTTTGTAATTTTGTAAAATAGACATCATTTTTGAATTCGGTATATCAATTATATCTTAGGGTGAAATTTTGGCATTGTTCTGAAAAACTTCAATTTTTGATGAATAGTGAAACCACTAAGTGGTAGTTAAATAACTGATTTTTCATTTAAATAAAATATTACCACTTCTGTGATTTGATTTTCAAAAATCCTACATACATGGTTGTCATTAAGAAGTAAAATGTGGTTCAATGAGATCAAAATAATTTTTTGGTGAATAGTAACTTTTAAGTTCTTAATCGCGATTAGAGGTAATTAGTATAGTTTAAGGTAAAAATAATGTTTTAATAATATGAGATGAGCTTGACACTTGTCCTACTCCTATTGGATGAGTCATGGCCGACCAAGAAGACCCATGGGTCATCTTGGGGACCCCATGGAGCCACTTTAGTTGGAAAATGACATTAATATATAATTATTTAATGTTAAAATTAAATTGACACAAACCTGAGTTATTTTACTAAAACAGTTTTTAAGTGGGGTTACACAAGTCCAAATTTTGACTATAAATATTCATTATAAAGCTAAAACGATTTCATGCATCATACTATTTTTTTTATAATTTTCAGACATTAATTAATTAAATTATTTATGACATCATTATGATGCAGCGATGACCTCATTATTTAACGATTTTAATAAAATGAAAATATAATGTAAAATCCAAGGATTACACTTGTCCAAAGACTATTGGATGGGTAGATTTCGAACCCTTATCACCTTATCCACGGATTATATAAGTGTGGGACCTTTATAATCCGAAAAGCATTGTATAATAATGTAACATTTCATTACTTTCCAAAAGTGCCCCTCCTCTCCACTTATAAAAGGCCCCCACCACTCCCACCTTATTCACACCTTCAAGCCATTTGGCTCGGCCAAACTCTGCCAAAATACTCTCCCAACATCCCTCCCTTACTCCTAGAAGACTCACTTTGGGCAGAATTCTTCCCAAGGAAGCTTTTGTCTCAAATCAAAAAGAGTTACCCGATTTTTAAGGTAATGTCTTCTCTAATGTTGTTTTGTTTTATTTTGCTTCTACAACCCCTTAAACTCTTTTCATTCCTTTCTTTTGTAACAAAACCAGTATCTACAATATACTAGGATATTGTTATGATAAGTATTTGGTTTAAACTTACACACTCCTTCGTCTAATGGTTAAAGAACATACTGTTTCTGTGGGTGGCGAAATACTGCCTCACGAAACGATGATTGTTCAAATTCTTTTAACACCTATAATGGTGGCCATTTTGATGAAACTATTTTCATATATGATATATATATTATGTTTATGTTTTCCTTATGCTTCTGTATTTCTCATTTATGGAATAATTTATGATTTCCATTATGGGTAAACGCGATAATTTCATTTTAGGAAGTGCGGACTACCGCCCCCTCAAAGTGATGTGAATCGTTAATGCCATATGTCGGATGAATAAAGGATGGAGTAAATGATATTATATATGATATTATACTGGAACTATATTATACATTTATATAATTATGATTTCATTCCATTAAATATGAAATAGAAATGAAAGTAGCGTTCATGCGTACGTACGGATTACCGTCTCCATGAACGGTGCATTTCATTTCTTACCTCTAAATGTTACGTAATATTATGAATGAATGTATATACTGGATATATATGATATATATGACATCTAAATCATGAATATAATTCTGGAGATAATGGATATTCTACCACATAAACAACTTGTAATTATAAGAAGTTTATTGTTGACTCAAGTACCAAAGATCGACAAAACGGCCGTTATTAACTTAAATAATTACATAATGTTCATAAAATTGTAATAAGTGATATAAAAGGGATAATGAACTTGAAAAAGGTCCTTAATAAAGTAGATATTAACTCTAGTTTATTATTCAGGAGGTTAAAGAACGGTCGAATCAAGTCGGACACAAGGTAAGGGAACTTCTTAACCCAACTTCCATTCTTTGGGTTAATCTCCTACTTTCAAATTATGTCATGATATTATTTTGTATTATTTTTTATTTTTACTTTCTTTATGTGTACCTACAGTGAATACACATAATAGATCTATTTTATTTTAAAAATTATCTTTTTAAGGACTTTGTCTCAATCTTCTTTCATTGAGGCATATTTGGTTTTATACACAACTTTCTTTTATACGGTGTATAAACCCCTTTGACTTTTACGTTTATTCAAAAGGAATCTTTTTTATACGAAGCGTTTTACTAAACGACAAAAAGGGAATGTTTTTCTTTCCGTACTTATGCGGCGACAACGACTTCTCCGCCGCCGTGACCATTATTTGAGTTTCGGCTTCCTCTACAAGCCATAATTTTTTTAATGATAAATAATTACAAAGTTTTAACTTTCTTTTATTTTGGTATTGAAAATGGTTTTGAAAGCGTTTTTATTATATCAATGTGTCGTATTGATATCTTGTGATTGAAATGTGGAAATGGTATGTTTCCTTTATGCATGTTTTATGTGATACGATTATGTTATGGTTTATGATATGTTTAAACCTATTCATATGAGGAATGCATTGGAATTAATAACTGACGGGTGGAGCCCACTATAGCTCCTCGATACATCGGCAGGTCTCATGAGACAAACTAGTGTCTTGGCACGAGGCATTGACAAAATCTTATTTGTGGTCTTGGCACGAGGCCTTGGCTACGTGGTTATGATAGTCTGGCATTATGAATTCCATCATTATGAAAGTGGTTATTGATATTGCATGTGATTATTCGACCAGTAGAATATCCATGTGAAGAAGTAAATGGCATTATCTCATTTTACTTTTGCCATATTATGTTGATGTTTAAGTTTAAAAGGCTTTTGTTTTAGTTATACATTGCCTTAAATTTTTATGTTTATTTATGAAAGATTCCACAATATTGTTATCCTTACTGAGCATCTGATCTCACCCCTTCCAATGTTTTAATACTTTTCCAGGATGTGAAGAAGTATTTTATGAATGACCTGTAGGGATAGTCAGAAGAGGAAATGAGTGTGGACTATGAAGACTTTGTTATTAGTTTTTAACTTTATGATGTAATGTAACATTTATGAATGTATCTAGTGTTTCCAAGGCTACTAAACTAATCGGTCTTTCGAGACTTGATCTTTTGTGATCATGCCAATGTTACGAAGTAACGCACCGGCTCTGGGTAGCTGGGGTCGGGGCATTACAGTTGGTATCAGAGGAAGTTTAGTACAAACCGTGGAAGCTAGATTTAGATAAACTCTGATTAGAGCACATAGCCCAAAGATAGACTTTGAGGATTAGTATAGAAGAACTTCCTAGAATTTTGGTATTATAGAGATGTTATGAGTTTTCCGAGCAATACATCCCTATCTGGATACGAGCAGGTAGAGGCGGCTCTGGCACAGATGTACCTAGGGGTAAAACCCGAAAACACCGCTTTGAGCTAGACTCGAAGGGGAACTGGTGCACGACAACGGGCCTTGCTGCACTCTTGGTTACGACACTCCCGGGGGATATGCTTAGGATAATTCTCATTTTATTTACAAACCACTATGAAGGGTTATGAGTATATACTTCCTCAAAGAAAAAATTTCTTTTTATGATTATGGATTATATCCATAAATAGTTCAATTTATGTAAAGTGTTTTACAAGTATGGAATTATGTATTTTGATTCATAAACTAATCTAGTTTATGCCATTGTTTAGAAATGGTGCCTAGTGGAAGGAATGGAAACCGTATCAATGCACGAACTCCGTGTAGGGATTTCCCTCCTGCTCAAGATAATTATTGTGGATCTGGAGATACAACTGGTGCTGATCAACTTATTACCATACTGGGACAACTCACTCAGGTTATGAATAATAACCTTACTCGTATGGAGCACCCTGATCCACAACGTGGAGGATCAATGATAGACCGTTTCATGAGGCAACAACCACCAACCTTCAATGGGAGTACAAATCCTATAGTAGCTAAGCAATGGATAAATTCCTTAGAGAAAATATTCCATGCCTTGGGGAGTAGTGAAAGGGAGAAGGTTGTCATGGCAGTTTACCGCCTCACTGGAGATGTCGATCAGTGGTGGTCGCTGATTCAAAACACAAAGGAAGATGATGACGTATCGAATATGGAATGGAGGGAGTTCAAAGAGCTTTCTTAGAAAAATACTTTCCTTGTGACCATCGAGGAGATATGGAAAGGCAATTTTTGAGTCTGAGGCAGAAGGAGGATGAGAATGTCGCAAAGTATGAGGCCAACATTACAAGGTTAGTGAGGTATGCTACAGATTATATACGTAACCCAAGAGGTAATATTGATCGTTTCATTGATGGGTTAAAACCATTTCTCCGTCGAGCTTTAGTATCACAATCGTTCTCAACATACGAAGATATTGTCTCATTTGCTATCAAGACAGAAAAGGAATTCTCTAAGTCTTATGACAACAAAGTAAAGCAAGAGAAGAAGAGAACGGTGGAACAAGAGACAGATAAAGGGAAAAAGGGAAAGAAGTATTTTCCATCATGTGATAATTGTGGGAAGAATCACCCTGGTACTTTCCTAAAAGGAATGGGAGTTTGTTATAAATGTGGAGAAAAAGGTCACCAGGCGCGTGATTGCAAGGGAAAGAAAGAGGCTATCAATGTTGAATGCTACAATTGTAGAGAAATGGGGCATTATGGAAATGAATGTCCTAAGCGTCAAGGAAACTTACCTCAGAAAAGGCCAAGGGATTAAGGCCAATCTTATGCTGTGACTACAGTTGAAGCGGAATAATTAATGTATTGGTGCTTTTGGACTCAAGGATTATATTCTGGTTATAAGAATAATGGTATATATATAAAGATTGTACTGTAGTACTTTTTGATTTCAGTAAGGTTTTAATATGATTAAGGTAATCATATTTTTAGTATGTGACAATAAGAGAAACTTTCCTTTGTTTGGGGAATCTGATGTTACAATTGATTTTGGAATTTAGAGACCTTTTAGAGAAAGTCTGGACGGAGGTATTTTGGATAACTATAAAGGTTGGAGTGGATTAAGTTGATCTTTGGATAGTATTGTTTAAGGTTAAAAAATTTATGAAGATTATTTTTGGAATATTATGATACTATAGTTTTAGGAAAAGGACTACCTGCAGGGTGGGGCATAACCCGTCGCGTCGAACAAAGCTGTAGGAATCGAACCCACAATCATAGTGCGACAGGCCTTTATTTCCTACCACTAGCCTACAGGAAGTCCCTGGTTATTAAAAAAAAATTTACTAATCTAAATGGTATGTGTTAACATTTGGAACCTTATACAATTAGGATAAATAGAATATTTTTGAGTTCCGTTACCATTTGGAGTAAAAGTTGGGTTTGTGGTAAAAATTTATTAACGAATGAAAGTATACATAACAAGTATGTATATTCCCTTACATTCTTAGTAAATCTCCTAAATAAATTCCTCAACATTATAAAAGGTAACTTAAAACAAAAATGTTGTCGGTTAACTTTTCCAACTGGGGATTCAATGACCGTTTAACCAATCACAAGTTTGTTATTTTCTTGTAGTTAAACTTTCTCCTAATCCTGTTTTCTATAAATCTCCATCAGACCTTGATGGTTTGTTTCTCCTCCATATCCATATTTTCATAGAATCCTAGAATGGGCTATATCGGGTGACCTTTGTACTTATCTTGCTTTCTTTTAATGTTATATATTTATTAACCATATTTCCGATGTGGGTTTTCCACAATGGTATTTTCAATTTTCAACCTTTTATTTTCAAAGAAAAAAATTCAAATTGCGAGGACGCAATTTATTGAAGGAGGGGAGAATGTAACACCCCGAGCTTCCATGATACGCTTCTCATTCAGTAATGCAATAGCTTGCATTGTACGCAACTTCGAGTTCTAAAACACCGCAACTAATCAAAGTAGCCGTTATGAATAGTAATAACCACTTTTTAAAATTATAGAAATTTTATATTTCAAAATGGACTTCATTTTTGGATTCGGAATATCGAAATTAGCCTATGTTGAATTATTGGTATTTTTCTAAGAACTTCTAATTTTTTATGAATAGTGAAAAATACTTAAAAACAACTTTTTTAATCAAAATAATTTATAGTGATAAATTATACTATTTAGTGGTTTTATAGTATAATTAGAATATATTTTTACCATTTTATCCAATTGTGGTCATTAGAATTAATTTAACATTGAAATTGGACATAAACAATTGCCAATCTTTTGATATAAATTGTTTCTTAAAACACGCTATTTGTTGTGACAGCGGGAATTAATTATAAAATTAATTAATGCAACTTATATGTTTGTAATTTTGTAAAATAGAAATCATTTTTGAATTCGGAATATCAATTATAGCTTAGGGTGAAATTTTTGCATTGTTCTGAAAAAGTTCAAATTTTTATGAATAGTGAAACCACTAAGTGGTAGTTAAATAACTGATTTTTCGTTTAAATAAAATATTACCACTTCTGTGATTTGATTTTTAAAAATCCGACATACATGGTTGTCATTAAGAAGTAAAATGTGGTTCAATGAGATCAAAATAATTTTTTGGTGAATAGTAACTTTTAAGTTCTTAATCGCGATTAGAGGTAATTAGTGTAGTTTAAGGTAAAAATAATGTTTTAATAATATGAGATGAGCTTGACACTTGTCCTACTCCTATTGGATGAGTCATGGCCGACCAAGACAACCCATGGGTCAACTTGGGGACCCCATGGAGCCACTTTTGTTGGAAAATGACATTAATATATATTTATTTAATGTTAAAATTAAATTGACACAAACCTGAGTTATTTTACTAAAACAGTTTTTAAGTGAGGTTACACAAGTCCAAATTTTGACTATAAATATTCATTAGAAATATAAAAATATTTCCTACGTCATAGTAGTTTTTTTATAATTTTTAGACATTAAATAAATTAAATTATTTATGACATCATTATGATGCAGCGATGACCTCATTATTTAACGATTTTAATAAAATGAAAAGATAATGTAAAATCCAAGGCGTACACTTGTCCAAAGACTATTGGATGGGTAGATTTCGAACCCTTATCACCTTATACACGAATTATATAAGTGTGGGACCTTTAAAATCCGAAAAGCATTGTATAATAATGTAACATTTCATTTCATTCCAAAAGTGCCCCTCCTCTCCACTTATAAAAGGCCCCCACCACTCCCACCTTATTCACACCTTCAAGCCATTTGGCTCGGCCAACCTCTGCCTAAATACTCTCCCAACATCCCTCCCTTACTCCTAGAAGACTCACTTTGGGCATAATGCTTCCCAAGGAAGCTTTTGGCTCAAATCAAAAAGAGTTACCCGATTTTTAAGGTAATGTCTTCTCTAATGTTGTTTTGTTTTATTTTGCTTCTCCAACCACTTAAACTCTTTTCATTACTTTATTTTGTAACAACACCAGTATCTACAATATACTAGGATGTTTTTATGATAAGGATTTGGTTTACACTTACACACACCTCCGTCTAATGGTTAAAGAACATACTGTTTCTGTGGGTGGTGAAATACTGCCTCAAGAAACGATGATTATTCAAATTCTTTTAACACCTATAATGGTGGCCATTTTGATGACACTATTTTCATATATGATATATATATTATTTTTATGTTTTCCTTATGCTTCTGTATTTCTCATTTATGGCATACTTTATGATTTCCATTATGGGTAAAAACGATAATTTCATTTTAGGAAGTGCGGACTACCGCCCCCTCAAAGTGATGTGAATCGTTAATGCCATATGTGGGATGTATAAAGGATGGAGTAAATGATATTATATATGATATTATACTGGAACTATATTATACCTTTATATAATTATGATTTCATTCCATTAAATATGAAATAGAAATGAAAGTAGCGTTCATGCGTACGTACGGCTTACCGTCTCCATGAACGGTGCATTTCATTTCTTACCTCTAAATGTTACGTAATATTATGAATGAATGTATATACTGGATATATATGATATATATGACATCTAAATCATGAATATAATTCTGGAGATAATGGATATTCTACCACATAAACAACTTGTAATTATAAGAAGTTTATTGTTGACTCAAGTACCAAAGATCGACAAAACGGCCGTTATTAACTTAAATAATTACATAATGTTCATAACATTGTAATAAGTGATATAAAAGGGATAATGAACTTGAAAAAGGTCCTTAATAAAGTATATATTAACTCTAGTTTATTATCCAAGAGGTTAAAGAACGGTCGAATCAAGTCGGACACAAGGTAAGGGAACTTCTTAACCCAACTTCCATTCTTTTGGTTAATCTCCTACTTTCAAATTATGTCATGATATTATTATGTATTATTTTGTATTTTTACTTTATTTACGTGTACCTATAGTGAATACACATAATAGATCTATTTTATTTTAAAAATGATCTTTTTAAGGACTTCGTCTCAATCTCCTTTCATTGAGGCATATTTGGTTTTATACACAACTTTCTTTTATACGGTGTATAAACCCCTTTGACTTTTACGTTTATTCAAAAGGAATCTTTTTTATACGAAGCGTTTTACTAAACGACAAAAAGGGAATGTTTTTCTTTCCGTACTTATGCGTCGACAATGACTTCTCCGCCGCCGTGACCATTATTTGAGTTTCGGCTTCCTCTATAAGCCATCATTTTTTTAATGATAAATAATTACAAAGTTTTAACTTTCTTTTATTTTGGTATTGAAAATGGTTTTGAAAGAGTTTTTATTATATCAATGTGTTGTATTGATATCTTGTGATTGAAATGTGGAAATGGTATGTTTCCTTTATGCATGTTTTATGTGATACGATTATTTTATGGTTTATGATATGTTTAAATCTATTCATATGAGGAATGCATTGGACATAATAAGTGACGGGTGGAGCCCGCTATAGCTCCTCGATGCATCGGCAGGTCTCATGAGACAAACTAGTGTCTTGGCACGAGGCCTTGACAAAATCTTATTTGTGGTCTTGGCACGAGGCCTTGGCTACGTGGTTATGATAGTCTGGAATTATGCATTCCATCATTATGAAAGTGGTTATTGATATTGCATGTGATTATTCGACCAGTAGAATATCCATGTGAAGAAGTAAATGGCATTATCTCATTTTACATTTGCCATATTATGTTTATGTTCAAGTTTAAAAGGCTTTTTTTAGTTATACATTGCCTTAAATTTTTATGTTTATTTATGAAAGCTTCCGCAATATTGTTATCCTTACTGAGCATCTGAGCTCACCCCTTCCAATGTTTTAATACTTTTCCAGGATGTGAAGAAGTATTTTATAAATGACCTACAGGGATAGTCAGAAGAGGAAATGAGTGTGGACTATGAAGACTTTGTTATTAGTTTTTCACTTTATGATGTAATGTAACAGTTATGAATGTTTCTAGTGTTTCCAAGGCTACTAAACTAATCGGTCTTTCGAGACTTGATCTTTTGTGATCATGCCAATGTTATGAAGTAACGCACCGGCTCTGGGTAGCTGGGGTCGGGGCATTACAGTTGGTATCAGAGTAAGTTTAGTACAAACCTTGGAAGCTAGATTTAGATAAACTCTGATTAGAGCACATAGCCCAAAGATAGACTTTGAGGATTAGTATAGAAGAACTTCCTAGAATTTTGGTATTATAGAGATGTTATGAGTTTTCCGAGCAATACATCCCTGTCTGGATACGAGCTGGTAGAGGCGGCTCTGGCACAGATGTACCTAGGGGTAAAACCCGAAAACACCGCTTTGAGCTAGACTCGAATGGGAACTGGTGCACGACAACGGGCCTTGCTGCACTCTTGGTTACGACACTCCCGAGGGATATGCTTAGGATAATTCTCATTTTATTTACAAACCACTATGAAGGGTTATGAGTATATACTTCCTCAAAGAAAACATTTCTTTTTATGATTATGGATTATATCCATAAATAGTTCAATTTATGTAAAGTGTTTTACAAGTATGGAATTATGTATTTTGATTCATAAACTAATCAAGTTTATGCCATTGTTTAGAAATGGTGCCTAGTGGAAGGAATTGAAACCGTATCAATGCACGAACTCCGTGTAGGGATTTCCCTCCTGCTCAAGATAATTGTTGTGGATCTGGAGATACAACTAGTGCTTATCAACTTATTACCATACTGGGACAACTCACTCAGGTTATGAATAATAACCTTACTCGTATGGAGCACCCTGATCCGCAACGTGGAGGATCAATGCTAGACCGTTTCATGAGGCAACAACCAACAACCTTCAATGGGAGTACAAATCCTATAGTAGCTGAGCAATGGATAAATTCCTTATAGAAAATATTCCATGCCTTGGGGAGTAGTGAAAGGGAGAAGGTTGTCATGGCAGTTTACCGCCTCACTGGAGATGCCGATCAGTGGTGGTCGCTGATTCCAAACACGAAGGAAGATGATGACGTATCAAATATGGAATGGAGGGAGTTCAAAGAGCATTTCTTAGAAAAATACTTTCCTCGTGACCATCGAGCAGATATGGAAAGGCAATTTCTGAGTCTGAGGCAGAAGGAGGATGAGAATGTCGCAAAGTATGAGGCCAACTTTACAAGGTTAGTGAGGTATGCTGCAGATTATATACGTAACCCAAGAGGTAAGATTGATCGTTTCTTTGATGGGTTAAAACCATTTCTCCGTCGAGATTTAGTATCACAATCGTTCTCAACATACGAAGATATTGTCTCATGTGCTATCAAGACAAAAAAGGAATTCTCTAAGTCTAATGACAACAAAGTAAAGCAAGAGAAGAAGAGAATGGTGGAACAAGAGACAGATAAAGGGAAAAAGGGAAAGAAGGATTTTCCATCATGTGATAATTGTGGGAAGAATCACCCTGGTACTTTCCTAAAAGGAATGGGAGTTTGTTATAAATGTGGAGAAAAAGGTCACCAGGCACGTGATTGCAAGGGAAAGAAAGAGGCTATCAATGTTGAATGCTACAATTGTAGAGAAATGGGGCATTATGAAAATGAATGTCCTAAGCGTCAAGGAAACTTACCTCAGAAAAGGCCAAGGGATCAAGGCCAATCTTATGTTGTGACTACAGTTGAAGCGGAATAATTAATGTATTGGTGCTTTTGGACTCAAGGATTATATTCTGGTTATAAGAATAATGTGATATATATAAAGATTGTACTGTAGTAATTTTTTATTTCAGTAAGGTTTTAATATGATTAAGGTAATCATATTTTTAGTATGTGACAATAAGAGAAACTTTCCTTTGTTTGGGGCATCTGATGTTACAATTGTTTTTGGAATTTAGAGACCTTTTAGAGAAAGTCTGGACGGAGGTATTTTGGATAACTATAAAGGTTGGAGTGGATTAAGTTGATCTTTGGATAGTATTGTTTAAGGTTAAAAAATTTATGAAGATTATTTTTGGAATATTATGATACTATAGTTTTAGGAAAAGGACAACCTACAGGGTGGGGCATAACCCGTCGCGTCGAACAAAGCTGCATGAATCGAACCCACAATCATAGTGCGACAAGCCTTTATTTCCTACCACTAGCCTACAGGAAGTCCCTGGTTATTACAAAATAATTTTACTAATCTAAATGGTATGTGTTAACATTTGGAACCTTATAGAATTACGATAAATAGAATATTTTTGAGTTCCGTTACCATTTGGAGTAAAATTTGGGTTTGTGGTAAAACTTTATTAACGAATGAAAGTATACATAACAAGTATGTATATTCCCTTACGTTCTTAGTAAATCTCCTAAATAAATTCCTCAACATTATAAAAGGTAACTTAAAACAAAAATTTTGTCGGTTAACTTTTCCAACTAGGGATTCAATGACCGTTTAACCAATCACAAGTTTGTGATTTTCTTGTAGTTAAACATTCTCCTAATCCGGTTTTCAATAACTCTCCATCATACCTTGATGGTTTGTTTCTCCTCCATATCCATATTTTCATATAATCCTAGAATGGGCTATATCGAGTGACCTTTGTACTTATCTTGCTTTCTTTTAATGTCATATATTTATTAACCTTATTTCCGATGTGGGTTTTCCACAATGGTATTTTCAATTTTCAACCTTTTATTTTCAAAGATAAAAATTCAAATTTCGAGGACGCAATTTATTGAAGGAGGGGAGAATGTAACACCCCGAGCTTCCATGATACGCTTCTCATTCAATAATGCAATAGCTTGCATTGTACGCAACTTCGAGTTCTAAAACACCGCGACTAATCAAAGTAGCCGTTATGAATTGTAATAACCACCTTTTAAAATTATAGAAATTTTATATTTCAAAATGGACTTCATTTTTGGATTCGGAATATCAAAATTAGCCTATGTTGAATTTTTGGTATTTTTCTAAGAACTTCTAATTTTTTATGAATAGTGAAAAATACTTAAAAACAACTTTTTTAATAAAAATAATTTATAGTGATAAATTATACTATTTAGTGGTTTTATAGTATAATTAGAATATATTTTTAACATTTTATCCAATGGTGGTCATTATAATTAATTTAACATTGAAATTGGACATAAACAATTGCCAATCTTTTGATATAAATTGTTTCTTAAAACACGCTATTTGTTGTGACAGCGGGAATTAATTATAAAATTAATTAATGCAACTTATATGTTTGTAATTTTTTAAAATAGACATCATTTTTGAATTCGGAATATCAATTATATCTTAGGGTGAAATTTTGGCATTGTTCTGAAAAACTTCAATTTTTGATGAATAGTGAAACCACTAAGTGGTAGTTAAATAACTGATTTTTCGTTTAAATAAAATATTACCACTTCTGTGATTTGATTTTCAAAAATCCGACATACATGGTTGTCATTAAGAAGTAAAATGTGGTTCAATGAGATCAAAATAATTTTTTTGGTGAATAGTAACTTTTAAATTCTTAATCGCGATTAGAGGTAATTAGTATAGTTTAAGGTAAAAATAATGTTTTAATAATATGAGATGAGATTGACACTTGTCCCACTCCTATTGGATGAGTCATGGCCGACCAATAAGACCCATGGGTCATCTTGGGGACCCCTGGAGCCACTTTAGTTGGAAAATGACATTAATATATATTTATTTAATGTTAAAATTAAATTGACACAAACCTGAGTTATTTTACTAAAACAGTTTTTAAGTGGGGTTACACAAGTCCAAATTTTGACTATAAATATTAATTAGAAAGCTAAAACGATTTCATGCATCATACTATTTTTTTTATAATTTTTAGACATTAATTAATTAAATTATTTATGACATCATTATGATGCAGCGATGACCTCATTATTTAACGATTTTAATAAAATGAAAATATAATGTAAAATCCAAGGCTTACACTTGTCCAAAGACTATTGGATGGGTAGATTTAGAACCCTTATCACCTTATCCACGGATTATATAAGTGTGGGACCTTTAGAATCCGAAAAGCATTGTATAATAATGTAACATTTCATTACATTCCAAAAGTGCCCCTCCTCTCCACTTATAAAAGGCCCCCACCACTCCCACCTTATTCACACCTTCAAGCCATTTGGCTCGGCCACACTCTGCCAAAATACTCTCCCAACATCCCTCCCTTACTCCTAGAAGACTCACTTTGGGCAGAATTCTTCCCAAGGAAGCTTTTGTCTCAAATCAAAAAGAGTTACCCGATTTTTAAGGTAATGTCTTCTCTAATGTTGTTTTGTTTTATTTTGCTTCTCCAACCCCTTAAAATCTTTTCATTCCTTTCTTTTGTAACAAAACCAGTATCTACAATATACTAGGATATTTTTATGATAAGGATTTGGTTTACACTTACACACTCCTCCGTCTAATGGTTAAATAACATACTGTTTCTGTGGGTGGCGAAATACTGCCTCACGAAACGATGATTGTTCAAATTCTTTTAACACCTATAATGGCGGCCATTTTGATGACACTATTTTCATATATGATATATATATATTATGTTTATGTTTTCCTTATGCTTATTTATTTCTCATTTATGGAATAATTTATGATTTCCATTATGGGTAAACGCGATAATTTCATTTTAGGAAGTGCGGACTACCGCCCCCTCAAAGTGATGTGAATCGTTAATGCCATACGTGGGATGTATAAAGGATGGAGTAAATGATATTATATATGATATTATACTGGAAATATATTATACCTTTATATAATTATGATTTCATTCCATTAAATATGAAATAGAAATGAAAGTAGCGTTCATGCGTACGTACGGCTTACCGTCTCCATGAACGGTGCATTTCATTTCTTACCTCTAAATGTTACGTAATATTATGAATGAATGTATATACTAGATATATATGATATATATGACATCTAAATCATGAATATAATTCTGGAGATAATGGATATTCTACCACATAAACAACTTGTAATTATAAGAAGTTTATTGTTGACTCAAGTACCAAAGATCGACAAAACGACCGTTATTAACTTAAATAATTACATAATGTTCATAACATTGTAATAAGTGTTATAAAAGGGATAATGAACTTGAAAAAGGTCCTTAACAATGTAGATATTAACTATAGTTTATTATTCAGGAGGTTAAAGAATGGTCGAATCAAGTCGGACACAAGGTAAGGGAACTTCTTAACCCAACTTCCATTCTTTGGGTTAATCTCCTACTTTCAAATTATGTCATGATATTATTATGTATTATTTTGTATTTTTACTTTCTTTATGTGTACCTATAGTGAATACACATAATAGATCTATTTTATTTTAAAAATTATCTTTTTAAGGACTTCGTCTCAATTTCCTTTCATTGAGGCATATTTGGTTTTATACACAACTTTATTTTATACGGTGTATAAACCCCTTTGACTTTTACGTTTATTAAAAAGGAATATTTTTTATACGAAGAGTTTTACTAAACGACAAAAAGGGAATGTTTTTCTTTCCGTACTTATGCGGCGACAACGACTTCTCCGCCGCCGTGACCATTATTTGAGTTTCGGCTTCCTCTATAAGCCATCATTTTTTTTAATGAAAAATAATTACAAAGTTTTAACTTTCTTTTATTTTGGTATTGAAAATGGTTTTGAAAGCGTTTTTATTATATCAATGTGTTGTATTGATATCTTGTGATTGAAATGTGGAAATGGTATGTTTCCTTTATGCATGTTTTATGTGATACGATTATGTTATGGTTTATGATATGTTTAAACCTATTCATATGAGGAATGCATTGGACTTAATAAGTGATGGGTGGAGCCCGCTATAGCTCCTTGATGCATCGGTAGGTCTCATGAGACAAACTAGTGTCTTGGCACGAGGCCTTGACAAAATCTTATTTGTGGTCTTGGCACGAGGCCTTGGCAACATGGTTATGATAGTCTGGCATTATGCATTCCATCATTATGAAAGTGGTTATTGATATTGCATGTGATTATTCGACCAGTAGAATATCCATGTGAAGAAGTAAATTGGATTATCTCATTTTACTTTTTCCATATTATGTTTATGTCCAAGTTTAAAAGGCTTTTGTTTTAGTTATACATTGCCTTAAATTTTAATGTTTATTTATGAAAGCTTCCGCAATATTGTTATCCTTACTGAGCATCTGAGCTCACCCCTTCCAATGTTTTAATACTTATCCAGGATGCGAAGAAGTATTTTATGAATGACCTGCAGGGATAGTCAGAAGAGGAAATGAGTGTGGACTATGAAGACTTTGTTATTAGTTTTTCACTTTATGATGTAATGTAACATTTATGAATGTATCTAGTGTTTCCAAGGCTACTAAACTAATCGGTCTTTCGAGACTTGATCTTTTGTGATCATGCCAATGTTACGAAGTAACGCACCGGCTCTGGGTAGCTGGGGTCGGGGCGTTACATGAGCACCTGACCTTGCAGCACTGTGATAGTAGCGCTGAAGGTTCCCCGTCATCTTATAGTTTTGGCATGCTCTAGGTTTTTACTTACACTCTCACTTTATTTAGTGAAGCGAACTACATTGGTAGTATCCCGCTCGGCTCTTGAGTCGTGGAGGAAGGTTTACTAATTCAACTACCTGATTCGGATTCCTGCACCGGCCCTGGAAATAGTTGTCACTTTTCCTCTTGCTCCCAGTAATGGCGTTCCCACCATTTCATACAGGTATCATCATAATTCTTCCTCCCATTGCTCCTAATATGTCACCCTCATCCACTGAAGCTTTGTTCACCATCACTGTATAATCAGTAATATATAGAACCACAATATTTTACTATATCTCCTACCTTATACATAATTCTAAGATGCATGCCTTTAAGGACAAGCTTTCCACAACTTCTGCTGCCAAGAACACAAAATTCATGAATTTAACCGCATATTCCATGATATAGAGATTCTCCTACATCGGGATAAAGAATTCATTAGTCCTCTGGATCTTAAATGTACGAGGACTGAATTTTTAATTAAACAATTCCTCAAAATCCTCCCATGTAAGGCCTTCATCCCCTTCTCTATTTAGTACATGTTCCCACCACTAATGTGCAAGATCCTTGAGCATGCATGTGTCTAGTGTGAATTTGAGCTCTGTCAGTGTCCTAATGAATTTAAAGATGCAATTCATCCTGCTCAACCAATAACTACTCCTTTTCATGTTCATAATCACCACTGAATATGGGAAGATTCTGCTTCATGAACTGGATGGTGTGATCTACGTGTCCGGACTCATCCCATCAGTTCCTAGTATCCACAGCTTCAAATAATTTTACTATTCCTTGAACAAGCTCTTGGTTCACCTATGGTTCAGGTGAAATAATGGTCTCCATAGCTTCCTCAGGTTGATTTAGATGATGCCTAGAAGGTTCCATTTTCTAAACCAACAACTAAATCATCAATATCACTCTCTAGCAACTGATGACTTAGCATTTCAAATTCTATTACATTAACTATCACAACATTGTTTTTCCAAAAAACCGTTTTCCTGGTAAAACGATATTTGGAAATAAAATCCATTCTTACTTTTGAAAATCAAACCATTTTCAAAATACTCCAAATATCCTATTTTCAAAATCATTAATTTTGAAGACAAATTCGGCATTTTTCAAAAAATAATCACTTTTGCACCAAATCATAAATCATTACTCCAAATGAAATATGCAATCCTAATGAGAATTCAGTCCTCTACTATTCATTTCATTCTTGTTTTATTGGCTAAACTGATGAAAATGATATTTCAAAATCCTAGAAGTGTCTCTAAACACTTATTTACCCAACTCCTTGGTAACTTGGATTTTAGCATAAATGGGTTAGCTACGTCCTTTTTTGTTATACATTTCATGTTCAGAAAATACTAGTCCTATCTAAGATTCCCACCCATGGAATAGAGAAGAAAGAATTTCAACACCAAGACCAAGAATAACAATGATTACTTGTAAGGTAATGATAGAACAAGCTGATGCCAAAAGGAAGGACCAAATTGATACCATTTGTAATGACCATCCCAATATCATTGGCTTGAGAGTACAACGAGTCATTACTTGGCCTAAAGAGACATTCCAAATATGCCAAAGGATGGAAAAAATGCTGATGGTTTTCAAAAGAATGCGGGGGATGATTTACCCTTTAAGAAACAAACCACAAAACACACAACCACAACCAAACAACCATTATATGATGCCTGATGAAAAAAAGGAAATTGAACCACATTATTAAAAAAAAAGACAACCAAAGGGAACAACAGCGAAAGATAACCAAACATCAATGTAAATAATGGAAAACAACTATAGACTCTAGGAAGACCAGAAGACTCCATGATCCACTAGCTCTAAGATCCATCATCACTAAACATCCCAAGTCTCACAAAGTGGAACTAAAAATGTGAGACACATTACTTTTTCCCCTTTCTTGGAAGATAACATCAACAAAACCATCAAAGTTACAAAGCAAGGGTAAGTCTAAAACTCAGTAGGTTTTTTCCAATGACTTCCCTACTCATTCCAATAAGATATAAGAGTTAGAAACTTTTATATAAAATAGTTTACATAAAATTATTTTTCAAAATAGTTTATAACTAAATATTAACAAGTTTCCAAAACAAATTATAACCAAAAGCATACAAGTGAGATTGAAACCAATATTTTTCCATAAAATTATTTTTCTACAAAAATAACTTAACACAATTTAAAACCATTTTATAATATCCCTTTTTGGCATACCCAACCATTCCATAAACCCATGCAACCAACCATGCGTGCTACATTATGACAGTTCCATACACATGAGCGGTTTCTCATCGATCTACAATGTCATCACAAAATAATTATATCCCATGTTCCATTAACCCTTTTGCACAGAGAAAAAGGTTATATTTCAACAAAGACTCACTTGTACAATATGAACACACACACACAAACATGCCCAAGGATCAAGCCAAAACACCTTTTCAATAAAAATATCTTTTTATTGAAAACCTTTTCCCATAAAATCATTTCAATGATAAACAATTTCAATAAAACACCCTGTTTATTGAAATCCCCTTTCCATTCAAACCATTTATAAATTCTTGAAAATCAATAATTTAAAATCATACTTTTAAATTCAAGAAGCTAAATCACTTTACACAACAATTCACTAAGATTTCATAATTTCACTAAAACCATAAATCATCACTAAAGAAGATTTATTACTTTCTTTTCATAATCAATTATATTCAAATAAACCAATTTTAAACTAATCCAATAAATTCTAGGAAGATGAGTTAATAGTGCATCCACCTACCTCAATTTGTTTTATTAAACTCAACAACGGATGATGAACACTCACAAAAAATTGGGTTGATTCTCCACCAAACGGACTTAGATCTCTTCTGGTATCAACTAAAAATCCAAAACTCAACTTTTATGGAATTCACCAACATTGATCATACCATAATGGGTGTAGATATAAGAAACCAAGAGGATAAAAGAAGATATATAATATTACAGAAGAAGAATGGTGAACCACAACAATGAAATGGATGAAAACCCCTTACCTGGATAATGGAACGCCACTGAAAGTCACCTAGGTCCGACTACAGTCGATAGCCATGAAGATCGAAGAAAGAGTGCAATGAAATATCCAAAATCGTGATTTTAAACTGGACACATGATGGTTCGTGATATTTACCTCAGGTACACGACGAGTAGGCCGTGTTGGATAAATATGCTGAAAATCGATTTCCTCAGGTAAAAAATCCATTATTTAAACCCTACATGATGTGTACCATAGGTACATGACATGTACCAGCCCCTGATGGGACCCAAACTCATGACATGAATTCTTCTCTAAGTACAAGGAGTGTACTTCAGGTACTTGGTGTGCACCTGTCCTAAAACCTGCAGTAACACAAACAAACTACATTTACAGATTGTTTTACGAAAAGGGCCTTAGGAGAGGGGGGAAACTTACTCGATCAAGGTATCAGAATGTTACAACCAATTCACCATGAACTTTCCATCCTTGAGAAGTCATGTAGAAGCTGAAACTCAGAAAACCAATGGTACTACACTTATGAAGTCCTTCCCAAAACCAACAAGTGAAACATGAGTATCTATTTGAGACAACTATTGATGGGACACCGTGAAGACTTACTACCTCTGTAAGATACAAATGGACCAACTCACCCACTTTAGTTGTATCTCTAATTTCAATGAAGTGCGATGATTTCATTGAACGATCAATGACCTCCCAAATGGAATTCCTACCCTGAGGTGTATGAGGCAAGCCAAAAATGAAATCCATGGAAACCTCATCCCACTTATAGGTAGGAATATGAAATGGTAAAAATAAAATATAGGGCCCTTGATGATATTATTTTACCTGCTAACTTGTGTAGAATCTCTACAAGAACTCTTATATGTCTCGTCTCATACCTGGACACCAGAATTTCCAAAAAACATCATAGTATATCTTGGTAGATTCAGGAAGGATAACCCACAGTGATTGGTGGCTATCCTGCATCACCACCTTCATTAGAGACAACAAAACCATTGAATGACCCATGAAGAACAAGATTCCCTGGGGATATGAAGACCAACTGGGAGGCGTCCCCCCCATGAAGGAACTACATTGTCTATTAACATAGCTAATCACCAGGAATATCCCACCGAATTAACTATAAAAGAGCATGATTCAACTGAACAAAAGCCAAGAACACACCTCCACAATGATCCTCAGTCTCCATGTGCCTATGAATAAAGAGTCCAGTCAGATTCCACACTTCAATGGAATTCCTCAAATCATACAATGTCACTCTCCTACTCAAGTATTAATCCACCACATTACCCTTGTCTAGGGTATAGATGATATCAAAGTCAAACCCCTGCAAGTAATTGGTCCCCCTACACCACCTCAAATTAATATCCTTCTATGAGAAAATGTAGGCTAAGATCTTATGTCTAGATTAGACCACAAAGTTCTCCCCAAAGAGATAGTTAGACTATGTCTTGAAAGCATGAATCCCTTCTACTAACTCCATGTTTTGGGTCGGGTAATTCTTTTCATGTGGTCGGAGTTAGCAAGAGCCATACGCCACCATGTGGTCACCCTGCATAAGCACACACACTCGAGACCCATAGCTATAGCATCACAATAAACCAAATATCTTTTAATACCCAGAGATTTTATGAGATATTTTTTTTTAATTTCTTTGATGTATTGTGTTGAACTCTAAACTAATATTTTCTTGCGCTATATGTAACGTCGTATTGGATTACAGTATACACAGCACTATTCTTGGATCATATTGCACACAATTTCAAGTCCTTTTGATATAATTAATTTTAAGCTATAATTTCTATAATTGATATCCAAATATTATAACCTAGTCATTATAATGGCAGGTATGAATAATAATAGCTTCCTTCTAAAAAAACTATTTAAATGAAAATAAGTCAGTCTATAAAATAATAAAATCACTTTTTATAGATTTTATTAGTGAAATATATACCTAATATATTCAATGTAATGTTTTAAATTCATCTTATATGTTTTATAGATATGATATAAGAACATATTCAATTTTTCGAATAAAAGAATCATTTTTCCAAAAATACAATTTCACCACCTTTGGATGGAGGAATGATTTTAAATCTAGTTATTGACAATTTTATAATTTAAATTTGAAAAAATAAACTTCTTATTTTGAAGCATGAAATCAAAATTTTCCTTTGTTTAAATTTTGGTATTTTTCTGATGAAATTTAAATTTAAATGAATATTGAAAAATATTACATTTTAATTCAAAACTGCCATTTCGTCTAATTTATTTATATAGTTAGATTATCTTTTTAATTGGATTTAAATTATAACTGGGTTATTTTTTATCATTTAATCAAAATTTGGTCATTTAAATTATTTTCACATTTAAATTGGACATCAACACATGTCAATCATTTGATAGTTTTTATTTCTTAAAAACCCGCTTTTTGGTTTTAACAGTGGGAATTAATTTTAAATTAATTAATGAAACTTCTAGGTTTTGAATTTTAAAAATTGGATTTCATATTTTTAATCATAAGGTCCAAATTATGGAAATAGGTACCTTTTATTATTGGAAATTATGAATAGTAACTTTGGTAATTTTTATTTACCATAGCTAAAGGTAAACCAGGTAAATTAGGGTAACAAATAGTATGATAAAGATAATAAAATAACACTGACACTTTCTAAAATAACATTTGATTAATGAAATTAGTCCCATACCACCTTAGGGTTGGAATTGATTCATTTAATGATCTTTTATTCATGAAAGTGATGTAATTATTATTAAAACAAATGAAAGTAACAAATGTCACTCTCGTGTCTATTATAAGTAAATAA